>CM032662.1:22945426-23074771 GCA_019095985.1 Streblospio benedicti
TTACCATGATTTAACCTTACAAATACAGTTCTCAGTACGTGAAAATACTATGTGATTAACCATATCGCAAGCGCAACAACAAATCCAGACAATCATGAGCCACCCATAGCTAGCATAATAAAACTGGTTTTGTCTCCTACTAAGACTATTTCAATGATTTGATTTTCCTCATATTAATGGCATAAAACGCATGCTACGCATGTTATATGCTAATATATATATATATATATGTTTAAAATGCGAACACAAGAACGCATGAGAATAAAAATGTACATACCATGCGTCGTACATCCATGGAAAAAAATACAGTCGTGTCCAGTAGGCCTACAAGGGACACAGAAATCCTGTTCTCCCTTCCCACTTAATTGTAATGCAAATTGCCTACTTCGCACTAAATGTAGTCATTTTCCACTTCACACTAAAAGGGCATCGGCACTCTCAACTATGGCGTGGTGTGATCCCGTTACACCAAACCTGCCCTACTTGGGTGTATGGTAGCTGTTCAGCAGAGCTGGTTGTTTAACTACCACATTTCAGCATAATACACCGCAATATAATATTTTATCATACTATCACCATATTTTACCATTCTGTATCTAGTCGAATAAGGTGGTTTGACTCGCTTCCTTTTCAAAATGCGCCAGCGGTAGGAGTCACATCCCCATCATTCAAAAGGCCTACTGTCACTGAAATGTCCAGAAAAAGGGGTAGGGGCGCACTCAAGGAATCTCATAGGTTTCGAACACATGATCGATATAGCGAACATGCCAAAATCCCATGAAAAAACACATTTTGCTGGGGAAAAGGGCGCACGGGGGAGGGGCGTCCCATGCACCAGCTGGATCTGCCTATCACTGTAGTCATTTGGCGTGGCTCTAGGTACTCGCCCGTGGGTATCATGTTCCTGATCGCGGGTGAGATCGTGGGCATGGAGGACCCAGCGGCAGAGATGGCGGCGCTGGGCTGGTACCTGGTCACTGTGCTGTCCGGCCTGCTCATCCACGGCTTCATCGTTCTGCCCTTCTACTACTTCATCATTGTGAGGAAGAACCCATTTGTGTACTTCCGCGGCTTCGTGCAGGCCGTCATCACGGCGTTCGGCACGGCCTCCAGGTGGGTGTGGTCCTCATTGGTACTACTGATAGGTCATGCTTGTTTCTATGATAATGTATACACGTGTGTTATATTTAACATCATTTGATGTCACCGTTGACATCCACCTCCTCCCTCAAACTTATCACGCTGCGGTCATGCTACCACGGCATATTAGGACAGACGCAACTTCACATGATGACAAAATTATAAGGTGTTTCCACGCATACCATAAATATCACAGATCTTCTAATGTTGGGACCTTTGTACCTGGTCTCACCCAGCCGCTCCCCTCATATTCAGTTCGGTCATGCTACAGCCGATGAAACACACATATCAATACACACATCCTAAAGCCTGATCGATTACATCTCTCACCCCCCGCCCCCTCTTGCAGCTCGGCCACGTTGCCGGTGACGTACAAGTGCCTGGAGGACAACCTGGGCGTGGACAAGCGCGTCACTCGCTTCGTGCTGCCGATCGGCGCCACCATCAACATGGACGGCACGGCGCTGTACGAGGCCGTGGCCGCCATCTACATCGCGCAGCTCGAGGGCATCCAACTCAACGCCGCCGAGGTGCTCGCCGCCAGGTGGGTCGTCTACTGCTGCAGGGGAAGCCCCCGACCGACAGCCACTTGTCGTGTCCATCCTTGAATGGTTAATTTGCCTTAACTAAGAGATGTGAGAAATACACGTAATGAGGGGAAAGTTTCAGGCAGTAATGTTATGGCATAGGAGGGATTTGTGGTTGGGCGAAGGCAACGGAATTCCTTTAGATTTAGAATTAGAAAGGAAGGAGTGGCGCTTATGGGGTAGGGGAGTGTTCTGTTGTTGTTGGCTGGGATTCGGGGGTGGACGTGAGATAGGAAGATTAACCCGGTGAGACTTACATATGTAAACATTCTAGTAGAAAAGAAGAAAGCATTTATTGTAGGTCTCACTGTATAAGCCTTGTATGATGCAAGTGCTCATGCTGTACACGCACATAACCAACAATCTGCAAGATTAATTCCTTTCAAAGCAGCGCCCATAGTATTTTGTTTACCCTTCAATCATTTTAAAATTCATCACACGTACTTCACTCATGACTCCGTGCTGTCCCCGTGTTTGCAGCATCACGGCCACGTTCGCGTCCATCGGCGCGGCCTCCGTGCCGGGCGCCGGCCTCATCACCATGGTGATCGTGCTCGAGTCCATCGGGCTGCCGGGCGACTCCATCACCAAGATCATCGCCGTTGACTGGCTCGTGTGAGTACCGATGTGTCTGTGGGGTTATGGTTTTGTTTGTTTGTGTTTTGACTTTTGAGTAAGGATAGACAGAAAATTTAATGAACTACCGGTAGATTTTCCCCACGCTTAAGATGACGTTAAAATGCATTGTTTATGATGTTTTTTCCACTGTTCGTAACGACACCGAGTAATATTCTCGAGGTCCACATCTAGTGTTGTGATTTAACAAAATATATTAAGTTTATGTTTGGAGTTCAAAGCTAACAGTTGTATCATAACCATAACTTCAAACTGTATATATAGATCATGCAATCGTGGATTAGTGCATATATTATTATCAGCCAGAGGAATAGTACTTGTTAGATCTTTCAATATTATATGTATATATATACACCATAATTGTGAAAATAAGTGACTTTGATTTCTAGTGATTTTAAGAAGACATCGATTCATAACAATTGGGGTCTCGTACGGGATCCAAACTCGGGCACCCAATTGTTACAAATCAATAAACACACCAAAGTTGATTTTAGCTATAAAGAGTAGTTTAACATATATCATGAAAACTTCTTCATATATCATGCAGATCTGGCAGTAAATAACTGGTTAATTGGAAAAGTTTTGCATAAAATTTGTTATGACAATGATTACAAAAAAGGGGGTCTTGCACGTTTCAAATATAAGAAATCTAATAGTCTACTTTCACTACTCAGTGAAATACCTGTTTATAATTTTTTGCAGGGATCGTTTCCGCACAGCTATGAATGTGGAAGGTGACTCAATTGGTGCCGGCGTAGTTGCTCATCTTTCACGCAAAGAACTGGCTGAAAATCCAGACCTAGACAGTCCACATCACGTTCATGATGAGGAACACCACCACAGGGAACACCATCATCATGATAAACAGGATGGACATGACCAGATAACACACATCACTAATGGGCACAGTTTCCATGAAAACAAAGCTTATTTGACTGACGAATACACTGAATTCTGATTGCATATTAGCTGTCAGATCATTAAACAGTCTATTTTCTCTCCTGCACTTCATAATTTATGAACGCAGAAAATATTAGTACTTTGTACGTTAGCTTTAAGAAAGGGGATTATCGTACATTTGTTTATCAATATTGGTGTGCTTATTTGATGTTTGTTTAGAAAATATACAAAACACCTTAATTGCGATAATTTCTGCAACTGCCTCTTGAACACATTCAGTCGTACAGGAACTCGGTCGCATTTATTTGCGATCAATCTTGAAAAGTCCTTTACATAAACATTCTAACAGTGCTATATATATGCAGCACTTATTACAGGTTAGTCAATTGTCAATTGCTTCTGCCACCCCAGTCCTTAGGATCTAGAGTCTTTGGTCTAAGATCTAAAATTTGACTAAAGATAAAAACACCTTGATACACTGGCCTTTTCGTGTTGCTAAATATTACCGTGGGCTAGCAGAAGTTTTTTATTGGTTCGTTTTCCCACATAAAATGTGTTTTTCTTAATTCATTTACATTCATTACATAAACAGTACAATCGCACAATAAAATGATAAAACGCAAAAGAACTCACCTAGTTTGAAAACTATATGGCTATTATGACCCCCCCCCCCCCCACACACACAAACACACTCCGAGCGGAGTTAGTTTCCTAACCTACCTTTGGAGGTCCATGTACTAACACCACGTGGCCTCCCTCTGTTATAATCATCAGCAAGTTGATGACTGCAGAGTATCCATGCAAACAAACAAACAAACAAACAAACAAACAAACAAACAAAAACAAACAAACACACACACAAAACATTTTATCACGGGCATCAGGCTGTCTCAGCAAGATAGATTATCAACAACTTCCAAGAGTGTCATTTTTGAATCATGAATAACATTCCATGGGTCCCATGCTGTCTTTTCCACTTTATGTTTGTATGCATAGGTTGTGTCGCCACCAGTAAGGGAGTGGAATACTGGAAGAACTCGGGCTTTTAAGTGTCATAAAGATGCAGAAAATCCATAGGTGTAAATATAATTCCTGTTAGTGTCAGTGACATATGCCACTACAGTTCTTCAACACAGTTCATGAAAGGCAGATATGGCAAGCACGACATTATCATAATTAACCAAACATATGGGATGAATGATGCACAATCATTTGCAAATGACTTTTATTTAAGCGAGGGGCACATTCCAACTTGCGGCGGTGGTCGCCGCAAGGCGTGTTGGGGTCTGCGGCGTCTACGGCGTTTTCCGCAAGCATTGACAAAAGTACAGTTGTGGGCACAAACGCACGGGCTCCGTGCGTCATGAGTGCGTCGGCACAGGGAGTGGTTTTTATTGAAGTGGCCGTGCCCTCAACTTGCATAGAACGTGCGATGTACCTGCGTATAGCTTACGTCCTACGCACCGTGTGATAACAAAAGTACGGGATCCGCACGTTCATGGTACAGGCAACGCACGGCCCCAGTACTGTATCTGTGCCGAACACGTGCGGGTAAATCCTCTGTGTTTAACGTAAGGTCACCGCACTGCATCCTTACGGTCAGACCTTGACGTAGGGTTGTCGTAGATGAAGTTTGGCAAGCAACTTCTTCTGCGGCCACCGCACGGCCTTGAAAAAACGTACGTTTGCAGCACTGTACACTCACGGATCCTCACGTTTTCTATGCGTTTTTGGCAGTAGACAGGCTGTAGACCCACCTTGCGGTGGAATGTGCCCCTCGCTTAACGTGGTACCGGACAGTAAAGGAGTGCATTATGTTTACACTCACTCTAACGACTAAAATCAGCTGTGATCAGCGTTTCTGAACAGTGTTTGTTACCCATTTTAGTAGATAATATTTACATCCTGTTTTATTTTGTTTTGTGAAAATATATAATATTATACTTAAAATCATGCTTTACTCTGGTTTTATAGATTTTTAGGACATAAAATATTCAATATCTTTTTTCAAATGGAAGGTAACCTACATCAAATTTATACTTTTTAAAAGCTTTTGATAAGATCTTCCCATATGATACAAAAATATTGCTGTAAAAACATTTTGGAGCAGTATTTTTAATGTTAATAGTAAAATCTTATATTTTACTCCATGTAAATCGTCTGTTCACACATGCTACACATGACTTGCATTTTGACTCGTAAATCTCAAACGAGTGAGGCGACATGATTAAAAAAATGCTGATTGACATCTACGCACTTTAACCTTTACAGTGGTAGTCATTAAATATCAAAAGAAAAACTGTCCAGTCCCACCTTTAAGACCCCATGTTTATGGCCTCAAGCGCACTTATATAGTAACTACTCTTTCCACCATTGAAATTCAGAGTTTGCTCAATAACATGCTATATATAAAAACAAGACGATTTCTAGAGTCTTTAGAATTGAATAACACTATACATAGTATCAATATCTGGCATTGCATGATGCTTACCATATAAAGTACAAAATTGAAAGTTGTAAAATGACGGCATGCGTCATCTTCTGGACAGTTTTTCTCAGACACAACGCAAACTAAGTCCAAATTGTTCGCCATAGCATCCGCCAATGGTCACCGTGTGAAAATGTTTACCTTTTCATAACACATATGGCAATGTAAAAACTTTAAAAAAGGGTGTCTGATTATCAAACTGTTGTATATTGGCCTCCATAGATAATTGCTTGGCCATATTGGCCATGAATGTGGCACTAAGTTTCTAGAGAAAAACTTTCAGAAGTTTAAGGATGTGACGTGTGCCCCGGTGATGTTGGGTGGTGGCGGAGCCGTAGATATTGGGATTATAATTGCAATTTGTGTTCGTCTTGAATTGAAGCAAAGACCTATGGTCAGCAGCAAGAAACGCTTCTTCAAGCAAAGATCCCACATCAAAGGCCTCCATCTGATTTGGGGCTTTGAAAATCAAGAATGATATGCCCATGGATTCTGTTTCACTAGATTGAAAATACTTAAAATGTGATATAAAAATATGTAGGTATAAATGCCATTTTCAGACAATCTGTTAAGTGCTCCGTGACTGAATGGATAGGGAGTTGGATTCATGACTAGAAGGTCGTGGGTGTGTCGGGTCTGATGAAAAGTGTTAAGCAACCGTACCCCTAACAGGTTGCACACTGCTCCGTGGTACCTACACGTTAAATAGGTACAAGTCAGGCGAGTGAACGTAAATGTGAGTGATAGGCACTCATAGTGAAAGTGATAGTATGCTCCCCAGGGAGTTGAGAAAGATATAGTGTGACAAGGATGCCAATGGCGCATGGTGGAGATGTAAAGTCGCTAGAAAACGGCAAAAAATGTCCATTGCACGTACTTTTTTCAGTTGTTATTACAGTTTTGTTATTGGTCATCTAATCTAATTATTTGAACGGAACGTTTAATATAAGATTATTCTTAGATTCTGAGAGTTAATTTTTCAATGATGTGAATACGGCATATATAATTGGTAGACTGAG
Organism: Streblospio benedicti; assembly: GCA_019095985.1. Taxonomy (NCBI): domain Eukaryota; kingdom Metazoa; phylum Annelida; class Polychaeta; order Spionida; family Spionidae; genus Streblospio; species Streblospio benedicti. Next base: position 22,952,197 of record CM032662.1, read on the forward strand.
TGGTCAAAGCCAGAGTTGGGACGGGAGAATGTGTTGTTGTGGTGAATATATATCCGCCAAGTCAGGACATGTACGATAGGGCCTATGGATCTACATGTTGCACATTGGGAAACACAAGAATAAAATCATTAGCATTGTAATCATATGTTATTTGTATACCAGATATATAGATCCCAGATCCCAAATAACATTTTATTTTCATTTGGCCAATCCCTTTTGAGGCTTTTCCAAAAGACGGTTTCTTGACACAAAAATTCCCGTATTCAATATTCTTGTAATTAATTAAACAGTCGTGGTGTACAACCAATAACCAAACATTTTTTATATCAATTGTAGGCCTACCAGGTAGGCCGAGTTGACTTCCTGTAGTAGAGGAATATTTAATGAGAAGTTTCTGCCACGTATCTTAAAATAATAAATGAGTAGGGGCCTACGTTTATAAGAAAGGAATAGCCTGCGCAGATTTAATACAATGATTTAAAAAAATATATATATTTCTGTTTATCCAGCCATCTTCTTCTTACTATTAGTACCCCTAGAAGTAGGCTGGATCAGCAGAATTATTGTGTTTTTGAATTGTTTTTTTTTATATTAATCATGGTATAAAATTTGCATCTAAACCTAATCATTTTTTTTTTCTTATTTATTCCTTTGGAATATATAGTAGATACTTCGTAAACCTAGATTTTTTAGTGCAATTCAAGATTTTTAATGTAGATTTATCTTTATTCAATACATTGTTTTCTTTATATTGCTCCTGTGCAGCCTATATGGAGCTTTATGCATATGAAACTGCTTTACATTTATATAAGCGTCACCCGTCCGGTGACGTAGTGGTGAATCAAAGTAGTCTCATCAGAGTCTACCGAACGCACTTGCTGAAATTAGGCAAAACATCCATAACCCGGAACTGCGTTAGAACGGGTAAATAGTTCTCAAAGTGCAGTGGCTTTCACATTTGGAGTTTAAATGGCTGTGATAAACGGATAAAGCAATAATCATGAGTTCCAGAAGATTTAGAATGGATCGACAGGTGTCGATCTATCGGTCTGAAGTTAATGTCAGGGAAGTGTCACACATTCTAGAAGGCAAACTTGACAACTTGCCACCTCTATCCAGCAGAACTGTCAGAGTTTTTCTCTCATCCACCTTTTCAGGTAATGTAATGACTCACCTTTACATGTAAATATTGATGAAAACTTCATGTAACAAGTAACACTCTATGTACACATCTCCAATTATTGTATGGATGTCAAAGTTGGATGTTGTCAACTTTGAACCACTTTAGTAAGTTAGACTAAGATATTCTGACAAATTGAAGTTATTTTTTGTAATCTTTTTTAAGTGTTCACATTTATCTACATTAAAAGTATTTAACTGTTACTCAAATGTGTCTACAAATTTAGATAGTTGCATACGGAGCCTACCATGCATTGCCTTCAGTCACTACACCCTCACAAGAGACATTTAAAGCTGGTTTCGCCCCCCCCCCCCCTTCAAACTCTATCCTTAATTTTACATAGCACTACTAACAAACTGAATTTGACTTTTATTTCTACTCGTTATTGCCCCATCTCCACCCTTAGCAACACTATTCTTTTCCCTCTTTATGCTACCACATCAATTGGGTCATTAAATGAATGTATAGATCTGTTAATTCTAAGCATAACAAAAATTGCTCATTATTGAGGAAATATGTATGAATTTTGTCTTTTACTTACCGGTACAAATAAGCATACATTAAGTGCCTCACGCCACCTGTATCACTGTAGAATCCTACTCAGCTTGCTTCATTCTGTAATTTCATTCGCTTAATAGTTTGCAATTATATGATGCAATTATATGATGATAGTCACAATCAATGTAAAAATCAGAAATAATTATTATGTAATAGTCCTAGATCAAAAAAGAAAAAAGCTTTTTTTCATTTTCATGATTATTATTATTTTTTTTAGATATGACACATGAACGCAATGCGCTGATGGAACATGAATATTCAAAACTGAAAAAGTTGTGTAGGAAGCAATATGGATTAGAGTTTCAGGTGAGATGTAAAATTTGTGCATGCGTGCGCCGTCATTCCTACACGCGTTTTCAAACTGACATGTACATTTTAGTGACTGTGTCCATTTGAAAACGCATGTCAAAATGACTGCACATGCATCTAGAATATTGAAGTATTGTTGTGCAATCTTAACACATACATAAATATACCCGTGTAGTGTGTACTATTAGTACTGAATGAAAAATGGCTTGATAAAACTTAGTGTACGGCATCTCACTGTACGAGGAAAAACTTTCGTAACTTGAAAAAATAGCAATATTCTCAATTCCTGTGCGCTTAGCTGGTTATATTAGAAATTTGATACATCAAAACATTAAAATATATATGCTTATAACACCACGTACCTCCCTTTAGATCTACAATCGCCATTGTAACAGCAAATAATGTTCATAAAGCAGTTAGCCAATGATTGTATTTTGTTTGTTCTAGGTGATGGACTTGAGATGGGGCATACGAGAGCAGAGCCACAACGATCACACAATTATTGATGCCTGCCTGTCGGAGATAGAAAACTGTAAAAATACATCGATTGGACCAAATTTTGTTGTAAGTATGATGAGACTAACTTGATAAGTTTTGCATGTAAAATCTAGGGGTACAGAATAGCAGAGCTATTGTCTACATATCCATTAGCAGCTTAAATATATTTTTTTATACATAAGCAGCAAAAAACTGATTAGGGGAAACTTTAAAACACTGTTTAATGTCTTTATGCAAGAAAACTGATTTACCGGTACAACCAACAGCTAGCCAGCACTACTAAAATTCCACGTTTCTACATTGTAGGCCTTCCTGGGCAATAAGTACGGCTACCGACCCTTCCCGCCCAACATCAAATCTAGTGAGTTTCAGCACCTGAGGTGGGCGCTAACCAATGCACGGCAAGATGTTTCACTGCTCGACAAGTGGTTTAGTGAGGACACCAACACCAGCCCACCAGTGTACCGCCTGATGCCCATCATCACCTACATCCCAAATTTCAAGAGCCTGGTAAGTGGACCTTGTTGTTCGTGTGTGCGTATTTTATTAATTATCATACAGTTGACTGTTCCCAGACCTGTATATATGTTAATCCAGATTAAGGTTTTCCACATGTTGGCCAGGTATTCACCTCTTTATATGTTCGATAATACCAAGAGGACAAGGCGTTTTGGAGATATCTTCTTATAAATAGTATTCGTCTCTTAATGAAGCAGACACGAGTATGTTGTATTTTCCACACATTTTAGCTACATATATATAGAAATCACACTCCTTAACTTCACTGCGATTACTGGAGACTGGCTGGCAGACATGCCTTAGTCAGACTAACCCTGGACACACTGCATCTCAAATGCATTCGGGGTTGTTTGTTTTTTATCATTAACTATTTCAGCTTATGTAAAACATACTCGGGATGTTGTTGTGCAAAAAGATTGAACATTTTTGAGTCCGAGTCAAACCATATTATGTCTTTTTTTTTAATCAATCCTACTTTTAATATTAATCGCACCATTGAAACAATGTTTGTGAAATTGTTAATTCTTATTTGATTCAAGCAATGAAAAAATTTGATGTAGTGATCGACTAACTATCATGAGCAGAATCTTTTCAAGTCTGAAAAAGATGGAACAAGTGTGATATTTTTGGAACTAAATGAATGAGTAAGATGCATTGGACAGAGAAAATATTAGGTGTCGAATCCCATTCAGAGAGTAGTCAGGTCAATACAGGCTAATATTCTCTAGACCTTCAAAATATTATTGTTTTTTGATATCTTAACACCAGATTCTGATTTATTTACATTATTTACACCAAAAGAAGTCCAGTTTAATAGACAGACAAACACTTTAGAGAGGTGGTCTTCTTAGTCTTGTAGGCATTTTATACTGTTGATAGACATAGCAAATAATCATCAATATTCAGAATTGTAATTCAATTATGGATACATGTGTACCTCTCAAATGGTTGTAAATGTGTAAAAAAGATCTTGTAACATATCTTAAAATGCGATTCCTAATGTATCAGCAATCAACTGCCTTCTTACTTTACTTATGAACATTGGCAACATTCCTTTCACCACCTGAACCCATCTTAAGTAATCATTGACACCTTGATATGGGCCCATAGACCTGCTTCTAGAAATATTACGTGAGAATGATTTCATGCAATTCTGTTTAACCTTGCATATGTAGTTTTGATTTACCAAAAATGCTGCATTGTGTTAAAACTGTAGCCATTAAATAACGTGGCTATCCTCATTTCCTTTTTACGTTATGTTCTTTGAATAGAGTTAATTCTTACAAATGAATGCACGTTTAGATTAGTGTTAAATGACGTTGGGAAGACATTAGTGGAAGATTAGAATTCTGTGACACCCACGCACATGCCTTTAAATGTCTTGAGGCCATGATGAAATAAGGTGATTGAGAGCGAGTGTGATATTTGTGGTCAAGTCTAGACAAAGTATGCATGTCTTTACATGGGTCACCAAACTGGAACATTGACAGAGAGGAAATAACGCAGTCAATGATAACACTGCAGCGTAAGTTGTAACATGTTCTAAGTCAAGATCAGTGATGCTTGCAAATGTTTGCATCTTTAGTTTAGGTAAATAACAATATCAATGGTTACAAAATCTTGTACTTGTTCATTAGTAATGTGACTTTTCATAGGGAACCGAAACAGATTCTGCTTTATGACATTTCAAAAATGTCAGGCCATGAAATTATATACAACAGGTTTTTCCAAACTAGCAACTATTCAACTGAAACTGAATTCCATTTGCACCCTTTTGTCCCATCTGATTATATCATATTGTTTTCATGCAGTATTAAATTTTCTTAAATATACTTGAAATGTTCTTTGGTCAATAAGTTGTAAAAATATGATTTATATCAAGTATATGAAAAATAATGTATGCAAGTAATTTCTTTTGTACAAAATCATGTTATTATATGATATAGTAATCGTTGATATGTAACATTCATTACATGTATCAAATGAGGTGACAATGGAGGTCACATCCCTGAACATATATGACTCTACCGAATTTAACAGTAAATGGCAGAATTCCTATAACTTGATCAGTATTAGTTAATTGATAATTACTGCTACTCAGACTGATGAACACTGTACACTGGAAACAAGATTTTACAGTTATTTACAGTTTGTTACAACTTTTCGCTTTAGCCACTAACATATAAAATATTGCATATTTCTTGGATCTTGTTAGTCACGTTCAAGTTTTTATACAAAATCGATTGTCGAACTTATCATTGTGAATCACCACCAGACGACCCATGTAGACTGTAATTTATTACCTCCAATTGTCACACTATTAGTGTGGGTACAAACAGTAAACAAGCATTCATTCAGTGATAACCATGAGAAGCTTATCACCCAACGGAAGCTCAATATAAAAAAAATTGCAGCTTACATATGATGGTGGCGTTCGGTTTCTGGAAAGAGGGATTGTTTGTAAATACAAGGAGAATACTTGTACATTTCATGTAGACCTTTGTTCTGCGAGTTATTATCATTGATGTTGATAGCAGCAAAACAGCATGTGTTTTTGTCCACTTCTGAAAAGATGCCCCCTGCTGATATGATATTGACAGAAAATGAGTTTTACATATGTTCAAAATGAGGTTTTATTTCTGTTGAAATCCTTTTCATGTTGTATTGTAAACGTGTAAAATAGCCTCTGATATTAAGTTGATGTACCATGTTTATATGATTAGGTTGCGAATAATCTAAATTATGAATTATTAAAAATGTTAAACAATGTGCCCTATTAATGGAATCATAAGCTTTTATCATTCTCATAGTAGAAATTCAATCCACAAGTACATACACTCAGTAAAAAGGCTTGGTCAACTTTTAGTTTCATTCATATGACCTAAATCTAGCCTGAATAAACAGTCAAATCTGACATCCATCATACAGCACAGAACTGACTTGCATAAGAAATGTAAACCTGTACAGCAGACAGTTACCGGTATGTTCTGTTTTGACAGCTAATCATCTCATTGTAGGACACAGTGTCTGTTCAGTCCGTGAAACATGAAGGCATCTTGGTCATAAATCTTCACTTATCTAGGCTCTTGGCTTTTAGTGTAGATAAGATCTTTATTGGTATTCAAGATCCACATTTAGATGTATATTTAGAAAGTAGGCTATTTGTGTATATTTAGCAAAGGATCTGCAGAATCTATTGCAATTTCTTGTTATAAAATCAAGGGACGTTTATTCTGTCAACTGTTCCCATAGGGCTGGAACGCTTTTTTGGTGTCAGATTCGTCTGTGGTTTGCATTCTAGTATTTTGATAAATTTGCTGTATCAAACAACATAAGATGGATACCTGTATAAATAACAATCTCTAAGTCAAGAATTAGATGTTTCAGACAACTAAAATCTAGGGTCAAGTTAAACAATTCCAACTGTATTGGCATTATAATAGTTTTGCTGTAAATCACTGTCCGCATTTGAACCAAATCACCATGTAATTGCCCTCTGCATCACTGTCTATAACATACCCGGTGTTGGTGTATTTCAGGCTGACCGTCCTGAAGAGGAGGACGCTCAACGTGAGTGGTCATTTACGTTTGAGCGGCTTCAGGCGATGCTTCGCCACGCAGCAGAGATGTGTCACAACCACGGCATCATCGACGAGCGCACGCGCGAAAAGTACTTCGTCTCTGGTATGTAATAGCCTGGATTGGCAAAGTACCATTCTAATCCATAGAGCCAAATCACATACGTGTGATCTGAGTGTTAAATGAACAGTATCTGATGTGATGTGAATGTAGGGTGACAAAGTACAAGCCAAATTACTTCAATACTCTTTGACTTGGTTTTGTTTTGTGATTCTGTAACCCTTCCACCTATTTCTGAAGACCATCAGGCTGACAACTTTTAGGGAAAGCATATAAATTTTTGGAATTGTCAAACAAAGAGCTGTCTAATGTTATAGACCTGTCACAACCAATCCACAGACTATATAAGGCCCTAGAACAAGGCAAGTACATTTTTAACAGCCTGATAACTTCTGTGAGTAACGTTCTCATTTGATTTAGAGAGAACTTTTAACATGACCTCATCCTAACCAGATTATATAATATATGTAGCTTCATGTGTTTCTTTTCATATTTACATTTATTAAAAGCCAAAGGGCTTATTAAAAAGGCTTATTATAATATGCCACAAAAATGGGCATTGATAAATGAAATCTACGCATAATATATGCCAACATTATTAACTATCAACATTTTTATCATTAAACTACAGAAGTGTTCAACTTGCGAACAATATTCTTTATATGGACATAAGTCTGGGGCATGGTGTGTTATCACATAACTATTACAGACTGGGCATTGAAGCTGGTATTCAGGCACAACAGTGGTGTGTCTTCACTTCTTGGTAATTATATTACCATGATGGAACCTGCTTGTCTTGTCTTGTTACCTTTATACTTATGACATAAAGCCATTTCTTATACACCCACATTGTTCACTGTATGAGGGTTTTATAACTTCGTCTCTGATACTATGTTCCAAACTTATGTATTCTAATTTGAACATCTAAGTGAAACAGACGTGTGGTCTGTAGATTTACTAATTATTTTATGATAGATGAATTTACTTTAGTTAGTCCAACACATTAAAAATTCTTTATAAAAAAGTATAACATTGATTTTTTTTTAAGAATAGAATATGATCTACAGTTGTTGTTCATGGATATGGCTGATTTATTACAATAAATAAGATTCAAGACCATTCTTTGTCTGACAATTACAAAATAGTTTTATTATGTGTGCTATTTAGTCCTGCTTTTTGTAAAGTAAATATACCCGTAGTTAAATTAAACAGGTCAAGTATGAATGCACAGAGATCACTGCGGGTTTTAAATGTTCTCATTTATCAGTCTGATAAATGTGATGTCACAAGAATTCAAGGCTGAACTATTTTATAGAATATTATTTTTATAAAACATGATAACAATTAATTTTTACAACCATGAGACATTGTAAACATTTATTAAATTGATACCAACTTACATCCTAACTGAAGGTATTATATTTTGTCTAGCCATTTATATTTGTGAAACAGACCTTTTGACCTACTGGTATATCTACCTGGACCATGTAATTTTAGCACTGCAATTATCTGCAATTGTTTGTCTTCCATGTGTCATAATGCTGCTGTAAACAGTCCCATCCGTTGCCATGGTGATGGTTTACACAGTCTGGTCACAAACTCACACCATCTTCCATCATACTCACTTGCCATTTGTTCCACCAATGTCCATATGAAAGAGAATTTCTCGTGCTCTTTTGCATATTTTCTGTACATATATTATATATGGGATATCAGATTTCATCAATGGTGTTATTTTTCCACCATGTAGAATGACCTTTCTTTCTAACATGTTAAAATATGTAGTTTGACTTGTGAAGTTGTTTTATGTGGTTGACACTTGTAATGACCACCAATGTAATCATGGTAATGGGAAGCATCATCTTTGAGTCAGATTATATTATCATCATTCATATATAGGATCTGAAAGTTGACATTACTGCATTACAGTAGAACCTTGTCATCTTTTCTGTTCGCAATTATCTGTAGATTAGTTTCATCTGTGTTATCTCTTCTGATATCTCAAGGTTAGTCTCATTTCCTGGAATTGTTATCTCAAGCATTTTGATGTTATCCTTACAGATACAAGAAAATGATTTTCTTCTTCATTTACAGCAAGCTTATATATGTAAATTCTCCAATATGTGCTTCACTTTTCAACAAAACCATACATTTTGATACATGCAATTACATATTGACTTAAAAGCAAGGTTTATTACTGTACCTTATGGCTGCTATGACAATCTCCTGACCTACATTTTACGTGAATTTCACTTTAGTTAAATGCTGGTTTTCCATTTTTCCATTGTTGGGCAAAATACTCTACACGCTTAGACAATTGTCAGGCAATTGACTTTGGTTTTGAAATTATACAGTAAAACGCATGTATGTGCAAATGGTTATGTTAGCAGTGTAACTTCTGGATCATGCACCATACACTGCGTAACCTACTCATGATTTGTCTGAGGACATGATATTTGAGTGAAATATGAAAATGTGTTCAGCTATAAGATTGCAAAGTTAATCTTCTTCCAGGAAATTGTAAATGCTGCGTTTGCGGAAGACACAAGATGAACTATTTATTTCAGTCAAACAGCTGTGAAGTTACCACATGTTGGCAACAATTAACTAACCAATGACCACTCTTGGTGGCTGTTTATTAACAGCAAAAGCTAACCAATTGAAAAATAAGAGACTTGCAAAACATTTATCCCAGGTGATCATATTACAGAGGTAGTCACTGAATGGAGTTTGTTCTGCATTGTGTACAAGATGAGCAGATTGAAAAAATACTCAACAAATTTTACTTTCATTTGTCATGTAGTCATATTCTCATGTTCATTAAAGATTTTAGCATTTCCTGAAAGTAACAAGATTCATTTATGTTTAAGATATCATAAAATGTATTTTCACATTTCAAGGTTGAAGATGAGCATTCCTGTTCTATCATATGCGTTCTACAAAAAGGTCATTTATTGAAATGCAATTTATCATTTGATGCTTTACATAACCTCGCGTTCGCTTTCTAGCAGCTATAGTCAAGATTTATCAATATGAATTGATTCGGGGTTTTTCATGTAGCATTTTTCATGAAGCATGTTTCATATGCATCATGAACAATATAGATATTGAAAGGTAATATATCATAAACGCAAGAGCAAGAACGCTTGCAAGTTATTTTCATAGACTACTTGTACTTGCATCATGTAAACGGTAAAGGTTATACATGTACATCATAAAAAATGCATAACCCCAAAATTACACACCAGTTAACTGCAGCAAAGGCTAAATCAACAAGAAACATAATGCCTGAAAACCTGCGTGTTTTATGACATGATCCACTATCACAAGTAAGTTATAGGCTACAATAATCATGCCAGCGTCTGCCCTCGTCATCGTATGATAAACACAGTGAGTCTGCGCTTGTCAGAAACGTGTGAAACATAGAGATGTGGCTCAGATGTGGAGTGCTGTGCTGGAGAGTTACGGCACGCCAGCGTGATTTCATGGAGAGATATGGCCGGGCATTGATATGTTCATGTGATTGTTAGATCAAGTGGCTATTGCTCTCGGTGTTCCACACACTCAGTTTATATCCTGATCCATCGTAGTTGTAAGTTGTAAAAACAGTTGTACAGGACAGCACTTAATATATGATCAGCCTCACAAGTGCAGCCTCTCAAATTAAGCACTTGGCCGTGTTTTGTTTTGTGATTGTACATTTCACTGTAGTTATGCAATGTTATAACATCATGTGAACATTCAATTTAAGAAAATCAAAAAGAGATGTCTTCAATTTCGATTGATAATCTCATAGGACTTTTGTTTTTTGAATCATTGTCGAATTTACAGATCTTTATTTTACTCATAGTAAATCACTACTTGTCTAACACTGCACAATTAGAGCAAAGAGCTGGTGTGACCGTCCCTATCAAATGTTCCAAACACAATGCAGATTTGCTTCCTGTTTGTAGGAAGCCTGTGTGAGAATTGACCAATTATTTCATTAACGTTCAGCGTTTTACGTATAATTTTGAATCAGACAAAAACGTTATCATTTTGTACACTATATAACCACTGGACTTTGTTTCATGTTTAGTTAACATACGATTATTTTCTGATTATTGTCTTGTATGCTGTATGTCAGTGTGCAAAAATTACCTAGTAGTAGTTAGTAAGACAAAACTTTGTGTCGTTTCACTTTAGGGGTGGGAGGAAAAAGTTTTATGGACCAAAAAGTTGTTGAATAAACTGGTGTTAGGACAATGCAGCATTCCATGTACCTAGCTACTTTACCCGTGCACCAGTGCACAGCTCACCAGGTGATTTCAAAACCCTGTCTTGAGGCTCGCATTTCATTAGATCTATAGATTCTATAACCCTCCCCCTTACTGTTGCCTTGACCTTGCAGTGACGGAGTACGAGCTGTACCGCGGCCTCTTTACGGCAGAAAACCCTAAGAAGGACTGCGTGGCGTTCTACCGCGACATCACCAACCTGGACGAGCACCTCGACAACAGACGTGCAGCGAAGTTCACCGACGTGAAGCCCGGCACCGCGACACTCGACACAGGTACATGGTCACCATGACGCTCACGTAACAGCCCCACTGAACTTTTCGATTGACCCGTGATCAAATATGGCTATAATTATGCGGGTGTTTGTTGTTTATCTCGACATTGCTGATTTCAATGTAAGGTTATTTTTTGATGGTGATCCTTTAGGCAGTCATGGGACTTTTGTTGATGTTGTCAGAGACCCCATCTATGATAAGACTATTTTTCACAATTGCAAACATCTATAAAAAAAGAGGCCGCAGCAGTCCTCCATAGAGAGACAACTTGAGTCGAGTCTTATGGGGTGCTACATAGCCACTCTTCAAAAGACCATTGTAGCATAAGCTAGGCCTGCATTTTGCCTGGACGCTACATATATAAAATCGTGAATACAATATTATGCTTTTGCTATTCATGTAATAGGCTAACACGGAGCTAAAACCATCCTTCACAAATTCTATAAAGCTGAGCCCGAATGGTGATGTAGGTAAAATGGCAGAGAACGATTATGAAATTATTTGCTAATTTAGTGAATGATGCCTACATTATCATCATTCATAATTGAAATAAATTTTGGCAACATGCTGTCCCCTATGTCAGACTTTGATATGCTTTCTTTCAAAGAAACTTATTATTGAGAAGGTAGCGTGACAAGAGTTTCTACGCTCGTGACTGTTTTCTTAAGTTAAACTTCTTAATGACCGATAATTATGACCACTTCTATACAGTAAAACCTCATCAACCAAAACATTCACAAACATTATGAACTTTTTTAACAGTGAAACCTTATGAATAAGTAAATGATGACAGAAAATGACGTTTATGACTTTCGTTACGATTCAGCATGCTAAATTTCCTCAGGCAATAGTATCCTTAATAATTAGTTTTCTCCACTTAGTGACCGTAGTTTAGTAACTAACCAGTAATTAACCTTGAAAAAGGTTCTAACTATGAACGAAATCGTGAGACGTTTAGAAGGTTAGAACCTAATAACAGATTATGACGACAACAACAGATTTGATAAGTGTATGTGTTGCCAAAATGTTAATGGAAAATAGTAGAGAAAACATGACGAGACAAATTGTGAAGACAAGCACAATACAGTAAAACTTAAAATTGGTTATGTGATGGCCTCTGTTTTAACAGTTTAGCAAGTTTCTGTTTTACGTGTATCATCTTGATTGTATCATCTACGAAGATTCTGCTTACAAATTAAACTACATAGTTAATTGTTGTACATGCAATGTATTGACTTCTGGTAATTTTTCTCATGATAATTTACTAAAATTCTTCAGCATGGACAATACAAAAATACCAAACAGAGCACGATCTTGTGCAAGTCACAGTGAAGTAAAACTGTTGTAGGGAATTTTGCAAAAAAAACATCATTTAGAGGATGGTTATTTTTAAACCTTTCATCATGAAATATTGCCTTTTCTCATGTCTCTGGGTGTGTCCAGTAATTTGTGATGCTAGTTGATTTGCACTTCTCATGAAGCTAATTACAAACTGTCGTCTGTTGTCTAGTCACAAGTTCTACATTACATGAGTAACAACTGTTGACAATGGCAACCACTTTGTAAAATGACACGATCTATTTTGAAGAATGACACCCTGTCCATTTGGACTCTTTTTGTACAATAGCCTATATACTCATTTGTTGTCAAGAAGGTTCTGAATTGTATTGTGAGAAATAGGAGTCTGTCACATTAGCACCGATTTTCTACATATCATCTCAGCTGGGCCTGGGTCCAAGTTTTTAAGGATGTTGGATGAATATTCTGATTGCCTTTGACAAATTTTGCTAAATGGTGAGTTGAAATTATATTGAACACCACCCCTTACCCCGCTACATTCACTTGGGTAAGCATAGTTTATAGTTATTACCGGTACCAATGACTAATCCCTGAGAGATGAATATGAAAAGAATTTGATTACACTTTTACGGATACGCACAGAATAAAAAACACAAATTTGTATCCTTTTACTTTTTATATTTATTCTATTCCTAATGCTACCCTGGTTCAATTTTAAAATAATTGTGTTTACCTACATGCATGGCAATTATGATTTTAACCCTTGGTATATTGAAGGTTTGCATTCAGTCACTGTATGGATGATGCCTGTTACTTCATTTATAGACCTAGTTCTACACAATAATGGGACATATATGCATTTAGATTAATATCAGATTCTATTGGTACATGTAACTGTTCTCTGAGATACACAAAAATTGTAAAAGGTTCCCATTTCAATGCTCTGAATGCCAAATAGTTTGTTATTTACATATGACTTTTTGGTGTAAAAGACACATTTCTAGTGAATAGTGGAGGCATTCTTGAAAAGGCGATTACATCAGCACTGGTTGGCTTTCTTACTGTCAGCGCCTGAGAAAGCTCTGCTACTTACAGTCACCATGACATGTCATAAATAATCAGCATGCAGGAAACACATTTTATAGCCTCCCATGATGTCAAAGGGTTAACTTACTAGTGCATAAAAGTGAAAATAATCGGCCTATCTGTTCTATTGACTGCATTAGGAAACACATCCTTTTGAATTACATCCTTATGCCAAGCTCCTGTCCTTATTTTCATCCCCTTGTATAAAAAGCTTTAATTGGATACTTATAATATCCTTGATCTAATAAATTGCACTATGTTTTAATATGGTTACATCCTTATTTGGTGCCTAGCAAGAAGCTATTGAATTATACAGTGGTTAAATTCAGAGTTCTATTTGTTACAGTGATGAAATGTTTTATATTCTTTTATTTTTCCGGAGTGTTGACATACATGCAATGGCTTCTACCCTATAAATTATTTTTGACTATCAATCCATCCACACGATTCAGCATTTCACTGTACAGGTCACACTCTTAGAGCTAAAATGCTCAAATTTGGAAATATTTACCAACCTGTGTCTTTTTCATTTGGATCGCAATGATGCATATTTGAGTCCAACTTTGATTATTATTTTATTACACCATAACTGCTCAAGTTTGTTACCTTAGGTCTACTTCACTTGGCACATTCCATCACCCTGTTGATGTTGGCCAGTAAGCGGTAGATGTAGACATCTTTCATCATTCTTCAATATATTAGCTATCATTGTATAATGATTTATGAAAGTTTATACTTGTGTATAATTGCTCTGAAATTCTAGCAACAAATGGTAGATATTGAAAACATTTGAAAGGAAAAGCTATTGAATTTTTACACAATGCGAAATATTGTAATGAAATTCAATACATTGTATAAGGAAGCAAATAATAGAATGTGATGAATTTTAATGAATGCATTTAGAGGCAAGTATGATTGGGTTCTAATTTTTTTCCAAATGGATATAGAAAGTGAAATTATAGATAATATTCAAGATTTCTAAAAGTTCAGGATATGCTGACACATCTATCATGTGGGGGAAAAACTTTAAAATAGTTTAAAAATGTATTTTAATTGAAAAACAAAAATACCTTACATATTCAGATGCTTTCAAATTATGGTTAAAATGATTGAAAGATACATCACTTAAAAGATATGTGAGAAATGTCACGCCTGTTAAAAATATGGCAAAAAACAATCAAATACAAAAAGCACATTGCATGGTTTCTTCAGAGATTGAAGTGCACTGCTACTATGCAGACGTCAATGTCGGAAATCTCTACTTCCTGCTGATACAGGACGACCTGGTCAAAGAGTCTCCATTTATTTAACACATACTGTGTCGTGACTAGCAACTACATGTAGTTTTCTAAAGAATTGCTTACTAGTGCCTGTATATGGATTTTAAAAAGTTAATATTACAAAACCCATCATTCTCAGTCTCGTAACCAGAGTCAAAAAAGCGAGGTGGCGAATTTTATATTTTGTATTACGGGCCTGATTCTATATGCGAACTTTATTCATAGTGTTAAAACATGTAAAATTTAAAATTAGAAATACACATAAACAAGAAGTCCCAGGTTTGGTTTATTTAAATATGGCAGGCGTACTAGATTAGCATGCTAATTTAGCTGTCATATTACTTATTAAATGATCATGCATCAGTGAAATATGATGCAAGTAATGAAACAGAATGTCATAGTTTTTATAAAACTCTATTTTATGAATTTTTGAAGTAGTGATTACATGTACATAAAAACTTTCTATGGGAAAACATGAAGTAGTTCATTAGATGAATTTCATTTTGTTATATGTATGGGAAGTTAATTTGCTGTTTTACCGTTGTAAATTGTAAATGGAAATAGGGTCTGAAATAAATAAATATTTTTAACAGGTGGTTTACATTTTAACTATTAATCCTGAGTGAAAAGAAGTAAATGCAAGTACTTATTGAGACTCCATCAAAGAAGTGTACATTGAGATATTATTATTCATCATGGTACAAAATAAGGCCTACCACACGGCCCTGTGCCATCTGATTTCAATAACGACAGTCTGGTCTCAAAACTTCACAGCCAACTTTATTTTGAGGGCCCCATTTTTTTGAGTGCCGGCTACTTTTGAAAGCTACTGACCCTGTGGTCCAAGATGAAATTTTTATGAGTTTATCAGACATAAAGCGCATTCACCAAATAAGGCCTATGTGATAGGCTAGTGTTAAACATTCTATTAAAAGAATGAAAAAAAAAAAAGATTCTGCATGACAAAACGTGCCTTGCACCATCTCGACAATTGCTGACTGTCCTGTTGTGCTGTTTACAGACGCGCGTGACCTGATGATGTCGCTGAAGCAGAAGAAGGTGCTGGGCGTACTGCAGCAGCCCGGTGTGGACAACGTCAGCCAGCTCAAAGTCCAGTGGACTGACCTCAACAAGGACCCCACCGACAACGCGCAGTACCTAGAGGAGTTCAGGAAGGTCCGTGCTCATGTTTAGAGAACTATGTTGCGATAGACTTGCTGTGTAATGTATGCGACTCGTGTAGACATTGCAAGGGGGTGTATCTGTTTATGATTTGAGAAAGCGCTGACATTTGAGTGATGATACATAGACAAAACCTGGTAAGTTTGTAATATGAATTATGTTATCAAGTGAGTTCTTGGGGCGTGGTTATTGGCCCGAAGGGAGGGCCTGATGCTTTACAAGAAAGAATCCTGATAAAATAATTCATGTTACACAACGAACCAGGTTTTGTATTTATCATTCTTTTCTAAACAATTACAACACTGTTTTTAAAAATGTGAAAAAGTAGTACGGCTGAGTACAAGCATGATAACCATGGTATCACCCCTCTTTGAAGAGGGGTGATCACCCTCTCCGGGTTATCAGATACTTCTGGATCATGATAACCAATGAAATTACATGAAAAAGAATGATAAATAAGGAAATGTAAAGAATCAGTGAAAATGTTATAAATCACATTTTGAGAGATATACAATTCACAGCATCATGGTCATATTGTTTTGTTGATGTTCATAAATTGCACTCTTAGTGCATCTTATACCATATCATCTTACAGTGTTTTTGAGGCTATTACAAATTGCGTGTAAAATTTGTGGGTATAAGTTACCAAGATACAATGGTTCATTTGATAACCATACTACTGTAGATGACACCAATTATATTTCTGAATGAGACGCTGTTGAAATTTGCTATACATTAGTTTGTGCCTGTTGTAGATGTTCTACCAGCGGATGTGCAAGATGATCAAGCAAGCTCAGAAGCACACAGAGACATTGGACAACTATGTGGTGGAAGTGGTGCAGCATCTCAGGGTATGAGGCTCCAGATTTATATGTATTTCATGTCTTGTGCTCAGTTAATCGTTTCATTGTAAAATAGTTGTGATTTTATTTTAGACTGTTCTGTGTGTTGCAAATTTTGATGCAAAATCTTTCCATTCGTATTTCAGTCGTGTGTGTCTCGTTGTGAAATGTTCCGCGGGAGAGGAGATATCCTGCAGTCCATTAAGAAATACCTATTGTCAGAAGGTACCTCTTCCTCAACCTCTTCCTGAAGATCATATGTAAAAGTTTATGTTGAAAAAAAGATTTACATTTACCTTAATAATCTTTATTAAACCAATTTAGAATATACATGGAAGGAAGAGTATTGTAAATTGAGCTTTAGTTATTAGAAGTTTACCTTTCCTCACTAAAGGTCCCCTGGATTGAAATGATATTGCTGTATAATTGTATCTTGTCAACCAGTCAATGATGCTTGAGTGTTTTTTATATATCATGAATACGTGTTATTACATTCATAATATGACTAGATCAATATTTCGAATGCCTAGTAATTTTGTGCACAGTATTATTACATCTTCAATATACTAGTTATCCCAGCTTTGTGACCAGATTAACCAGACTAACCATCTGCCTCTCTCAGACAACGCGGAGCCGCTGGTGATCTACGGCGTGTCTGGCTCGGGTAAGACATCCGTGATGGCCAAGGCTGGCAGCCTCGTGCATGAGTGGCTTGGTGGCGACGGCGGCTGCAGGCCCGTCATGGTGCTACGCTTCCTCGGTAAGTCACTATGGGCGAGGATGGGAGATCAACATTCAGACTTTCAACCATGGGAACATTCCCTTGGACACTGAGATGATGTTGAAATGCATAATCCATGAGAATGAAATGCAAGACATCTTTTAATAGCTTCTGTCTAAAGCTTACTCTATTGAATCGGCAGCTATAAATCACCTCAATGTGTGAATGCTAGATCATAAACTTGTATTAATGATAATCAACTTTTTAACGTTTTAAAACATTGAGCTGTCAGAAGACAACATTCTCTCATTAGTAGGACACATGAGGTAATGTTCACGGTTTGTTGTGTTGCCAGGGACAACGGCGCGCAGCTCTAGCATCCGACTGGCGCTGGGTGTGATCTGCTGGCACATCGCCGCCATGTACGGCCGCGATGTGCACGAGATCCCCACAGACTACCCCGGCCTCGTCGCATACTTCAGGGACGTCATCCAAGTGAGGCTATTCACATGAAATATGGTTTTTCATTCAGTGTATGGCTCATTAGGGTGGCTACGAATGAACATTCAATAATTCCGGGAATGAGAGTGTTGATATAGAATTGCACACCGATCTTCTGTGTTTGGGTACTTACAGCAGGTTTTGCAGTTAGTTTAGTCAAGGTTGATGCAAAATATCATTGAGCTTTCATTTAATTAACATAAATTCTTGGGTTAAACATCTTTATGCAATACATACCGGTAACACATCAAAAGCATTAGGCAGCAGCTAAAATTTAGATCAAAGCCTTTTGGCATGCAAATAGAAATCGTCAAAGCAAAACATTAACAAGTAAATTTGATAAACATTGAAATGTCTGCTGCAGGTGGACATAATTTCTTGGTTTAAACATACCGTTGTGCTATACAAAGTATATCAAAAGCATTGGGCAACAGCCCAAATTTTCAATGAACACCCTCTCCGATGATAAACAATTGCGAAAACAAAAAATCAACATGTAATTTTGACAAGCATCAAACCGTCTGCTGCAGGTTGGCAGTGCTGAGCAGCCTCTGGTGCTGCTGCTGGACTCACTGGACCAGCTGACCCCGTCCCACTCAGCTCACGACCTCACGTGGCTACCCAAGCAGCTGCCACACCACGTACGCATCGTGGTGTCCACGCTGCAGTACGAGCACGACCTGCTCAACACGCTCGAGACACACATGACGCGCCGGCCCGAGAACTTCATCGAGATCCGCCCGCTCGGGGAGAACCTCAGCTTCAAGCTGGTCAGTGTGGTGGTGTTGGGGGGGGGGGGGCAGGGCTAATGCAGAAGAACTCGTTTGACATGATACTTGATGAGAGTGAATGAAAAGTTTACGTTATTCGAAATTCTGAGTGATCAGATTAATTTACATACATGTTACATACATTCCCCAACATGATAGTGATTATAAATCACCATGGGGCCATGCATTGTAGAGAGCAGAAAACCAACTGAGACATATAAAGTAAACAATGAAGGAGGAAAATAAAGAATGACCATTCGTCAGTCTTGGTTTGTTTCTGCCCTCTATGATGCATGAGCCCATGATGATTAATAATCACTATCATGTTGGGGAATGGCTAAGAGCTTGACGTATCAATAAATTCCAGTTATCAGAGTGTTGAGATAAACAAGTTCATTTTTATTCACGTAATACAAACTAACCTTCCCAGGATGTGTTTGACTGCGATAAGACGGTTACCGATTCGGCACCAGTCGTTTTATATATGCAAAACAATAAATGATTTGACAGCTGTGGAGAGTTTGTGGAGAGGCTTAGAGTGACCTAATTGATGATGTTTTTAAGGCCTCCAAAAAGTATTCCAAGAAAGTCAGCAAATATGTGCGATTATGAACTTTATTTTTTAGAGTTTTTTATGTAATTGCTCCACCAATTTGATTTTTTAAAGAAAAAATCCTCGTTTTTAGACTTAGCATTAAACAAAGAAATTGAGACTTAACCTTGTAACTCAATATGACTCATTGTGGAAGTAATATCTTGTAATTTTGTTGTTAAATTGTTTAACAGTCATGACCCTTTTGGTGTTTTATTGAACAAGTAATTGTTTTATAAATAAGATGTAAGATTAACTTTTTTCACAATCTTTGTTATTGTTCATTACAAAGTTGAACATGCCGAAGATTTTTTTGTACAATTTTATACCTGTTATTGCTTATTACAAAGTTGAATGTGCTGTATTCGTTCTTTTAGCGCACCTACCCCATTAAGCGTACCTCCCTGTTTACACAGATTAAATAGTAAACATATCTTTTTTTTTCTAATATTTCATTTAGCTAGCGTAGTGCCATATTGTAAGTCTAACACCCGGGTATTATTCAGATAACCATGCGACCACGCCGGATGCCGGGCCGGTTGCATTGTGAAACAATGTTTGTGGTACATACATGTTGCCATCATCGGGGTTGCCATTTATAGTTTGAAGTGAACGATAAAACCCAAAATGCATGAACCGCGAAAATTCTTGCGTGTGCACTTATTTAGCCATCTCTTGTTTTTTTTTGTTTTTTTGCTTGAAATTTGTTTTTTTGTTAGTGCACTGTGCGTTTATTAGAACGAATACGGTATGTAATCTAGAGTCATTGTTTTAATGAGATTTAATAACTATTACATGTTAGGTTCAAAGCATAATTTGATTGTTGCTCAACTAGTAGAAACACGTGCTGTCAGGTTGACTCTTCAGAACAGAATCTGCTCTGTTTCTGAAAATTGAATCATATTTTAAATATTATATTCTCAATTGAATGAATCTATATTAACTATTGCATGTAATGTGTTTTAAAAGGCTGTGGTTGTTGATGTTTGCAGGTGCAGGAGTGGTTGGAGGCGGAGCATCAGTGTCTCACGGATGATCAGTATGCCATAGTGAAGGAGGTGCTCAAACGGTGCTCGCTGCCCCTGTACACCCGCCTCATCTTCAAGGAGGTGTGTCGCTGGAAGAGCTTCTCCCCGCCTGAGGAGACCCAGCTGGAGGAAACCGTTAAAGGTAACCAAAGCTACTACCCCAGTGGCGGTCATATGTTTTGAATTTTGGCTTCATTGCAATTACAGATTCAGATGTGGGGGACATTTGTGAGTGTCGGCCCTCATTTAAAAGTGGGCTTTTCCATTTGTGTGAGATTTGATATGAGTGGCCATTTCCGTGAGTATGGGCCCTTACATAAATATGGGAGTTTACTGAAGTCCTGAGCCCTTACTCAAGTTACATCCTTACAAATTTTCAAAGTCAATTCAATGATACATGACTATGTTATATTAGTGTATTACGTTACAGCCCAGTGGCCAGGTTACTTGTTGCCAGTTCTCAATATTAGTATGATTAATTGCTGCACACTTTTTGTCTGGGCCGGCTATCTTTCACAGTTCGGACTAATGAGAAAATTTTTATGGAAAAAAAATAAAATAAAAAAATTATGAGTTTCGCTCCCCGTTGTAGGCGTGGTGAACACGATGCTGGCGCGTGTGGAGCTGTACCAGGGTGAGACGTTCGTGCGGCACGCGCTCGCCTACCTCACCGCGTCCCGGCACGGCCTCAGCGACGTGGAGATCGAGGACATCCTCAGCCTCGACGACTCTGTGCTCAACGACGTCTTCATACACTGGATGCCGCCCGTGAGTCTTGTTTTTTTAATGGTGCGCGTATGTTTTTGCATTGTTGTTTTATGCTAGATGACTTTGTGTTTTTGTATGGGTTTGGTTGCATTTTTGCAATTTTGAGTGCCGTTTTGGTTATTCTTATGCCGGGTTCTTATGTTATATGATCGTATGCTTGACCCTTTTGTTCAATGTGTTCATACAGAGAGGTTGGTAGTATTTGAAGCTGCACTTATGTAGGTTTATGTTACTGCAGGGCATGATTGTTTTATGTTAGAGGACGCTGTGTTTACTGTTATATGACATGCTCTAACACATGTTGATAGTGGGCCTTTGATGTTGGGTGTTTGTTTGAATGATTAGGGTATCGTATTAAGTTTGAAAAAAATAATAACTGTTGTCTTCAACAAAATTGATCATGTTCATTAACAGGAATCAGGAAAAGCTTAAAAGTTACCTGCTAATTCCTCTTGAATTATTTGTCTTGCAATCTAAATGAAACACTGATCAAACACTAGTAATGTGAATTCGTACGGATTTCCTTGTAGCCTCTGGAAAACTCAAGTAATATTTTTTTTACATTTTAAATCTAAAAATTTTAATGTGTCAAATGGTAGTCATACTTATGAA
Source organism: Streblospio benedicti (assembly GCA_019095985.1). NCBI lineage: Eukaryota > Metazoa > Annelida > Polychaeta > Spionida > Spionidae > Streblospio > Streblospio benedicti. The sequence goes on from CM032662.1 coordinate 22,974,133, forward strand.
CAGTAACAGTAAATTATTACGTCCTTATTTTTAACCATTTTTTGCAGGTTGTATGAAACTTCTTCCCCATACTTGTCACATTTGTGGTTTGTCATTGCAATATCCAAACAAATGTTCCTGTTAGTAATGCTGCATTCCAATATACATACCCGGTAATCTGTCTTATACAACACCAGGAAGTGCATAAATGAAGTTCTCATGGAAACCCTCTCATTGTTTCCTTTATCTGTAATTACTTTGCTGAATAGTTTCCTTCTCAAATATCATGCACAGGTCTAAATTATAACTACCGGTAACATCTGCAGTTAGCCACAGTATAAAATTGCTTTGGGTGGATGAATATGATGAACATTGAACCCTGATAACATTGCCTGTCACTTACTCCTTCATAGATCCTTTGCGTCCACTCAACAGTTCGTCAAAATATACAAGTGCAGTATATTTTTAAGTCTCAAATTACCAATTACATTTAAAAAAAGGTCTAAGTTGCAACATTAATAATATGCAACAAATGCAGCTAAAGTAACAGCTAAATTGCAATGCTTCTCTTAACTTTCTACTAATTCGTGTTTAATATCACAATCGTTTGGATTTGTGCACACTCTCCATACAAGAAGTGAAACCACATGAGCTCAGTTGTCTCTACCGCTGTTATAAGGGGCTGAATGCTAACTGCTGTGGGTACTGATAATAAATTTCAGATTTGATTCAATCAAATCCCAAACTTATTTGGAAAGGCCATAATCAATTGGAGGGTGTGGCCTGGCTGCCCAGTCTATTTCTCAAAATTGATTGATTGAGCTGTGTCCGCTGTAGGTGCGCCGCATTCCGCCGCTGCTGTGGCCGCGCCTGCACAACTACCTGTCGTCCTACATCATCCAGCGCGAGTCGCATGGTGCCATCGTGTACTACTGGTACCACCGACAGTTCAAGACCGTGGCACGCGAACGCTACCTGTCAGAGGACAAGGACAAGCTGTACATCCACTCACTGCTCGCGCACTACTTCATGGGTGAGTTACCAAGAGGTTTTGGTGGTGTTTTTTTAGTGTGATTGAGTATCGCAGGTTGATGACTTTTTGCACATTATGTGATGGGAAATTGCTATTTGCTTGACTTATCCTTCAGAGGGCAAGCATAAAGATAAGTTGTACATCCACTCACTGCTCGCTCACTACTTTGTGGGTGAGTTATCAAGAGGTTTTGATGGTGTTTTTGTGTGATGTGTTGTATTATTATGACTTTATATAGAAGCGTGACCATTTACTACTCGCTCACTACTTCATGGAAGAGTTATGTGGAAATGTGGTTGTCGTATTGGTCATTTTTGTGGAGTAAGATAGAGACTTGCGTGTTAATTTCTATGTGAACAGGGAAGGGTTATTTTCTTGAGTTAGCAGTCAATGCGAATTAAAGAGCTGAATTTTAAATAAACAGGTAAAACTGTAATTATGATAGAATTACTGAAGTCTCTCCTATGTTGGCTATTCAGTTTTGAAGTTAAGGAGCTATGATGAATGATTGAAAGTCATGTCTATATAGGGTGTTTCACAATTTAAGTAACACGAGGTGTGCTTCTGCTAGGTACATATGGCGGGGGTGTGAAGAAAGCGTTCAAGTACACAGAGAAGCAGAGAGAGCTGCTGGGCAGAGACAAGCTGGAGGACATGGCCGACAGGAAGGTGAGAGCAGCTTGATCACGCGGTCATTCTAGCTTCCTTAAACCAAGTAATGACTTCTCTTCAAAACAACAGGATTATTAAACAATCAAAAATCAAATTTCCATGATATCAATAAGACGTGTGTCACTTGCCAGTGAAACAGACATGCAGTTTCGGACTAGATTTTTACAACACAAGAATCAAAGTCTTAATAATATCACTAGTGGCATCAAAATGTAACCATTCCATGTGTGAGGGTGTAACCATAAGTGTAAAGCCTTTGACTAGACCCCTGATGGTGTCAATATGCTGTATACAGTGAATATCCTCAACAACGGAACCCACTCTGCAGTCACAATTCCATTCCATACTTTACTTACATTATTACTAGGTAATCCATGAGAAAATGTTCTGTTGTTCAGTGTTGCGATGTTGCTGATATTCACTGTGTGTGACTGGTGGCTGATTCAGGTGCCGCTGCAGCCGCTGGTGCACGGTGACGTGGTGGAGGGTCACGGCGGCGGCAAGAACCGGCAGCCCTTCAACCTGAGGAAGCTCAGCGAGCTGCCCCACCACCTCATAGAGAGCAGGAGGGTCACCGACCTCAACAAGGAGGTGAGCGATGGTCACACAGGTCACTGACATTGATACGGGGAGGGGACATAGGTCATACAGGTCATCGACCACAATAAGAGGTCGTACTCATGAAAAGACATGGTCACTCTTTTTTTTTAAAATGTGATCGTAAAGGTTATTGATAAGATGTTGAGGAGTCATATAGCTTACTCGTGAAGAAATCTGTATTTGAAAATTGAATCGAATTATTGCTACTATCTATTGTTCTCTGCTGCTTGGATCACATCATTACTGACATTGCGGCCTGTGTAGGTGCTGTTCAACTATGAGTGGCTGCACACCAAGCTGACGGCCATGTCCATCCACGACCTGCTCAACGACTTCAACCTGGCCACCGTAGCCCCACCACCGTCGGCTCCGTCACCGGGGAGGGCCGCAAGGACGTCGAGGTCCAGGTAAGGCGGCAATGGACTGATATCAAGCAGTAGCCATGATTAGGTGTTCTATGGGATTCAAATTCATCATCATGATATTCAACCATATACTTTTATTGATAATTTAGAGCATCAATCGCACAGTTCCGCCATATGTACAATCCATGAATTTTATGTCCGATGTGAATCCGTTTTAGTTGTCACTAAATTTCACGTCATATGTAAAATTCACGGTTTATGTGGATGGCCAGTTTTAGGGATTGGTGATCTAGTCAGTTTGTTGATGCGTAATTCATGTTTACAAGTATCATTCAGAACCACTGGTTCAAGCTCTACATCTAAGCAATATGGATATATATGTTTTACATATTGAGATATTGGATTTTTTTACGTACATCTCTTTTTTATGTACAAATGTTAGCAGTTTTGTGTCTGCTGTGTTATTAGATTCTGGCCAACACGTTACGAATCGGTGGCTCCAACATCAACGAGAACCCCAACACGCTGGCCTTCGAGCTGTCCGCACGACTCCTGCCCTTCTACGATACGCACCGAAACATACGCTCACTCATACAGGTAACATTCTCACACTCCTAAAACTACCACTTTAAAACAAGTGATAGTGATGGAATTGAAATTAAGAGGATCCATCCAAATTGCATTTATACGTTTTTCCTTTTTGTTTCCACTTGTCTTTTCCTTTGGTACTACTGTATTCTGTCAACAAAATTCAAATTCTATATGTATATTACTATAAGGTCGTGTTATTTTGTACAGTTAAGCATGCTTAAGTCAAATTTCAAGGGAGTAGAGAAAGATTCAAGTCAAATTTCAAGGGAGTAGAGAAAGAATCAAGTATTGCGAAATTTGGAGCTATGGAAAGATTTTAAATGTAAACAGTCAAAACGTTAGGAAAAAAATTGTAACTTTTCCATAAATATGATTCATCAGAGATGGAGATCATCGTGTCTAATTGTAAATGCATTGTGTTGTAGAGTTGTGACACTGACGGTCTGCGCCACACGTCCCTGGTGCCACTGTTCCAGTGCTTTGAGTCACCACGCGGAATGCTCATGTACATCCTCGAAGACCATGAACAAGTGAGTAGCTCATTGACTCATCATCACTGTATTTAAAACATGCGAAACAGATGACCTTAACCTTTGTGTACAATATACTTATATAGAATCTTATTTAGGCTAGCTTAAAAAGGCATTCTAATCTCTGATATTTCATTATGATAATAGATATATTGTAGTACTTACTTAGCAGCATTGCAAACTCTTCAGCTCACAATCAAACATTACAAATCATGAAATATGCCTAGACTTTTCCATTTCTAACCCCCGTGTCCCGTGTAACAGGTGGTATATGACCTGCTGTTCAGCAAGATCAACACCAACGAGCTGGTGTCCGTGTCCAAGGACGGCAGCATCGGTTTCTGGGACATGCGCACGGGCGAACGGACGCGCATGATCGACATCTCGGAGCAGCAGCCGGGCTGTAACACAACACTGCTACAGTCGCATGACGGAAAATACCTCGTGTGTGACTCTGACTCCATCAACAGCCCTGTAAGTCGTGTTGTCGTTACTTGCGTGTTGTTTGTGGCGATTCTATCAGCAGTTCTCTACGGTGCTTGAATATTTCATGGTTGGATTTGTTGTCTCAAACTTCAATAAATTTGAGTTATCAGATGTTTTGACTTGTTGGAGTCATTTGTAAATTGAGTTTATATGATGGGAAAGGGTTTTTTGCTTGAGTTAGCCATAGATTCAAGTTGTCAGAGTTGGAGATTAACTGATCCTACTGTAAAGCACTTATTTACTACATCTCTGGTTATTGTATCTTTTTATAAGCTTTTTAATCGCATTTTCCGTTAGAATAGATGTCAAAATATCTTAACATGGAATTCATAGCTTCGTCATTTTTAATGTAAAGACTAGTTATCCCTCTGAGACATTGACTTTGCTGTTTCAGGTGCTTATTTTTGACTCAAGAACTGGCAATTTGCTGCACAAAGTTGGCCAAAGAAATGCTGCCCAAAAGAGAGTGTTTATGGTAAGTTCAGTGCTCATCATTTGGTCATGTTCATAGTGAAGTACGATACATGACCAGTGTTTCTTGCACTGTAACCTCAATAGCCTCATACGTTGTATATTTTCAAGTGAATTGAGCTTTATATCTAGAAATTTAATCTTAGCAAGCTCAGGAAGTAACCATTGAGAATGTGTGATGCTCATACAATTTTCTGAATCTAACATGCTGTAAGATCATTTTCTTCATATGCATATTGCTTTTGACCATTTTAATAGTTCCGTTCAATTCAAACTTAACAACATAGCAAATGACACATTTATATGTCTTGCAACAAAACTGATCATTATGTGTCTCTTCAGGTGGGGTATCTGCTGTGCAGGCAGAAAAATATCATAGATGTGAGAACTGGAGAAATCATTTGTAACCTTGATGATTTCGTTGAGAGCAGAACATATCTGACATGTTGCATAACACTAAACCAAAGGTAAGCAATATCTGTTAAATGTTGACAGTAGTGTGATATTGAAATAATATCCTGTTGAAATGAGTGCCATCTTACACTTCTTCCTGGTTACGAGTAACAAAATTTTAAGAATTACAGTGAAACCTCCAATTAAGACCACCTTTATATTGAGACCATCTCTGTATTAGGATCATTTTTCATGCTCCCAAACGTTCATAAAGCGTTGAACATCCATGAACCGCAAACATTTATTTTGCTATAATGTTTTAAACGAAATATAAATGTTTTGATTACGAATATGATATTTATTTTAAGATCAAAACCTTTCTATTATCGCTCAGTGTCCCAAAACGTGTTTTGGCGATTTTTACGAGGCTGGCGTTTCTTGTGACGACCAGTCTGTTATACACATGGAATTGGTATAGAATAAGCTTTTAAATGACACCAAGATTGTCATTCTATCTAAAATAATAAGCAAGTTATGACATTGGAACCAACTGACTTAGACTTTGAAAGCCATTGCCCAAATATCACGACACACCCGACTCATAACGTCCTGCAAAGCAGCTATCGTTCACCATTAATTAAAATGGGTGAAGGTAAAACTAAAATTGCTAAATGTCTAAGTTTCTTTAGATATTCATTGCACATATGGATACACTCATTGTAATTGATACTTTGATTGTCGAAAATTGATGTCATTGCTATAAGTCGAATGCCCCCTCTAAAATGGATTTTTGGGCGCTAAAAATTCGACCTACATGTGCATGTGATCACAGATGGTCGACACAGTACAATGATTACAATACAACACAATGCCACAGGTACATCCTGGTGGGGGAGGCGGACCGCACCAGCATGTTTGACCTGCACACCAAGGTGAAGGTGGCCGAGCTGGAGCACGACCACCAGCCCTGCATCTTCTACGCCACCGAGGACAGCACAAAGTGCTACGTGGGATACGCCGAGGACTGCCTCTTCAAGGTGACAGTAACAATGCTTACGGCATTATGGCCTAGTCACATTTGTCAGCGATGTCAGGCCCATTTAACCAATTGAAAATATCTGTCTCGGAATGATGCTGGGTCTGATTGGTTGATATTGACACAGTAGTCACATTTGCTTGCTATCACCATGGCTGCCTGTACTGACTTCTTTTTTACACACTTCACTAGGTGTGGGACATCGATCCGGACTCGCCGCGTTTCTCCCACTGCCTGCTCACCTTCGACTACCGTGCCTACTTCTCCTCCACCAAGTTCCTCAAGGGCCAGAGCTACTTCTCGGGGCTGCATGAGATTGCCGTGTCCCCGCTCGATGAGCGCCAAGTGCTGCTCAACGTCAACAAGAACCACCTCTTCTTGCTCAAGATCAAGCCGGACTACAGTGATTTTGACGCACATGTGAGTAGCGCAGCGGGCAGAGGTTTTGAAATAATATTATGAAAATTAGGCTGTTTTTATGGCAGTGGGCAATGACTGGAGAATGGATTTGTCATTTTGTCTTGTTGAATACTTTATCTGACGGAATAGCAGTTGCTTCCATTGAAAAAAACCCAGCTGAATTATGATGAGTTGATAAGATGTGTTGATACATTTTTTTGATAGTTATCTGATCTAATATTTTGTGTTTCAGTGTTTGGACATGAAAGCCATAAAAGCTACAAGTGACACACAACTCTTTGGTGCTTGTTTCTCAGGTCAGTAGCTTGTCACTCTTGCTGCCCTAAATCATTGTCGACATTTATAAATGGTTGTTTTTGAAGTCGTAAAACATATTCTATATACTTTATTTTAAGATGAGCACCAATCATCATATGCCACTAGTTTTTAAATACATTAACTCATCTCACTATCGGTTTGTCTTTTGCAAAATAAAATCCTTCTTTAAGCTTGTTTTCTAGCCTGCATTCTCAGCTAACATCATATTCCAAAATTTCTTCTTAAAGCTTATTTTCTCACATGCGTTTCCTGATAACGGCAAGTATAAACATTCCCTCGTTATTTACACAGGTAACGGCAAGTTCCTGCTGGCGGGTGAGACGCACTTCCTGCACATCTGGGCGGTGCAGGGCCTTAAGCTGGTAACCACGGTGGTGCTGCACAGCATCGACAGCTTCCCCAAGGCGGTGCAGCCCGGCCGCGGCCTCGTCGTCACCGGCTCGCAGATACACACAGCCATCAAGGTCAGTGGCCAATCTGCAGCACCGCTGTGTAATCGTCATGCATTTGACACATCGGGCCTGATGGTGGGTGTTGAGCAAACTTATCCCTAAATAAGTTGCACACTGCTCCGTGGCACCTACACGTTAATTAGGTACAGGTCATTGGGTTGAAAGAGTGAGGGAGTGATTGTGTGAGTGATTAGCTTTGTGCGCTGAGTGTGCTGAGGACGCAAGCATATGAGATATGATCAATTGATGATCAATAAGCGGGCTAATGACCTTGTGTAAATTGTAAAGTCGTGAGAGCAAGACTTGGATCAGGACTATAAACCACCAGATTTCCATTTACTTTTTTTTAAATCCAATGTTGCCAACACAAACCATTTCCAATGATGGCTCCACATTGTGCAGGTGTGGGACCTGGATGAGATCTACAGCTGCGGGGGGCAGCAGATCGAGGTGTATGAGAACCCCATCGACATGGTGGCAAGCTCGCCCGCAAACCGCCTCGTCTTCATCAAGAAGTACCACAGCCAGATCAACCAGGCCGGCTTCAAGTACATCGACCACTTTGGCATCGATGTGTGGAACATGAGCACCGGCCAATCAGAGCCCTTCCTGCCATTTGGCAAATATGGCCGCCTTGCACAGTTCGAGGTAAGATATCTCACCAGTGTTTTTGGTTCTTTTTGTATTTCGTTCATGTTGTCTTGCAAGAATGGCTTTAGTGATATGTAACGAGTTGATTAGCAATTCAAGTAGCCTAGTGTTTTGTCTGATTTTCTATATGCTGTATCATTGTTTTCTGTATTGCTATATACGTGTCAGTGTTCATTCTAGGCTGCGGCCTTGCGGCTTTTCCGCACTTTATTAATGAAAGCCGCAAAAACATTAATACCACTGCTGCCATAACACGCATTTATTATAGGAAGGGCCCATTTACACATTGTTAATGCGGGACAAGCTACAGGCTCAGACAGATTATAATTACAGCTTTCTTGCTTTCTAAGGCGTAATAAAAAATACCTTTTTATATCGTCTGCCAAATGCGACAACAGTACTTGCTTATTATATACTGCTGACGAGTCGAGTCACACTAGTCTACAATATTGATCCCCGCTATATCACACAGCAGCAATATTATAAACAAAGGCCAGCAGCAGATATAAGCCGGCTATTTTTAAACTAGCAGCAATATTGATCCGGCTTGCATGCGTATTTACATTTTCAGAATCAGATATTTATTTATAATAACATTGTACATTGTAGTATTACATTAAATAGATAAAATCATTGACATGATTAAGTTGAGAGGGGGTGAAAATGAAGGTATAGACGGTCTAGATCTACCACATATCAATTTATTAGCCACATAAGTGTTTAGATTATTATTTATAATTTTTATTATACTTTTATAGATTAAAAAGACAAGAAAAATAATTTATTTCAAATTAGAAAAATAATGCATCCAAATCATGTGTGTATAGCATTGATATAATAAACTGTACTACAATAGCTATTTGATTAATTATTGCCAATGACACTACCCTGGCACCAGATTTATTTTGCTACCTTTTGGTGAATCATTTTCAATAATTTTCAAAATGTAGGAATTGATCATCCATGTCTAATATGCCTTTAATAGCAGTGTTTGATGTGTGATGATGTATTTTATTTAATTGTATCATAATATTAGATTAAAGAATTCTATGAATAAAATTGTTTTTCTCTTATATTTCAAAATAAATGGTAAATTGTAGCACAGAGGCGCTTTTGCAAAATTATCGATAAACAAAGCAATGCCCCCTTCGCCTCTAATCAGGGCCCACATCTGTGAGACCAGGGCCCACTTTTTCCAGAGCTGTGGGCCCTGGGCCTAGTTTTCAAAATTCCTGGAGTGAACACTGACGTGTGACTGTGTAGGTCATACATACACTGTACAAAATATATGCATGCATAAATTCGGAGGTGAGATCAAAGAGTTATTTTATATAATGACGATCACCAAAACGTTTTTTGATTTTGGTGCAGGTGTCTGCGAGTGGGGAGTACATGGCGATGATGCTGCGTAACCGTGCCGACATGCACGTGCACGTGATCAACATGCGCCTCAACAAGTACATCACTCTGCTGTCTCATGTTGAGTGCCGGCGCTTCACAGTAGCGCCCAACTGGGATTACTTCACCACCCAGTCCAAGATGACGGATGTCTCCTACGAGGTAACAAAAGTTATGTTTGCTGATGATGCTGTAAACGTAGAATTGTTACTTTGAATTTCACTTATTGTTGCATTTCTCTTACCATTCCTGAGTTCTTGGAAATATTCGCTCATTCTACATAACCGTCTTTCTGCCGATGCTATTGATCAGCAAGGCCAAGCTGTGGTTGAGGAAAGTACTGTATAACCTATCTATTAAAGACCACCGTAGGAGCTAATCTTAAATGGTCTTAATAAAGAGGGGTACATACAGAGGTTGGTACTATCTGGAAGTTTTGGGACTGTGAGAAGTGGTCTTATTACTTAGATGGTCTGAATCGGATGATGTTCTGTGGAGCCTGCATCTCTGACTGGGTCTGTTTGTGCTGCAGGTGAAGCTGTGGGGCATCCGGTTGGGGGAGCTCGACCGCTTCCACAACATCAGCAGCCCCGTGTTCTCCCTGTGCGGCAAGTACCTGCTGTACATCGACGGCAGCGTTGTTGTCGTGTACGACCTCAAGGATCGACGCGAGATACGCCGCATCCTCGTAAGTGGCACCCGCTAGCAGATCCAGGGTTTTGGATGAAGGAGGCGCACTGAAGGGATCTCGGGGGTTTTGTATATATGGGATCGATAATAGTTTGGCCAAAAAAGCCCAATGATCATGTAATATTTGAGTGGGAAAATGGTGAGGGCATGCAAACATTGGCTCATCAGTGGGACTATATATTTGTAATATCTACTAGCATAGTTGTGGTTCATGTGGAGGGAACTAATACTCTACTACATTGATAGGATCAGAGTCAAATTTTGATATACTAATTTGAAAATGATTTTGGTTTTCACATATTTTCGTTTGAAATCACAAACTTAGCTGATGAGTGAATACACACAGTTTTTTGTGTTTTTTTCAGATGAAAGCAAGTGAACTGAGTATGATCCCAAACAAGCGCAACCAGGTAAAATTTACAATTCATCTAAACATCCAACTGTTAGTTGTTATTCTCAAACACCTTTAACATTTCTCTCACCTTGTCATAAGTCAAAACAATATCATAAAATCTATAGCGATTATAGGCTCCTAGGGGATAAAACTGAAAAACACACTTTCCAATGAACCTTTGCTTATACATGATACACTATTGTCATGATTATAGTGAATTGTATACATATACTGTATACATTGTCTTCAATGTCAGAGCAAAGTTGAGTATGATTCAAATGGATCCTAATGATAGAAGGGAAAGGAGAAGACCTTTGAGAGGTAGATTGGACTACAAGGCCGCTGTCATGTGATAATGACGTCTCTTGTCAACCGATACTTTGTCAATTGATACTTGCCAGTGTGTGGTCATTGCCATGTAGCCTTCGATAGGTACATTGACGTGATGGGACATGGTCTCAACCTCTACAGGAGCATGGCTGGTGCTGATCAAATAAAACTGTTTCACAATCATCAATGTGATAATAATGTTGCCATACTTTGCATGGCGGCCAGGTGCTGGTGACGCGGTGGTCGCAGGGCGGCGGACACCAGACAGACGTGTCTGTGTGGAACTTCCACACGGGCAAGCACGAGGCCACGCTGCAGCACGTGGCCCCCGCCGGCCTCCGCGATGTGTCCCGCGACGGACGCTACGCCATCGACGCCTACCTACAGGTATGTGTGCCGCAGCTAGGCCAGTACATGGGGCACTGGAGGGGTTAGCATGACATGGTCATGAACAGTAGAAAAGTCATACTGGCCCAAAGAACAAATGATGTGAAAAACATATCAGTCATAACTTGCATATGTGCATCCAAATCAATAAATTCCATGTTAATGCAATCAGTACTTATATTGGGAGTGACTTAAATGACAAAGGTCTACTGGCGTAACCATCGTCAGGTTTGATACAGTGACACTGCACCTACAAGGGTCTTTTCCTAAATTGATTGGAGATTTTCTAATTTTCCATTGCTGTGTGCAGCTACCAAAATGCACCCTGAATATCAAGGGCTCAATATATTGCTCAAAATTTGCTTTTGAGCCCTTGAGGAAGTCCCAAGTGCGACCTAGAAAACTAGCCAATCAGCGAAAGCTCTCTCAAAATTGGAGAGGAATTCGACCTGTCAATTTTCTTTGACTCCTCTTCATTACATAAGCCAACTAAATCATCCTTGGCATAAATTTACACAATGTATTTAAAAGATTCCTTACCTTCATATTCACAAACATGAGATAAATTGTCAAATATTTAATTTTTAGTGTAAATAGTTTTCAAATATTTTCTTATTTTCTACATTGTTTTTTTCCTGTAGTCTGCTGCATGAATACTAATGAGCAGAAAATATGCAAAATGCAACAACCAATGAGAGCTCGCGAAAGGTAGTTCAAATAGAGTTCAAATTTTACCTAATGCATTATGCATATTTTGACCTAAATACTAAGAATTGGGAGGTCCAGAGGTTCCTGCCAGACCAGGAACCGATATCAGGACTCCCAACCCCTCAATCGCCATTTCTGTACTCAGGATGCCCCAAATTAATATTTTAGGGGTATTCCGTGGTGAAACGGCAAATGGTCTACAAAAATACTGGGTGTAAAAAGAAATCCATAACGGCAGAACTGATATGTATGGATTTCTGGTGTAATGTAACCAATATTCAGGGTTTTTAACACCAATCACAAGCACGCTTATCAATGATGGGATACAGTTCCTGTGCTTTTACTTCACAAAAAGTAATTATTAATGAAACATACACAAAGTGGGGGATTCCGAAATCTGTATTTTGAAGGTAGAATTAGTATTTGGATATTTTGGGTCGGACATCTGTATTAATGCCCGACATATCTGTACTACTTGGCAGCCCTGCGATATTACATAGAGTGGACTGGAGGTGATTTAATCACAAAATGTACACCCCAGACAACAAAACTGGCCTCATTTGGCCTCAAATCTTTCACATCTATAGCGTTTCACTACACACTAGCATATATTCACAAGGCCGCTAACGACTGTGTCCAACATATATATTAAAAAATGGACAACCTGGCGTGTGTGGATTTCTTTTAAATTGACTTGCAACAAAAAGTACCCATTTCTCGGCACCAGGACCTGCAGAAAGCGCAACAATGGTGGTTTCCCAACAAACACCATCAGTCACCTTTTCACCCTATTCTCAAAACTAAAACTCTGATGAGTCAGCTTGAAAATTTGCAAGCAGGTACACAAGTGTACCCTTTCTCAAGTACGTCCCAAATTACTGCTCAGGCAACCACTATGCACCATATATAGTCAATATTTCTAAGTTTAACACATGGTCTACCACATCGGAGTCTACTCCGACTTTTTCACGGCAAAATCGCCCTCTCTATCAACCAACTTTTCATACAGAACGACTGCCATTACTCGCGTGATAATCATGTATGTCAAACTAAAGCGAATAAACTTTACATACCCATGTAAATTGAACGGCAAATAATCAGGGTATTGATATAATTTTACAATCATTTGGAAGAACGTTTTTTTGCGCATCGGCAATCCATTTTATGCGACTAATTTAGATCGCCAAATACTCACATTTCTATGAAAATTGACCCCACATATCGTATATCATTTTGAAGGAAATCACCTAATCTTTTAATTGATGAGAATGAGGTAGAAATATTCTATATGGCGTCATTACGAAAAGCCCACAAATAAACAGCCTCAAAATCTTTCATTAATACCACATTAGCACACTTCATCTCTTTTGAAAAGCTAGTTTGAAGCTACCGGTAGTCTATATTGTTTCTGCTCCGTATTTGTTGTTGAAGAATTGACGGCATATTTATAAAGGCTACACGTGCTCATGTTTACAGACAGCACTTGCTGGTGTTGTGATTTTCACCAATCAGAAACGAGGGCACTTGAAATTATGCTAATGCAAAATGGCGTGGTAAGATATTAGCTGTATGTGTAATATTTTTATAAATAATTGATTATCATCGTTACGATGAGTTATCGAACACGAATTCACACATCGGATATTACATAAACCGATTTCGTAACCATCTACCGAAGGACAGGTTTACACCAGCAACATTTATGACTATATTCAAGGCCGAAGTAGAGAATGTCAACCCTGTCTTGTTTTTGGACATTTCGAACATCAAACATACGAAATTAAAGTTTAGAAGCCTGTAACGTATTGGATGTCCTTCAATGTAAGTGTTCCCATATATTTATTTGTTCTGCTAATGCATTTTTTGATAGCCACGAGCAATAATATTGTTGTACGATGACTGGAAGTGCTAAAATCGCAACTTTTAAATTGACAGCATTCAACAGTCATTTTCAATCGATGTGCGGACCAACTCGATGTTTGGAGAATATTCTAGAGAAATCTGACTATTATTTCATTACCAATTGCTGAAAATAAGAATGTCGATACGATTCTGAACACACATGTATATAAGTAACGGTTAACGAAGGCTCCAGAAAAGTTATTGTCTTGAACCTAAAACTGTCATATCGGATTATTCGTGGGCTTGTATTTTTCTGTCAAACCAATGAAATCGGCGGTAGACTATGAGAACAACTTTAAGGAACTATGCTGAACTCTTAGTAACATTGTTTACAAACAAAAACACATGCGACCTCTATTATTTTTAGGACTAGACCCACAATCCTCTGCGTCTTCCATTGCAGGTGTACGACGTGTCAGACGGCTCTCTGGTCAGCGACCTGGCCGCGTGCTCGGGTCCCAACAAGGCTCACATCTCTGCGACGGAGCGGCCGCAGTTCTCCATGGTGCGGCTCACGTACGACGCTCAGTACGCCGTGTGGGCCGACGAGCGCTTTGTGCGCGCTGCGCGTGTGCGTGACGCGCATGCTCTGGGCTACGTGTGCACGCACGAGAAGGCGGTGTCGCTGACGTTGCTCGACTACGGCTACGTGGTGGTGGTGGGCCGGGAGGACGGCCACGTGCTCACGGCGCGCCTCGTGGACGGCACCGACCACCTGCCCGCCAAGTTCCGGCCGCAGAAGCTGGCCGAGCGTGGCGCCGGGCTGCTCGACTCGCGCGTGTACTTCGCCGACGGGCTGGCCGGCGCCAACCTGGACCCGCTGTACGCGGCGCGGCCGCGCGCCGTCGACCACGGCCCACCGCGCTGCAGCGCCGAGATCCGCAACATGATGGAGCAGCGCGCCGCCGTGCCGCACGCCATCATCAAGACACCGTCCACTGGCAACCTCGTGTCCGCCGCCGTCAAGGCAGACGCCACTGCCAAGGGCCGGCGCAGCTCCTCGCCCATGGCGTTTTTCAACACCTTGCGGGGCCGTGCCCCGAGCCCCGGCCGGGAGAGCAGTCCCGTCGGTCTGAAGCGCGGCCCAAAGGTGAGTCCACAGGCCAGTCCCAAGACGCTGCCACGGCGGCAACGCGGCAAGGTGAAGACGCCGCGCAAGTCGCCGTCAATGTCGGACTTGTTCAATGGGTCGGTCTCGCCCCCCGCAAACAAGGCCAGCCCCCCGCCGCCGCCTGCCACAGAGGCTCAGAGACCGCCGCGCCACCCAGCCACCCCGGCTGGGCTGCCACCCCACCCAGCCACTGGGGGCGGCCACGGCGAGAAAAAGACAAGTGCTGGCAGCGGCGGAGTGTTCACTCTGAACACGGCCATGCAGCAGACGTGTCACATCGCGGGCAGTATTAGCAACCACGTCATAGGGACAATGACCGGTCGGCGCCCCCGGTCTGGCAGCGCCGGCGTCTGTGCCCAAAGGCGCCGCTCCTCAGACAATGGACACATCGTGAACGTTGACGTGAAACCACCACTAGCTCCATCAGAGACAGACAGTGGTAGGACACGCAGAACGGGATATGTGGCCCCCGTCCCCACGGGCATCACGTCAGCCCGGCGGGATAGGTCACCACGACGACAGTCGGCAGGTGCAGGATCAACGTCGTCTGCCGAAGAACCGGTGATGGAGAGACAGCGACGTCACAGCATGACGTATGTCACCATGTTGTGACGCACGGCTGTATCGCTTTAACGACACTCGTGTCAGATTTAAAGTACATTTTGTATGGAGAGATTATGTGATTGCACTGGATGTTAGGTAATTGTGATCATTCTGCAGTCATCTGTAAAAATAACAGGTGATCTACTGTTGTTGAGAAATTTGACCAGTTACTCAGGTCAGTTTGCTAGCCAGTATTTTTTGATGTAGTGGACTTCACTGAAGTCTTTGATATCGTTCAATAGAATATTCCAGTCCATTGAATTGAGTTGAAGCTCTAGTAAAGGCTGTATCTGATGCAGCTGATTCCGGTTATTAATTAATGAATCGTGAAATGAAATTTATTCAGATTTGTCTGCTATTCTAGACAGTTCTAGATAATTTACTCAAAAGTTTATAAGTAATTGCCTGCTGATACATGTGATATGTTAAGATAGAATATGATAATACTCCATGTTAGAATTTTTACAAAGTTGTATTATAAATAACTATAAGTATTATTTTGATATTGAGTTATTGTAAGGATCATCTTTATCAAATAGCAAATAGAAGTCTGGTTTAATTGTGATATAGTGAAATAATGGTGCTGACAGAATGATCTGAATGATTTTGGAACCATTGTTTGATTTTATCTATATTTTCATAGGTTCACTATACAATATTTTATTTGATAACAATCATGATTGAATTAACAAAGATGCAACCACTAATAGCAATATCATGAACCGTTTAAGATATAAATACCCTATATTTTTATGCTTTGGGCCTTAATACAATGTAACAGTTTTTTCTATTCAAAATTCTGGACAGTCAACATAACCTTGCATTTTCATAATGTAAACTACAAAATTTAAGATAACCTCCGCATTTTATTTTAGGATCTATGAATCAGTAGAGCACTTTGATATATCCAGATTGATTGATTTCAATCTTGTTAACTTTCATTTGTCTGTTCTGTCCTGCTCAATATGATTTATCACTGAAGGTATTCATCAAGATGATTAATAGATATTTTGAACGTTGTTTCCTATTTATGTTCTATGAGATGAAAAAATGTAATTTAGTGTGCAATATTACGGTACATCTGCAATATTTGTAGGTTCATATGAGATGGTGAATGTGCACATTTTATATGTCCTGTGGTATATGTATTATCGGCATTGAGAGTAGAAACAAGTTAAGTGTGTGTTCAAACAAGGTTTCAAATTCATTGTACACAATGACAAATAAATAAGTATTTTGTGCCGAGATATCATTTATCAAAGTGGGGTTATCTGTGGAAGATAGAAAATATAAGATTTAAAAACAAGTCTACTTTTGTAATTTTTATGTTTTTGATATCATGTTCATCTTAGACATAATAGTATTAATATTTGTTACTGTGACTTGATTGTGATATTTTTATAGAAAATAAAGAGTCAATATTTTAATGCACTTATAAATATTAATTTTTCGACAAACACATTAATAGTATGGAAAAGTAAAATTTAGGCAAACTGTCCACAAATGTTATAGTCTAAATTATGACTTCAAAGAAGTAAATGCACATCTGAATAGTTGAATCATATGCATTTGTTGATAAAAGAATGTGTTTTACATGTAGTTTTAACCAAGAGAAAAATAAATTTCTATTTTGTATGTAAAAATTGTAATTTATTCATGAGTATTACCATAGATATTATTAATATATTGTTTTGTTGCTTTATTGTTACCTTTTTTTAAAGGATAAATTCATTCTTTGAAACGTACAGTTATATAAGCTTGAGAAGTAACTGAAAATATTGTGTTTTTAGTGATTTGCTCTAACTATGGACTGTGAGTTTTATCATACGGCTTCATTAACATAACAATTTAGATATATTATTTAATTCATCAACCTTTATGATTTAATTTATTGCATACGTATTCAATGAGTTTCTGCATTTACGAAGTTTTTTTTTTTTAAATTTCACTATTGTATTGTTGGTATATATGTAAATACACAATTCCAATGGGCATGTGTGTAAGCAACCTCATAATGTCTTGCATAGGTATGTGAGTGTTAACGGACATGTGTTTATTTTGTTTTTGTCTGTAACTGTTCAACGCACACACTGTGTAATTTAAGTTATGGAGTTTGAAAATAGAACTCATTGGATTTTTTTTATGTTATTGCAGTGACTAATTTTGAGATAAGTCCATTTTAAATGTACTGTCTAACTATTTTAGACATTTTCCATGTCCATCGTCTTCTCTCATAATTAGTCACTGTATTTATAAGCTATGGAGTTATTTACATTTGTACAATCAGCAATACAAGCTGACAATTTGAATGAAGCATTGATCCAAATGACAAATAAAAAATTGAAAGGGGTTTGTTGTTATATGGTTTTAACTTTTAAACATATTGCTCAGCCAAAACCATATTTGTTCTGTAAAATCCAGCATCAATAGACGATGCCTTATCCATTGCAAGTGTAATGAAATTGATATTAATATTCTCCACGTTTAATATTTATTTCACTTCTGAAAATACCATGTGGTCTTGTCAATTAAAACACTAGGTCACGTGATATTGCATAATCGAATGATTTTCGCCAGATGTACAGATTTCTAATTGCAGATGTCTCATTCAACTTGAACATTGAGGAGATAGGCCACTTCTTACGTGCACCGTGAAGTTCCGTCTGAAGAAAATCATTCATATACATGTTGTGCCTTCACATGTTTTTTATGGCGTGGTATTCAAATTGCTCTAGATATTTTGATATGTTAAAATGAAAGTTTTTCAGAATGCACAAACCACATCATAATGTTTCTGTGCAAGGATACTTGTATGGCCACAGCATAATCTTTAAACATTATTCTACTTCGACAAATTTCATTGCTTACTAAGTTAGCTATTGTTTTTTTCTTTTAGTGGGGAACACAGCCAATACAAAATATATAATAGCCTAATTGTTCACTTTAATGAAACTTGCCCTGATTGTGGTTGGTATGAGGGTTTGAAATGAAGCTTGGGGTTATCTGAATTTTTACCTTTAAAGGTGTCAAATCTGGGATCAAGGGGGTCAAAAATTATAAAAGTCCATTTATTTCATTAATAGTCCCAGCACCAGCTTTAAGCTGGTACAGGGCTACTGTTTTCAATTAGCCTAAACCTGTCAGACATTTTGAAGAAAATTATGACCTTAAACTTTCTTATCCCTCAAGAATGAACCCCAGACGAGGCAGGATATTTTTGGTGTTTATAAATACGACCTATCGTTTTTTGTAATATTGATTTTTTTTAGACTTTTCTTAAATTTTTTGAAAGTGTGTACGTGTAAACTGTGTGCACCATATGAACATATACAGCTATTTGTATTATATGTGTATAAATCCTACACAATATAACATCTAATACATTTTGAAAAGGAGGCTACCGTCTCGAAATTCAAATAAGTTTAATGTAGAACGTACACTTTTGTTAAATTCGATTACAAATTTTATGGATAGGAAAAAAAAACCTAAGACTGAATAAAACCGATACAGAACACTGATTCAGTGCACACTCAGTGAGCCTGTGTACACACTGAGCCCGTGTGTCTCATTTACATTATTTTATGCCTATGGTTTTATGCATAACAAAGCAATTTAGATTAAAAGACCCATCGTAATGGATGATACCAGGTGTGGAAAAATACGATTCGGGAAAAGACTTTATAAAACAATATTTCTCTAAATTTTAGGTTTGTTGTTTATAATTGGACCCGTGGGCTCCCTGGGTACAACTTAGGCCCCCGGGTGGGGGGATGGGGGTGGGGGGCTTTTCCACATTTGGGTTGGATATCCCTATATGCTCAACAGAAAGACCCCCGATTTTGAGATGACAAAATACTTAAGACCCCCTATTTCTTGGCAGCCTCAAGCAAAAAGCAAAGACCCACTCTTTTGCAAAGATGTAAACTGAAGCATGATGATATTTTGTTGTTGTCTTCAAGTTTCATATATAGATTCAATGTACTGTTTTAAACACCAATATTTACGGTGTTTTATTCTGGCATAAATAAGACCTCAGCTCTCATTTTACAAAAATAAGACCCCCGCCCCCCCCCCCCCATTTTGAGTTCATCATGGAGCATAGCTACCCATACCAGATGCTAGTGTAATAATAAAAGTTATTAACATACAGTATTTAGTGCAGCCTCTTAGTACAACCTCTCAATGATCAACAGAGCAATACCAAAGGGCCTCATGCAGTCTCGACAATCCAACAAGACAAGAAAACAATTAAAAAACCAGTTTAAATTAATAGATGTTTATAGATGTTTTTAAGGTCTTAGGTGCTGGGACGTTGTGCTCCATTGAGCACCCTCTAGTTTTAATAATTGTCGAATTTAGGAACAAAACTTTTATTGACCTGATCATATCAAATTGTATTTGACCTATGACCTTTCCTTCTAGATGCCTGCTCCGACAGGTCGACATACGTTAGCAGGTCATGACATTGTCATTTCATTTTTAATAGTTACACGACAATCTGCTGGCGTATGTTGATCTGGTGGCGACCGCATCTAGCCCAACTAAGTACTGCCTACTGTACTTAGTATAGTAGGCTGAAAAAGTCGTGGGTATATTGACGACAAGGTCACAACAAAATGCACATTTTTGTCAGAAAAAAAACCTTGCGATTCCACAGTCGCCATAGGCTACAACTTGTTAAAGACTGGTGAAGACGAAATTGGGGTCCTGCCGTGGCGACTGGTTCCGATTTGGTGACGACCTGAGAAGACTTGATTAGGACATCCCGACATGGTGAAGACGTGGTGAAGACACGAAGACTATGTTGAGAATTGGTGACGACATGGCCCTGACGATGTATGACAAAGACTGGTAAGGATCTGGTAAAGACCTCATCGACAGCATGTCTTTACCCGGTCTGTACCTAATCTCCATCTAGTCACTGTCTTCCTTTAGTCATTACTTACGTTGAAGTAGTGACATGCTCCCGACCAAGAAGACTAGGTAGCAGCATGGTCCCCATGCTGTGCACTTGGTTAAGACCGTCGACACTTTTTAAAGACTTGATAAGACTTGATAATGACAAGTTTGGTAACGACTTGTTAATGATTTTTTAAAATTAATATTTTGAGGTCGTCATCATACCACGGCGACTTTTTTAGTTCCACGAGCATGCAGCAGAGTCATTCACCTATTAATTTTAAGGTTCTTACCGACCTACTCGTCGTTGTGACTCGGAGGTTCGGAAGCCTCGTTAAAAGGCGTGTCCCGTGTAGAGGAGAGCCACACCTCTGCACGCAAAAGAACTCGCCTAGTTTGAAAACTATAGCTAGTGTGATCCCTCCATTACCCTTGGCTCAGTTGGTTACCTAACCTGCCAAACAAACAAGGACCACATTGGAAATAAGCATTACATATATATGTACGCTTTCATGTGCTATCCTAGGAACATTAATTCCTGAAGAATATCAAATCAAATTCAAATCAAATCAAATCAAATTGTCTTTAGGGCTTCTGAAGTGCTGTCTGTCAGATCCTGGAATTTCGGCACTTCGCATTGATGGTAGTGATGCTGGCAGCAACAAGTCAAGTCTTGTCAAGCACTAATATTAAAAGTCGGTACAATATAGACTTTTAATACTAGTACTTGACAAGACTCGACTCTCACTCTAACTTGACTTGACTTAACTTGTACTCTGATTATTGAATAAATCTTTGAATCTTTGACTTTGAATCTTTGAATCTTGTTGCCTCACAGGCCGCCTGTAGGCCGTAGGGTGCCCGACGGAGGTTTGAACACACCCGTGCATATTCAAGAATGTGTCCTCACATCTATTTAACTTTAATTAGGCGTAAGAAAAATCTAAATAGCCTTTTTAAAAGGACACCACTCCTAAGACTCATCTGTGCGTTTGTTATGATGTTGACGTCACCGTTGACGTCACCACGCCAGCACTGACGTGTAACGGACGACGTTGGACGTAAAACGCACGAGGGTATAAGCGCGGAGCGTTCCTATCTATTCACCCGGGTTCTTGATGAATTTAGGGCGAATGCTACACCGCGCCCACCCGGGTGACCTAGGCTAGCTTTGATCACACAATATTAAGAAATAATATGTACATATAAGCATATGCTTAAGGCCCAAATACGTTTTGCAAAAATATAGCATGTTCAAAAAGTCACAAATGTAGACGGTTTCAAGGGTAAGTACATCATATTTAGCAGCGCGGAATGTATTAACACTGTATTGTATATATATTGTTTCCACTATTTAATAGTCATATCCTTGAATTTCTATCAGGAAGAAAATGTAATAGTTGATGTCCACGGGATGCTAATGGATATTATGCAATGATTTGTCATTCGACTCATTGCAAAATAATATTTAAAAGAATAAGGGCCGGGTCAGTCGCAAGTCCGTGAGGAGGGGGGGGGGGTCGGATAGTGGTAAGCGGGGGGGGGGGGGGGCGTACTTTTAAAACCAAAGCGCCTGGGGGTGGGTCACACTTTTGAAATGGAAGTGACTGGGGGGGGGTGAGGGTGTCATACTTTAGAAATGCCAGTTTTTTGTTACATTATTTATCTATAGGATGAGATACAATCAGGCAAAGACTCACAGAAAAGCTACAAATTTGATAGATATTACGACTTTCAACACAATTGGAAATTGTCTTAAATATTGAACAGTTTTCTTGTCTTCCAATTTCCATGAATCCTGCCATATCTACTCAGGGTTGTGTTAGTCACAACCTCATAATCACGACTAGTATCTTCAGTGGCTTCTTCAAGCTTATATGTATGATGTACCAGCATTAGTAGTTGCAATAGAGGCTGGTATGTTTCATCATGAAACCGTATGCCTTATACTTGATTACCTTTCACCAACTTATTACAAAAATATGATGAAGCATATGAGTCATTTTATGACAATTTAAAGGAGAATGAAGCTGCACAACCCAATGAGAACAATGAACCCGAACATAATCACGCAGATGGCTCAGAAAATATTGTTGATGGTATTGCTGATGACGAACATAACAATGAATGTCTTATAATGTAAATATAAATGGACTTTGGATACTGCTTGTAATAAAACACTTTTAAAGAGAAGCTACATTTGTATACATTTTTGTTTTTTCCCCTTTGTGATTGCGGGTGTGGGTGTGGGAGTCGGTGTGGGTGTGGGGTATGGTCAAGGTTTTGAATCTTGGTGTACTGGGGGTCAAGGTCAAGGTTTAAGTTTGAATATGATTGGGGGGGGTCATAGTTGTGATTTTTATATGAAAAAAATCCATATGACCCCCACAGACTTGCAACTGACTGGCCCCTAAACCCTATTTCATATATGGGAAGGGGGGCGGCATATATAGACTGTCAAACGTCATGCACATGCACCATACCGTCCATAATACGTATACCGACATACCATTTCAAAATATAAAGTCTATTTTATAAATCATGAATACAGGACTGATTCAAATGTCATATCATGTTGGTTATGTTTAAAATGATTGTGTGTATGACCACTGTATTATATATATTTTGATCACACGATCTGATTGATCTTTCTTTGAATTAACTATGTGAAGAAAATATTTCAGGAGCAATCAACAGTATGGTGAGGTGTTCCATCCCATCCCATGTATATTGCTCATGCAAACATGACTGGCAGCATCATAATGTGCGAATAGGGCACTTACATAAGTTTTCCACCATAATTATAATCTAATGCATAAAGATAAATACAAACTGTTTCCATGGTGACTATGCTAACATTGTTTGCATCACTACTTCTTTGTTTTATGAATATATGTATATTTTTCATTTGTTACTATATGTCAACAGCCACGTTGATCCACTGCAACGTGTGGCCGGGGAAAGCTAGTATAATAAAAAAAGCTAGTATAATAAAGCTGTAAATGTAAATGTGGTGATTTATAGTCCTGATAAAAGTCTTGCTCTCACAACTTTACATTTTACACCAGGCCATTGGCTTACTTATTGATCATCAATTGATCATTTCTCATATGCTTGCAATATAATAGTAGTAATGTATGTACCACATACGTCGGCCCTGATGCTGGGGCCCATGGATGTAAACATGAACGACAATCCTCCACAAGTGAATATTCATGAGATTGATGGTATCTATTGGATGTTTGAATAATTGCTATTTAAGTAAGTTTATCAATGTGATAATCGACACAAATCAAATTTATCTTGGAATATTATTGACAATGAAGGTGGAAATGACATAATGTCTGAAGGACATTCATTTTGGAACATCGTAGGCCGCTCCCAAAATGCTGTTTGTACAAATGTTTTCTTTTTGACTCTAAAGCGGTGTATGCAAGCTGAGCTCAACTATGTGTATAATATCACCAGAGGCAGATCCAGGGGGTGGGGTGCAGTGCTGGTGGCACACCCCTGCCCCTTTCCAACAAAAACATTTCATTTTCAAGTTTTATTTGAAATGTCAGCTATCGAATGCGCGTACAACACACAAAGAAAGGAAATATGTTGTTACAGCAAAATAAAGAACTAACAAGAAATAAATCGTACTGGCTTTTGAGAATGTCAATATCGGGTGATCAAATCTTAATGCCTATTAATTTCTGAAGTAAATATCAGATATTATTACGCAACAAATATTGATTGTATAGCAGAGGTCTGTGTCATCCACACTGTCCCGACACCCACCCCAGCGCCCACCACTGTAATACTACATTCTAAGAGCTATCTCCCGCCAGACCCTGCACTATAGTAACACTGCACCACACCACCCACCACACCACAATTTCCGACACCACCTGACCATGTCCAGATAGCACCTGCCAACGTCACCGATATCCCAACAAATATTTAATAGTTTTTAATAACCAATATTCTATTGCATGGGTCTACAACATCGTTACTGTCCTGACAGCGCACGCTTCGTCCTGACAACACGCACCCCGTGCCCGCTATTCATAAACAAATAATACTTGCATGGGGCCGCAGCATCCGCACAGTCGTGAAAACCCCACCACAGCACCCACCACTGTATCCCACACGCCCTACACTCAACACTGTAGTAACCAACACCCCTTTTCGATGCGACCTGTCCAATGCAACCCCCCCCCCCCACTAATCAACAAACATATCACTCGTCCTGAAAGCACCGACCACTGGTATAGCAATATCCACTCCCATTGTGACAGCACTCAAGCCTGTTCAGACACAAACCCCAGCCACCCCCCCCCCCCCAGAAAAAAATCGCTGATCACAGGTGAGCCTAAACTATTTGATATACTCACATAGTACACAGGCATACGTACCACACTGTATCTGGCCTCAAGTAGTCTTGATAGAGATAGGTCTCTTTATGGAGGTTAGGAATGGTCTGTTTTCGAAGGCTTGGAACTATACGAAATCGTTCTATTATAGAGGTCTTCTATTTGCAAATGTTGTCATAATTTAAGATTCTACTGTACACATAGCCCAAATGGCGATGTTCTCGTAATCCCCCACTTTTAGGTGTATTAAGATCAGATTGAAATTTGAACCCATGTGACGCCATTGACGTCTTTATTTCGCCAAGTGACTCCCTTATGGCTGACGTCGATTGCAATTTTCGGTATAAGATTGTCCATAAACAGCCAACAGCCCCATTTCGACGATGAGAAACATAAACTTGCAATACGACCATGGTGTCCAGCTGGCCAGGTTAAAGAGGAGTTAGGCGGACAAAGCACCAACATTTGACATATTAGCGTATTAATATATAGAGGTGGGGAGGAAACCGTTTCGTCATTTTGTGATAGGTTATTTATCATTGTGTTTTTTAAAAAGAAAGCATCTCTATGTGGACAAAATGTAAAAATAAAAATATAAACGTGGTGGTTTATAGTCATGATTCTAGTGCTCTCACGACTTTAGATTCACACCAGGCCGTTGGCATCCGTATCACACCATATCTTTCTCAACTCCCCGGGGAGCATACATCAAAAAAGTCCAATGGAATTGTTCATATCCATCTCTGTTCATATAAAGAGGTATAGAGAAATATATTCTACTCCCATACATTAATATAGATCCTTCAAGAACTTGTAAACACTTTCTTGCAAATAGATAGCCCTGATTTTAAGCTCTGCTGAATACTAAGTATGCCATCATTTGTAGATAGAAACATTCAGCAAATAGACAATCACAGCCCAATAAGAAGAGGTCAACGATCCGGAAGTGGAGTTAATGTGCAACAACAAGTAGTTCCTCTAATTTGGTCACCAATCATAATGCACACATCGCTTAGCAGATTTATGACTTTTTTCGTTTGGCGCATGTTGTGTTGATTTGTTGAGTGAAGGGTGGCAATGGGAAGGTAAGTTTGTTTGTATCTGCTATTGTTGTGGGAAATTTTTGTTCATTTGTCACTAGATTTCTTGCTGATGTAATATTTGTGCTGTGAAATTAGGACGATTGGCGGCGTGGGTGAAAATGATGACTACGAAGACGAACACGAAGAATATGAGAATGAAGACGAAGAAGAAAAAAGAAGATTGGCCTAATGAAGACTACGACTACACGTAGACGCATAGAGGACCATTCAACATGCTGCCAAGAAGTGCCGCCAGCTACATTCACTGAGACGCACGTCACTTGTCACTATGGCGTGTTCTCAGCCCAACTCGCTATTAGGTTTTAAGTCACTTTCCATGTGACAAACTTGACCGTTAATTGTACAGTAACTCTTCCACATATGGGAACACCTCACTTATAAGGACACCTCTCAAATATGGGTCACATTTTAGTTTTTACTGTTTCGTATATGACGTTGATAAAATTCTTTACACATAGGGAGATTTCAAAAGGCTAATGAGGACACATTTCACTTTGTAGGGGTCTGGAGTTCCTATATATCGCAAGGTTACCCAATGTGTAAACGATTATAGCTAGTGAAAGAGCATGTATACGTGAGGGATATTTTCTCTCAGTTGAAATGAAAAAGCTGTGAAAGCAATTAACTCATTTCATTAAATTGCAAAGAATATGAAAGTGACCTCCATGGTAGATCACAACGATAAAGTTGCCATTTATCACGACATCGTGTCCAAATGTGTGTAAACGGGATAATTTGGTGGGCTGGCCAAAGTGATAGGCCTATCACATATTCTTGAAATGTAGATCTACTGGTTAAACAGTAATTATCTTTATCCTTATCTTTCATCAAATCAGAGGGCATGACCGTGCGTTTCGAGAAGAGTCATTTGCCAGCATGAACCAAACAACTTTATTATTGCTTGGGTTTGTGATATCTCGAGAAGTCTCATGCAATACAAAAGCGTATGAGATAACCGTGTTGTTTATAAACCAAGACAAGAACTTAAACTCTTCAACATTCTATAATCGATCACACATTTCAAAGCAAGTTGAACAGTAACCTGTATATATCACAGTCATCCTTTAATATTTAATTAAAACGCACGTACAATGCACGCATCACGCAATGTACGGAAAAGCCAGTGCCCCATCACACCCATCGCCTCGCTTCCATACCAGGTCCGGAAGCGGCGGCGGCGACCGTGGGCGTAAGCCTGAGTCCAGATCGCCCCTTATATATTCGCGTCGGCCGCCAGAATCGCTCACTATCTTCGACGATCCTCACCGCAGACGAATTCGCTCTCCGTCGTAACATCCCGTGCCAAAAAAACAACGAAACGGTGTTTAAAAAGCGTGCTCGCCAGTGTCGTTTGGTTTGTGAACTCTGAGTGATTTTTTTACACTAAAACAATCACACAGTTTTGTTCGTTTTCTCACACGAGCAGAACTTTGTGAGTGGTTTGTGAGTGGGAAAAAGTTTGGAGGACTTTGCGTTGGACTCACGGATTGAAGCGAGCCACCCGGATACCGCTGCCTGCAGGTGAGAGTTTGGCGCCTTTTAGTTGTTTTATGCTTACCTACTGGTATTAGGATTGGTAACCGTCCATTTGTAGAAGCGTAGAGCGAACCAGAAGAACAGTTTTTATCTTTGAAATAGTTTCTGTAGACGAATATTCCCCAATATTATTATCTCGGACTTGCAAATACAAGTCACTATAACGTATTTGGCTGCATGGGTTTCACATTATGAAGTCACCCTCACAAAGGTATCCAATCCATTATATACTGTCTGCTCCATTTGGTCATAATGGGATTAAGGGCGTAACTTTCTCAATATCAACTTGCCGTAGCTCTCATTCACCTAATATCATAAAGGTAGTATAATATTATATATTTGACCTTGTAAACACACCTTTCCACAATTATGTGCAAGTGTAAACTGTAATTGTCACAGTAATGTGACGACCATACTAAGAATGTTGTACAAATAATTAGGATTCTTTAAAATAGCAATAACCTCTAAGTTGGCAACTGACTATTAATATGGAATTCAAATATAGAAGAACAAACATAATTGGAATTCTTGAAAGGAGAAGGTGAGTAATACACGGTTTGAGCATTATTTACGTTGATTGTGCTGCTGAACAAGAATGATCATGACTACAGACGCTCATTTGAATACACGATAAAATAATTAGACGTATCCTTATGTTTCCAATGAATATATTTATACACCACAACAGGTTGCAACGGTGGTAAGGTGATACGGAACAAAAGGAAACCTCCTCAATTTGAGGATGATCCGTGTCCATCTGTGCAATATCTATATGTTGTATTGGGACAGTGCAATGATTATAACGTATATTATTTCCACTTGTATTGCATTTGAATAAATTTCCAGCCTTGCACGTGCGCGAATTGTCACGTTTTTTTTATTAAAATGACGTGTTTGAACGTAGATATCACAATCCTCACAAAATTGATGGACATACTCGATTCTGACTGCATGGTTACACATTTGATACATTGCTGTGAAAAAAAAATATGATCAAACTGAAAATATATGCATCCTGTGCCTATATCAATGTTTGAATAACAGTCACGCAAACATGTCTTGTAACCACAAAAGGTGGGTTGAATAGAATCCAGATTTTTCTCACATGCAACCCCGCAATAACCTATTACACCACTATAGATTGACTATAAAAAGTGGCTTTTTGTAGTCTGCACACAGGTATATAACTACATACAATGGGCGCTAAAGTCGTTACAGTGTACACACGCATTGTAAAGGATTATCGTTTTAGTCGACGGGCCGCATACACTGAGAAGTGTGCAGTGTATTTGTACGTATGCCAAGTGTACACAAGTGTACGCCAAGTGTACACAAGTAATCCCCGTGCGCGGGCAGTCGGCATCCAGTGTACACACACGCACAAATACCGCGGCGGGACGGGCGTTTGCTGGCAAAATAACGGCGCATTATACGATTTAAATGCGTGCAATTAACAATGCTACATGCACACGACACGGGAATCCGACACAGGATAAAGAACAGTGTGCTTGCTTGGTAGATGTTGTTATTAAAACGATCACCATGCAGGTTTGATTGGGTTGGAAATTTAATGTAAACTTCTTCCTCTTGCAACAAAACATTTTGTAGATAAAGTTTGCACATTATAATATTCGCGGAAACTGTTTTTTTTTATTTCCTTTTGTTAATGTTCATTGTACTGTATTTTTTTCATTAATTTATTGCATAGTGTATGAATGTATAGGACACGATATAGAATTCAGGGCATTGGTGGTTGTGATGATAGTCACTTGGTTTTTACTTTTTTGGTGTCATAATTTCCTTGATGGAGTATTTGACCAAATGATTCCACTTGTTGCTCTTGTATTGGTTGTGGCAAATGTGGTCAAATCAGCAAATGATAATGTGGTGTGTGAGTTGAGTTGGCTAAACATGCAAATGCAACTTGTAAGTTGACAAAATTTGACGAGTCGTGACCATTTCCGAACAGGTAGTGCGAACATGATGCAACTTGTGTCCTACAAGCCACAACACACACACCGCATACCTTAATTACCCTGCAAAGTAAAATAAACCATACACAATCAGATTAGTAGGGGGTTTAAGAGCCATCATATACCAAGTTTGTGCATTATTTTTTAGCGAAGCTGGCAACTGTGTAGACCCTGACATACGTGTACTCTACGCCACTGAAGCTCCCATAAAAGCCATAAAATGTGCCCCACCCCCGCCCGCCCCGACCTCGGAGCACGCTCCACGTGAGTGCCCGTCCCAAACAAGGGCTCTCTCGCGGCCGCGCCAGAGAGTACGCCCGCCACTACAGGCGCCAGTATCATCGACAGTAGTTGGTTTAGTAATTACAATGGACACGGCACTTTCCTCCCTAGGTACTGAAGTGAGTACTTGCTGAGTATCTCTGGAACATCATCAAAATCGTATGCCATTGAAGCGAGTTGCAATTGTTTGTGGCAAAACTGCTGTACGATACTGACAAATGTATGTTGAACTGCAAGAAAGAATTTTACAATAATAGATAGAAAAATTCTAGAGTGACTGTTGCAGCTTCTGTGTCAACCGAGTTGATCGGCGGACTACGTAAAAATTATAAATACAAGTGGCCGAAAGATATATTTTTTCTCTTACCTTTAGAGGCAGTCAAACTGATAAAACTCAAACACCACAATAAATGTGGCTCATTGCATAGAGCGAGGAACCATAAGCAGATTTTCATAAATACTTCCTTGTTGTTTACATTTCTTATGATTGTATATTTAAAATAATTTAAAATAATTTAAGTGAAGCCCATTGACAAACCTAATTATTTGCAATTACACCAGAACATATGGCATGCCTGTAGAGGCCATTATGTACATGAAATGACTCCACGCTATAATGTAAATGCAGTTCATACCGTGATACATGCATTACGCGCAGTATGTATGTCTAATCAGATACGTGTAGCGCCAGGACTATTCCATGGCTTCCATGGAATTACTCATTCTCGCATTACTAGCTATGGCCATTAAAAATCCTATTTAGTTGTTACAACAGGTGATTTGCTTGCACACTGCATGCCTTGAGTATACTCTAGAATCCTTTAAAGCCACATGTGAGTTACCAATTCAATATTAGCTATTAAGTGCACACTCGAACTGTTCGCAGCATCACTGTACAAAACTTACAGCCGTTTCCCAGACGAAAACATCTCCCGCTATATTACTCCTAATGCTCATAATGATTAAAGTGCGCACACAACAAGAGAAGTTAACTGACCCCGGCGCTGATCCCGCGGGCCACTCCCGCCTCACGGCCCCGCTCTCGCCCCTAACGACCCGTGCATGCGGTCACATCGCCGGCACAGCCAGCCAGCATTACTGCTCGTGTTGGCGGGATGGCCAATACGGCTTTCTATAGTAGGGCCTTTAAAAGTGTAAGATTGTGTTCATGTTGTATGTTGTCTGTGTGTGGTGTAGCTTTTTTAAAAATTATGCTTTTTTTTCTTGGTCTTTTATCATCGTCGGCTTTCATGGGTTGATCATTCACACTGCCTTTACAAGTCCTTGATCATATCATACTGCGTATATAGCCATGAGATATGGCAATGTCTTTTATGGACGTTGATAAATACGAGTTATATTTTTAGAGTTGAAGAATGTGTGGTGTAGGGTGCAATATCCTATCCTATATATTAATACGCTAATTTTTGGACTTTGTTCGGCTATCTCCTCTTTAACCTGACTAGCTGGACGCCATCTGACTACAGGAGATCGTTCATGGTACTGTGTAGTTTTGCACGAATATGTTTTTCATCGTCAAGATGGCCCCGATGGTTGTTAATTAACGGTTTTATAACAAAAATAGCAGACAGCGGCAGCCATGACAGCGTCATGTGGAGTAGTGTGATGTCATAAAGACGCCAAAGGCGTCACAAATACTAGGGATTACCACCACTTTTCCAATTGTGCTATGTGTACATTAGAACCTTCAATCAAGACCAACTCTATAAATACACCACCTCTATTATAAGATGATTTATAACATTCCCAAGTCTTAATAAAAAAGACCATTGCAAACATCCCTAAAGAGACCACCCTTATATTAAACCACTTGACGCCAGTCCTTGGGCAGTCTTAATAAGGATGTTCTACTGAAGTGTGTGAGAATATCTGTGCCATGGAGAGCATTATGTTCCCATTGCCATAGACACTAATTTTTCATCCCATAAGTTTTGCACATTAGATGCCAAGTGAATTTTCAGTGATCAATGACTTACTTGAGAAGATATACCTCTGCGTCTTCGCAAAGTATACCATATGCAAGCTCAGAAATCCATAGCTTGATCTGTTGCTTGACTTCCTGCTCATTGGAAGAAAAGATTCTATATTGTGGTCTAAGAACTTCCCTATCTCAATTTACCTTCAATCTTATAGGTTGTTCCAAAACACTCTTTCTCCATATCTATATGTGTTTCCCAGTGCTTGCGGATATATTTTCATACTTCTCTCTCTCACACGTCTTTTTAGCAAGCATATTTCTACCAACGATAGATATAGCTGAAGACAGGTTTTACACTTTTTGTAAAACCTGTCTTCAGCTATATCTATCGTTGGTAGAAATATGCTTGCTAAAAAGACGTGTGGGCGAGAGAGAAGTATTTCTCCATATCATACTTGATACTTGGAAGGTTCTAAATTGTCAGTACAATGATGTGTGCCAATATTATTTATTATTTATTTGTATGTACTAAATAAGAGAGCCAATGTTACAAAGTATCACCCATGTCCACAATTTGCACGAGGGTGGTTGCTGGAGAAAAAGAGTGCTGTACTCATTTCGTACACTTTACTCAATATATCTCTTTCTTATGTCCATGGATGGGTGGTGGTGTTTGTCAGGACGTGGGTAAGTGTCGTAAGGACAAGGGTGCTTGAAAATAAAATACTGTAAACAACATATTAATACACTTACCAAATATTTTTTTCTATGCCTATGGAGGGCATTGTGTTCCCATTTACATGGACACTAACATTTCCTACATTAGATTTTCATTTTACATGCCAAGTCAAAGGATATCATGCACCAGTGATTTAATTGGGATCTACTTTTAAGATTATGGATTGATTCAATGTGATTCTCAGCATGCCTCTTTGACCACACGGGTATAAACTAGTATAATGTCTATTTCTTTTTGTTATTTTTCTATAAGTTAGAGGTTTTAACTAAGTTGGTGCTGTTTAAACATCAAAATGCTTAGACACAATGATTCAAGACCACCAATTAAAAAAATACTGAAAAATTAAAACTTCATATAAATTTAGTGAATAGCCTACATTATGTAATTTCAAATGCCATTGAATGGTTTCATTGAAGACATATAGAGCAATGCCGGGGAAAGTTGTCAAAAAAGGCGGCTGTCTCATTAAAATCCCACAGTAGTCATTAATCTAGCAGCAGATAAAAGATCCACGGCGTGATAGGCGAACTGATTGTGGGCCAGTTCACGGCTGACTTTATGTATCACTAACTATGGACAAAAACTGTGTCAAACGCATCTTTGAGCTAAAACAATACCATAATAAAGACGCAATAAATAAGTAATCACCTGTTTATGTGTGGGTGTCGCTGTAATGATTTATAGGTAGAAGCCGCAAAGTTCTATTTCAAACATGCACTGTATTTGAGGTTGAAACGTAACATAACATATTAAAATTCAACATGTTTTTGGGAAAGTTATACCATTCAAGGTAAATCAATGGTCTAGAACTTGTGATGACTGATGACCACACATTAAAACAGAGCGCTGTCACATTCCCCCGTATCAACAGACCAGCAGTACGAGCTCACAATGTAACACAAGGTACCACGCTCAATACCATGGCGAGTTAATGGGGATCGCATTTACACTGCATATCTGCATTGTTTCCATATGATCCATTTTCAATGACACATGACTTGAACCATATATCAGAAATATGTGATGATGTATGAATGTCCACTTTTAGAAAATATGATAAAGTCTGGGCGTAGTGGCAGACACTGTTATCTATTAGACATCAAATAAATTATTTTACTGAACACCGTGCATAACCTAATAAATATCTACACGAGGGGAGTACAACGAGGGAATCAAAGTTGTCTGAAAACTTGCAGTTTGATACTAGGTAATTGGCTTTGATTTAACAATTGATTATTGGAACTATGAGTGGCCTTAAAATTATTAATTAGGGGCTGTGGAGGAGTACATAGAATCTTCATGGATGGTAGATGGTGGTAAGTGGATATAGATGTCTCCGCACCACAATGAGGCTTGGGCTGACACCATATAAGACCATTATGGAATCTTTGCCTATAACATTTATCAGACCAATTAGTCATTGTTATGAGTTTATAAGGGACACAACTCTGATATTGCTTACCATATAATATGAACAGTATGCATAGCACTGGTATTGGCATATGGTTAACGTCGTTACACCCTGGGTTTGGAAGCTATATATGGTCAATTACTTTTAGTATCTTTCTGATTTGATATGATTCCAGTATGCGAGATTTGGTACTATTTGAAAGTAACAAAGCGACATCACAACTGTGTGTACATCACCCACACTAAACACACCTCGGTTGAGTCAAGTTCACATGAAATATTGAATAAGTTAAATCATGTTTGCTCACTCCAAGAGTATGATGTAATAATGTATGAACCCCCTGTATTGGTGGTTGCGTTTGCACTTCTCTGACCACAAATATGCGGATCATAGGTGCGGAAAATTATAACGCACATATTCAACGTAAACCAACAGCTAGTAAACGCGTTCAGTAATAATTTAGTAGAATTTAGTGCACTACGATTTACGCACCTTATTAGAGGAGCTGACGCAAATCGATCGTCCTATTTATTTCACCATATAAACAGAACTGGAATTTCCACCTCATCTGTACACCTTTAATATGAATGTACATTTACTAGTTCGCATACGACATAGCACACTAGTTTTCCCCATCGTTGGTCACACCCATGACCCTTTTCCTACCAAACAGGCCACTCGGTACCCCCAACTACGGCATCACTCCCGCTCTCGCTCTTGCTTACAAGGACACAATAACTTGTCCAAACGCGAGTTGGAGGACTTGGTTGTTCTAACACAAGTTTCTCGATTACGGGTGGTCGTAAAAACGCCGGGGAGTTCATTAATTGGCGGTGATAAGGACTTTATTGCTGCCGACTCCACGTGAGAGTGGTTATAGTGTGTTAGAGCGGACTGGACGGAAATAGTGCCGGCTATAACTTCCAAATGTAAGCTGTAGCACATCCAATAGTTGAACATGTTAATGAATTAAGGTGTTCTACGTGGTACGTACACGAATGATAAGCCATGATTTAGAAATCTTATTGTAAGCAATACGACTATGAGTGAATGCATAACAAATGAATGGTAAATTCTTACAGTTTGTTCTCTTTTCAAAGTGTTATCACAATCAGTTGATCAGCGCAAGTAATAGAGGGCTGTAATTATGTGTAATTGGATAGAAATAAAAAACATATCTGTAATGACAAATCCATTGAGTATTAATGTAGACCACGAAAGCGCGTTATCGACACACAGGTTATTGACTCACAGTGGTTACCACAGCTGATATATTTTTCATTGTACCAGCCACAATTATACGCTACAGTTTTCTAATGGAATAAGTTGTCACTTTTTAACAATACATGTGCTGGGATCTAGCTGAGTCACTGATCCACTGTTCGATTCTCACCTCCCTATCATCACGTCCAAGCGTCGCGGACGTACCTTCATGTTGATGACTTATATATATATGTGTGTGTGTGTTTCCCAGCATGTTTCCAACCATTTACTCCACCATTCTTTGGAAGTGCTAAATATTATACTGGCCGGTGCTGGTCCACATAAAAGTAAGTTCATAAAAGCCAACATCGCAAGACGAATTCCTAGAAATCTGTATATGGCAATGCCTGATGCGGATTCGGGTTTTCAGGTCATCCTCCCTGGAGCATGACCAATAAGAACCTTCAAAAGCCTGTAATGGTTAAGTGACCTGTTTTACTATTTATCCACATCTCCTTAGGAGAGGATGGTTATGCTATATTTATTTTTATCTTTAAGTTGCATAGAAATGCACACCACATATACAAGCTACTGTTACTGAATGAGCAGCTGAGTGTATCAAAATGCGTTGACTATTGTTACATAAACCTGTTTGAAACAAAAGGAAACACAACAGCGCACTTTTGAGTGTTTTTGTGGACAAGAGATAACTTTCTGCGCACAGTCTGTGACACTCTGTAGCCGCCCGTGGGCCGAATAACAATAGTCTGTCTGCATTCTCACGAAAGAGCCAAAAAGCTATTACTTTCTAAATTGCTAAAATTTCAAACTTTTCAAAAGTTCATTTGCAAACAAATATCCGATGATGATATTACGACCGGTGTTATATATCAAATGACAAGAATGCAAATCCCGTTAAAAAGATGACACCAATTCTGGATCATGTTTGAGTGAGACAAAGGCCAGATCCGGGACAATCATGATCATCAGACGACATCAACAAAAGCCAATGGCCGCCTTCGCCACCGCCTCTGGCGGAGGAGACACAGGCGACTGTGATGATGCTAATAAAATACACCACTTCCTCTTTTGTAAAAATCACAACCAATTCATAAAAGTGTGTCAAATGCGTTTGTCTAGTTTATTAGCAATGTGCAGTAGCATTGTGCAGCTGGCCGTCTTAACACACACTTAAGTTTAGTAGAGAACAGAAAGTGTTGACTGTACGAAAAATAAGACTTCAATTACTTATAAACCAATTAGGCTGGAGATATCTTGAACGAATCTTTGAGAATTCTTACAAAGACAGACCGAGTATTTGGGTACTGCTGTGTATTATTCTGTAGAACTCAAAACAGTTATGGGGACGCTTTTGGAATAATTTTGACAAATAACATTATAGATGGAAATATGCCAGATCATAGTATGAATATGGTAATAACTACATTTTTCACTGCCCGTGGGCTCTGGCTGCGATTCCTGTCAAATTGTGACTTTTTTCGAGTGAACCATGTCACTCACACATTGGTCTCAATACATTATCCAGCCATGGTATTTATATCTCAATGCTGTCTAAGTTGTGTGGGGACTACGTATAATCTCCTGTCCCAAAGCGTCAAGATTCTCTATCATATTTGAATTTGCATCTGTAGACGCTGCCTTTGTTAGTCTGCTGTGTCGTCTCATTGTTTATGCGTGAAGACAACACAAACTATTTCTGGTGAACAGACTACAGTTGTAGAGACACAACCATCGAATAGCCGAACCAGATGTGATGTGGAACGAAAAAATCACGACGAAATGCTTTAGATACTAGACATACTACAAGTATTTCACTATTTACAAAAAACAATTTCAACGTTGTCTTGTATTATTTTCAAATGGCACGATGGATTATAGAAAATTTCAAAATAGGTTGAATACTTGCAGGCATATTGGATTATGTCATTAGATCATCATCAAACCTATTGGTAGACTCTTATGGTTTTCCTAATCAAACTTCCCGTCACACAATGAACCCTGACAATTTACACTTGCAGCATTGCAGGTAGAGTAAAGAGTAAATAACGTTAATCAATTCGTAACACCATATATAACAGTCAAATCAAAAGTCATGCTTCGGAAGTCCGACTCAATTTGGGTAACTCTGGAGTTGCACAAACAAACAGTCTGACGAATCAAAATTGTTCCGTTGATTATTACAATATCTGGTGCAATAATCTATGGTTTAATTTGCACGTATCAACACTAGGCACACCACCAGAATTATCATCAAGTAGCCCGTACCATACTAAGTATACCGTAGCTCCCGACCTTGAGTAACTTAGTTGGAGTAACATTTGGGAGTTTCGGGCAACAGGATGCAAATCTTAAAATCTAATGTTTGAACGCATTGAAGTGTTTCGCCTGTGTTCAATATGCGCAACCTATTTATATATACCCTTTCTCGACACATACCTACTAAACATGAATTGTAGTGCCACAAATTTAAAATAATCAACGAAACATTTGATTGGTCAGACTGGTTGTTTGGGTCATTCCAGAGTTCCAAACGGCTTTACCCCCGCGATATTGGACATGACTCGAGACGGCAAATACAAGAAATAGGGCTCTTATATTAACCCAATCTGACCCAGCCACGCATTTCCTACAGGAAGACGTTGTAGAAAGGTGTGGTAAATGCTCGTTCGGTCATTACAAAACGTTCACATCAATATTGCCATACAGTTTTCATTTATAAATCTCAATACTTCTGCTTTTGATCACACCGCCCATTTCCTCATTCGCAGAAAAAAGATACACGTGAAGAGAGCATCGATATGTTTGTGGTGTACACTTAATGTACAAACACGATACCAATGCTTGTATGCACTCTGATGTGTGCCTATTTGACCAGGACGGCAGGACACAGAGAACAAATAGAAGCTAACACTTGCTTGACGGCTACATTCTGTTTGTTTGTGATAAAAGAGTTGTGAAGACCATTATTCGTTAATCACATTTCAAGAACTTACAAATCAGAACATTCACTATCATTTCGCACGCTCAAATAGTTCAGCAATCGTGAAGTGTATTGTCTTGAAAGTTTAGATGTTTTTTTAAAAATTGTTTGGTAGATTTATGAAAGTTAAAAAAATTCCCAACCTGTTTCAATTAATTTTCATATAGAATGATCTTTTCTTCTTCTATCATACATATCTCAGGTACGTGTGCACTATCCACTATTCCTTGAAACATTCAAATTTATTGCCTGTGTCTGTTGAAAACGTCTATAGCTTAAACTTGGAGCAAAAATATAAATACCTGCGTACTTCTAAATCCAAATATAGAGGCCATATCACCCACATTAAGCATGGTAATCCCCTTACACAGACCCCATAGCCCCAGGGGCAGAAGATAAAGAAAATATTTGCAGACGTAAGTTGATGATTGCATGGGGAGGCAATCTTAAAGGCCACGACCGAATCTCATAACGTCATAGCCTTGGGTAAGGAAGTAAGATTGTTTTAGTGTTACGAAACTGTCAGAGGGCAAATGTGGCAGCTTATTTTGGACGCTTAAATCATGTTTGCTGAGGAGAAGGCTACAACTGTGTGAGTGTGCGACTGTACGTAGATGAGTAAAGAGATATACATGTATTTAGGCAGGATTTTCATATTATTCATCTATTTTCCCTGTATCTCTTCCATGTACAAAAGAAACGTATGATGAGTGAGATGTCATATCACACTTTCCCCTATAAAAATACTCTGCGCTGATAAAGCAGACCTGATAATGCGTTGTCGTGGGTAGACCGTTGGGACACAAAATATTAATAGGATAATTACGATATGAAAAAAATGAGTGACTATTGTCTATGTGGGACTCAGACTGAGACGAAATCAACATACAAACATATAATAGGTCAATTATAAGCTTCACATCCGAAGCATCTACGTCTTGACATACGTAACCACCACTTCGCTATACCAGCCAACAACGAACAGAATAGAATACAAACCGCTTGTAATCAACTGTGTCCCACCCATTTTGCTTTGTGTGCAACCATGACGTCATGGCTTTGTGTGCACTAATCACGCACCTGCTAGCGTCTTGGA
This sequence comes from Streblospio benedicti, assembly GCA_019095985.1. NCBI lineage: Eukaryota > Metazoa > Annelida > Polychaeta > Spionida > Spionidae > Streblospio > Streblospio benedicti. The sequence goes on from CM032662.1 coordinate 23,013,193, forward strand.
GTTGCAGACGATCAGAGGAAGAGTTTCAATGGACAGTGGACAGTTTAATCAGCGCTCCATGGTAGCGTCGTCTTCTCTGCCTGAGGCCAGCACACACGTGATTACTTATCACCTCGTTTAGACGAGTAAACATGGGAGGTCTGCTGGATTTGTATACAATGGAGTGCTATTTTCAATCCTGTTGTGGGTGCATAGTATCGTCCTTGTGGGTTTACTGATATATTTTATTTGCGTGAGACTTATATAATAGTATTGAGGTGCAAATGAGAAAGGACATTTCCTGGTGTGTTATCATCAGAATTGTTGCAATTTTGTTACACACCGGATCCTCCGTAGTACAAAATGCACAGTGGTTAGAGCGCACAACCAACAAACAGGATTTGCCTGCGTCGTGAGTTCGCGGCCCGCCCACGGCAGACGTATCGCCAAACAGTTACATCGTGCGTCTGCCAGTGTACTGCCGATCTCCACTCAGCGTATGGCTACTGTCGAGTATATCACACAAGACGGTGGCGACACCAAGCCCGAGGCTCGGAAGCCTAATTAAAAGGCGTGTCCCGTGTATACACCTCTGCACTTTGTAGAACTCACCTAGCTTGAAAACAATAGCTAGTGTGACCCCTCCAAACCCCCTTGGCTCAGTTGCTTACCTAATCTGCCAAGCAAAACAGGACCACATTTGAAATAAGCAACACATAGATCTATATATGTACGCTTTCATGTGCTATCCTAGGAACATTAATTCCTGAACAAACTCAATCAATCAATCATTCAAACCATTCGGAACTCCTAATGTTACTATTAACATGTGCTGGCCATTTTGCATACAGCCTCTAGCCGATGTCATTGCTAGAACACTACACAAACATTACATCATAAAAAATACATCATTCATAAGAGTCATAGGCAGTTCAACTGGGGTGGGGGTGGGGTAGGGCGCATCAAAATACCTTATTTTCTCATAGGGGTTTTGGCATGTTCGCTATTGATTGCGTGTGTACGAAACCAATGAGATCGTTTCGGTGCATCCCCCTCCTTTGTCTGAAAACCTGGATCTGACAGAGATAATGTTAGTATAAAATAACGTTATAACTCTGCTATAGTACTCTACCACTGTCGAACGATACATCCTACCCACATTGCCATCTTAGCGTCTCCGTATCCGCACTTAGCCATACTTTGGAGATGATGGTCAAACAAACTGACATCTTTACCCACATAAACCCTTCCCAATATCGCCCATTTGCTCGCTGTAAATCACCAACTGTCCCCGACTAATACAATTAAGTGATACAAGATCTGCAATGGGCAGTAAATTAGGTCTCAAGGCCGACTTAGTCCGCTGGCACAACAGTTGGTGGTGGGGAATTCGAGTCTGCCGGATGATCCCTCAGTGAGGATTCAGTGATCGAACGATATGACGAGTTTATGTGTCACTCGACCCATTATCGTGGTGCGACAATCATAAAAACTTGGCGGTGCTATCAACCAGTTTAGAGTCTTTGGTAGCCGCTAAGTCTCTATTAGGTAGAGTGAAATATGAACTTGTCCATTAGTTATTTTTCCTTAAAAGGAAAGCGTGTACAAGTCAGACTACACGTTGTCCTCATCAAAGACAAAGGGAAGTTTTGCAGGATTTTACTGGGCGATAATGCTTATGGGAACATGTACTTTGCTCCGGATTTTAGGAATTTAATGGTCATATGTTTAGTCTGTGTATAGATGTTATGGACATTTTATTATGCATCCCACTTATACGAAATAAAGTTATACAATACAATTTATAGACTATGGATTTCTAATTTCCTCCATTATTGTTGGTAGCTGTGGTCTAAGATTCCTAAATCCACACGTCAGTCAAGGACATCTATTCAACGTCCAGAACGTTCTCATCCGCAATATTACCATTCTTTTCATCTTTGTTGCTTGTTCTTGATTTTTGGTTTGATTGGATGGACCACAATTGATGTTTTACGCAACCTCTATACACTTCCTGGATCAAAGTAACACAATTCAACGTCATTGCACAGTTATACGCCCTTGCGCTTAATTTGACTGTGGTTAGCTGATACGTCAGTCTGTAAAAAATCATTTTAATCATATTAGTATTTGTTTTGTTTGTGCATGCTGTAGATTGTAATGTCCATATGGTATTATATGTGAAACAACACTTTTCATGCAAATGGCACCTCAGATGTTTTCTACATCAACTCACACATTCGGACATACAGATATTATTTTTAGCCCCCACCCCAATGCATCCTCATCAAAACTAGTTTGATGAAAACCTGCATGAAGCATGAAAGTGAAGAAATAAAAACCATATCAATTATCATTTTAAACACAGACGGCAAACTCTGTTCTACAACTATGCTAGATTTAAATGAATTCATGGGTAGTTTACTTGGTGAAGTTCCTATAGAAGGGGTCCAATAACATGTGTTTCACTGTAAACACTTACGCCCTTTTTAGTAGAGAGTAAAGTCCGCACGCAGAGGTCAGAATCACACGACACGGGAACGCGAAATGGACGCCAAAATCATGTGAGAGCCAAAACGAGGCGCGCACCTGCCGCATTCCCGCGTAATGTCGTTTGGACATCACCAGACGGCATAAAATACGCTAAATATGCAGAAACTCTTTTACGACGAACGACGTACACCTGAGGCTGGTAATGGGGCAAGTGGCACAGACGGCAACAATAACATTTTGTGACGGTGTGATGTCACTAAATCGCACGTTAAATGTGCTGAAATTATGATGAACCATGCCAACGATAGCCAGCGAGAACAAGTCACCTGCACGAGCCTTGATTGCTAACCTGGATAGTTTATGGAACTGAAAGTAGACAGCCATTGCTTGCTGGAGCCCTTCTTTGACTGGTTATTTCTTGGTCTTATCGGTTTTTGTGATGAATGTGCTGTAATATATAAAGAAATCACTATGTGATCCTTTGTAAAGCCATCTTAGCAATAGTTATCCTTAGATCATCCAGGATCAACCTGAGACACAACTTATCAGTCATACATTTTACAATAGCTTAGTTTATCGCTCACTGATGGCTGCTGACAAAATTATGGGTCTTTACTGCGATTGAGATGGCATTATTTTGCTGTAAAAGTCTATGGCCATTCTCTCAAATAGATTTTTAAAGCATCTTGAAGGAACCGGGGGACTGGTTGTTGGTGAGCAAGAGACATAAGGCTCAATTTCTATGCCATTAGAGTGAGCTATCGGACACAAAATTGGTGAGTATGGCGGGTCATTCGTCGGCTCGACGAGAACTTTAATATGGTGAAGCTTACATTACAATTGACTTAATAAGTGAAACTTCAACAGGGATTACTATAAACGAGCATGTAAAAGCCCAGGTTGAACATCGGTCTATTTTGGGGGTGGGCCTTTAAGTGAGCGGATATTTTCACCATTGTATTCGTTTACTGAAGATGTCTTTTCACATTTGCACAGTATTCATAACTTTTCATTGATTGTAAGGTAGAAATTGCTCCAGTATTTATTGTACTTTCCTGTATATAGAACATGTGACTGGGCCAAATGGCATGTAGGCTACGGCATTGTCCCACTTGGTTAGAAAATATTAAAGTGTGTTGCAGAAAGTAGGACAGTGTAAGAATGCATGGCCTACTTTAAAAACTGACAAAACAGTTCAAACGACATAGTTCTTGAGTAAAATGGGAGTCTGAGTGAGATGCAGCCAGGGACCCAAATTGCAATAAATATGGTTGATTACAATAGAAATAAGTATAGGCGAGGCAAACCACTTGTTTGATCATTTTCTTAGTTAATAATCAAGCCCTTTCACCTGTGCAGGCGTGTACAAACATTTATTGGTTATCATGCTCTGGACCTGAAATCCGTATCAAGCATTTACTCAACTATACATATACAGTCCGTACCGTTCATATTTTACTAGCGTTCAAGAATTTCACACAAGTTGACTCCTCGCGTCTGCGGCACAATACTTACATGTACAAGGCATCTCTGGGATAGCAGCAAGAATTTTACGCAAATAATATAGTGCTGCGCATATGGAAATACAAGAACACACTATTTATGATACATTAGATTCTAACATTTGACAACTAAAATACTATAATCGCACTGACAACGTCATATATTACATGGCCCATGTGGCCCGTGTGTCACATTGCATTAGACTGTCCAGAGTGTCCATGACCAGGTCATCATCATGAAACATCGGTCAGGGGTGGCGTGGGTGCTGGTACCCTGCCTCGTATGTCTGCCACTGCATATACACCAGAAGTGTGAACATGGTGAGGTACGAATGGTTAAACAGCAAAAAGATCAATCTTTTGTTTTAATTACTAAACCCACACCGTGAGGTTTCGTTCAATTATTGTACTTGGGCTTACATTTTGATGCTAAATTGGACTATGCAATCAATGGTTTGAACCTCTATGCAATCCCCCCCCCCAAAAAAAAAAAAAAAAAAAACACAAAAAAAGACAAAAAAAACGAAAAAAACACAAAAAAAACAAAAACAAAAAACAAGCAAACAAGTAAACAAAAAATTAACAAAAACAAAACAAACTCACTAAGGTTCGGGGCTACTGTTAGTATGCATATCATGGCTCACATGCGGGGGTGGGGATGGGGTCTTACAAGCATATGAGAAATGATCAGTTGATGATCAATAAGTGGGCCAATGAACTGGTGTAAATTGTAAAGTTGTGAGAGCATGACTTGGGTCAGGACTATAAACTACCACATTTACGTTTACATCAGCAGAAGTGGGTGGTTCAAAATTCTGGGGAGCATTTATATAGTGGTGGCCCGAAAAATTGGTTTTATAATATGAGTGGCGGGGTTGAGAGATGCTAACATTTTAAAAGTAAAGGCGGAGCCTCGGCCTGAAAATCATAATACAATGGTTTCATTAGTTTTCACAGCCCCCTGGAGCACCGTAACAAATGGTAGAGCCCTCAATATGCAATATATATGATGATGAGAAAATCAAGGAAGGCACCATAAGATCAAATAATAAGATTTTTGTGAAACACGCAATAAAGAGATTGATGCAGTCCTACTATTAAAGAGCCCCCATGATTGCACCAATATGTTCGAACGCAACTTGAACCTAGTTCACTTTTAATCTAAATATAGACATCCATGGAGCCAGATGCTGCTTTTCTATACAAAACGTCTCTTTATCAGAGTAAAGTACATGATTAATACAATGTGTTTTGTAAGATGATTATAAATTGCTCGTGTTATTCGTACAATGTGGGGATGGTGATAGAGTAAGTCTGTCTGCTGTAGAACAAATGTATGCTAAATATCAACTAAGTTGTGACCAATTATATTCGGCCTCAATTATATAACGGGAAAACCCCACTGACCATCCCCACCTTCTTTTATGTAATGCCACTTTCTCCTACATAATCAGAAACAAAGTGAGCTCCATATAAAACACACAAAATATCAATCTAAGCACATCAACCGGGCCTAAATACCATAAAACCATATCTACAACCTGATGAGCAATAACTCCAATGGCGTATCTATGCTGGTATTGGTTCGTACCTAGAAACATCTAACATGAGTAGATATACTTCACTCTTTTGACCTCTTCCAACTTTACTAATTCTCAAAAACACAATGGACATATTTAAATAGGATATTTGTAAAAAAAATCTGTATAATCACTGTTGATATTGAGGTAGTTATAGCTCATTTGGCAAACTTCATCAAGAATGATACTGGGGATAAAACTGTGTGCCCGTCTAATGAAATCACAGGTTCCTGCCGTTGCTGCCTAAATCGCGGCCAGTTATTTTGGCGCGAGTTAAACGTCACTTCCCACATTGTCTCCACATTTTGTCGGGAATTCACCCCATTATCTAATACGCACTTACATCATTACATGAGCTGGGGCCACAGCAAAAGTGGGACCTTTATATCCCAACACATAGGCGGGGTAACAATAGAGCGAGGCGGGTGTGGAGTGATGCAGGGTGTACAGAGTACTCGTACCACGTTAGGTGCCACAGTGACGTGATTTCTGGCTCGCCGGTATTCAGCGCTGTTCTTTTGTACATACAGGTATAATACTATACGGGGTGTATAAATTGTGTGCTGAATACGCACCAATTTAAGCCAACTGAGAGAGACCATTATCTCTACGTAATTTCATAGGATGACACAATATCTTAAGCTTTTGTCGAAGTCGAGACAGTTCGTAGCCAATACAAATAGAAGTATGAGAATGTTGAATCTATAGAAGGTGTTGTTGTGCGCAAGTACAAAATGTACTCGTTGCACCCCCAAATGAGAGCATAACATCCAGACACTCCCTATTATGTAATAAATCTGTCCATTACTTACAACTACTAACGGCGGCATGGCTGAACGGCACCTACTAAATGAAAATTGATGCCGCACAATGCCGTCTGCCCCCTCCACACCAGACGACCGCCGCTTCATCATGATGCAGCCGATCGGCGGCGGCGGCGGCGGCGGCGCTAACAATGATCCATCCGCCGCGCACGCGCGTCTGATCGCCGCTAATCACGCGCAGGTGTTACCATGGTGATTAGTCAGTCCCGGAAGTGCCGTTGAGCCTCGTTGTGGCGATCTATGAGTTAGGCTGACACCTGAGATGCCGTCAATCGACGGTGGCGGCTGTTAAATGTGAACCGGCCGGAGAACAGGACTTTCAGTACATGTAGGCCGCCTACTTGAGAATTTAAGGCCTTATATATAGCTCTGGTTATATGTTGCCATACTCATATATAGTTAGGGCTTATTATTCAGTTCGCAAGTTATTGAAATACTCTCTCATCTTATTACTTTTTATGGAAAGTCTTAAAGGCCTCAGTCAATCAAATAATGTGGATAATTTAGCGGCCTTAGATTGGCGTGTAAGAAAAATAATTGTTAACTTCCTTACGGCGTAGCTAGGTCTAACCTAACAAACTCGTTCCAGTTGAAAGAGACACTTTAACCAACCCTGTTAGATATAGAAACCCTGCACATATCGACAATGTACAACAGATTCCCAAGAGTGACAGAGTCAATTAGTGCAATGTTGCAGAATGTCTACAACACTGTAAACTATAGCAATTGTAAATAATTTTACCACTCAATTGTCCTTGTTGATCTTCGAGGGACAGGGAACTAGAATGTACTATATGTTATTAAATGAAACAATCAGTGATTCAGTGGTAAAACCCGTATGTTAAGTCATTTAGTCATCTCGTTCCATCGATTTTAGTCGAGTGTAAAATGTGACACACTGCCGTGGCCGGGATAACATGTCGCCCCCTCGAGAGTCGTCTGCGCGGCGCCGCCAGGACGGCGGCGGCGGCGGCGGGGGATGCGACCTACACGCGCAGTGCGTGAACGCACACACGCACTTCCAGAGACATTGACAGGCCGCGACGATGAGAAATAGCCCCGGCTGTGGACATGACAGCATGTGGGAGGAAGGGGGTGTATACAGCCAAACAGTAAATGTGGCAGAATCATTCATGCCTGTAAACACCCAAATCAGATTATATTTTCTTTGAGGCATTTTTAAAGATAAATTACTCCATGGAGATAACCAATCTCTTTCTAATGCGTGTACATATTTCATGCTTCAGCTTAAGTAGGCATATTGTTTTTATTAACAGAGTCAATTGGTGCCGGGACGGGGAATTGCGGCTGTTAGATCAAACTACTCACTGAAAGGTTCGGAAAACAATAGTCACGCTTAGGTCTTAGTGTAGAGGGACCTCGAAGCGGGGACATGAGCCAGTGATATGAAGAGACCTAGTCTGAAGACAATTGAATCGCAGTAGATTTTTAATGTAATGGATATCGATAAGTTACTTTAGGAGTAAGAGAGCCGAATATCACTCACCGAGTGTAGAGTATTAAACTGTGTAGAGTAGGAGATCATTCTGTACCACTCCACTTCTCATCCAATCAGAATCGCATCTTTTCAATAGTTATGGGAGAAAAAATACAAATGACAATGCCAGTAGTGAGTAACAAAATAGTCTACCATTTGCTTTGATAAGATTGTAGAAACTACGAGCTGTTTTAGCATCACAATTTTTTTAAACAACAGACTTCATTGCGCCCAAAGTATATTCACACACTCATAAATCATTGCTCCGGCGACCTCAAGAGTTTTGTGGACTACTAGGTTATTCATATAAAACACGTTTGACTTTGAAAAGTAGACAATGGTTATAGTCATGAAAGTAGTTCCGGGTTGGGCCATAATGCGATTTACCCACGGCGATGGCGTGACAAGTAAAACATGGAGCCGTCAGATGGAATCAGCATCACGCCAATTCCACCGTGGCGTTTGTTCACGTGATTTTTACATGTGGCCGACACGACCTGATGTGCATTAGGTGCGCTAATCGTGTATACTCCGAGCCTCGGGTGACGGTAAACTCAGTGTATGACACGTGCACAGCTAGCAAATGAAATATACACCATTTCAGAGGTCATTGGTCAAAGGCGTACGAGTTGAGATCACCTAAGTCGAGCTTTAGGGCTTTGCAAAGTGATGTACTGTTACTGTGATGATTTCTCATGTGATTTATAGTCCAAGGACGGGTAAATCATCATTCAATGGCATCGTGGTTTTATGTTGGCTTTACTAGTTCCGTTAGTTGACCATCAACATGTGTGCAACACTTCAAGATTATTAATGTGAACTATTGACTTGCAATGCCTCAAATAGCAACTCATGTAATATATAAAAGTAGGCTAATAGTCCCGTTTGTTCTATAAACCATTTACTGTACATTTTAGAGGAAAATATGTCACATAAATAAATAATTCATGGCCAAAATAAATGGAGTCTGACGGAAGGCATAAGACCACAACACGTAATAATTAATTACTGCAACAGTTGCTCCAAACATATAAATCCGCACAATGTGCTGACGCATAAAACGTATGTATATTTGAGCAGCCTCCTATTGTCGGTGGTTTCCGCTTTTCTAGAGGAACGAGGTCCTAATAATCCACACACGATGATTGCCGTTGTTGGTAAACGCTTTGACCTTCTGCAAGTTTTTTTTACAGGTAAACGAAAAATATGCTAAGCTGAGTTATAACTACATGGCACGGCGAGTTGAATTTAACCAGAACAATAAAAACAAGACAAAACAAAACAAACCATACGCTTTACAAATTAACCATGCCCGCAGGCCGTAGCTACATATGGGGCAGGGGATGCAACTGCCTCCTCTTTTTTGGGGGGCAGTTTGTTGTTTCGGACTCCGAATGAAACTGAGAGTAACATATTTGTTTTTATGTTCAAAAAGTTATATAATTATGTCTCATAAACCAAACTATACAAATTTGAAAAACATCTGTATCCATACTTGCTAAACGTACACCTTCATTTTTAACAGGAAGATTTTGCCTTCTTAATCATCAATAACTGTGTTTTATTTCTGAGCCTCAGAATCTAAGACAAAAATAGAAAGAAAATATTGGGGGGGGGGGGGAGGGGGCATACCCCCAATCCACCCTAGAACAGCTGTGCAGCTACGGCAATTGCCTGCATCCATGCGCTGGCTACGGACTTGCATGCAGTCAATCTTCATCTTTCCAACGGACAGTCAATGAAACAAGAAGAGCTTCAGACCCATGTGTTACCAAAGACGTGTCATATTAGCATGACTGAGCCATCGGTAATCTCTCGTGTTCTGTAAGGAATCTATCAGTGTCACGTTTCACTAAGATTGATACACACCAACGTTCAGAATTTACTAGATTTTATTGGAAAAGACTAAGAAATCGTGGCAAAAAATGAACTGAATAAGGAGCCGAGTGCCACTTGATTTTGAAGATTGGACTTGTCCCGAAATTATACATTATGACTTGTCCATAAGGAATGTATATGTGCACGTCTAGTTATGATACATACCTATTAAACCATGAATTATAGTGCCGGAATTTAGATAATCAACTGAAAAACAAACAAGACCATTTGAATGCAGATAATATGCCTCCATCTTGTTGAGACAACTGTGAACATTTTGGAGAAGCCTGTAAAGCTTTGGATGGCCGTGGATTCGAACGCACGACATTCTGATCTACCGTACAGACCGGTGATATTCATGTAGTCAGGCGTGCCAACCGTTTACTCACGGCACAGAAAATCCCCTTTAGGACTAATATGCCCCTTGGTGGCATCACCGAAACGTTTGTGTACTTGGACACTGAAGATCCCTTATTGCAGGCAGGTATGCATGTACCAGTCGAGAGTGACGTAACCTTGTCCTAGGCCACTTTTGTGAGATAACGAATTACCCAAATCCCCACCGAGGCTTTACTCGATGAATGGTGGCGACCATCACGTGACCACGTTCATACAGACTTAAAAGAAATCTCGACAGCTAATGAGCAATGACCGTGTTCGGCAGTCTGTTTTAAGTCCATAATACAAATGGAACAGATTACAAGGTAAATGTATGGCACGTCACTTTGACCAATATCCTCTATCGTAAGAAACCTCGACAATTAATGAGCAATGACCGTATTCGGCAGTCCGTTTTAAGTCCCGGATAATACAAATGGAACAGATTATATGGTAAATGTATGACACGTCACTTTGACCAATATCCTCGTCGGTAAATGGTTGTAAAAGTATTTATGTTTGCTGGAATAACTTTTATCCGGCAACACAAGCAAAATCAATCAATGTTTCTTGCTGGTTGGTGAAATACATACTTTTGCAATGGCTGAATGAAGCCAGGTGCTATGGACTTTCTGACTGGGTTAAGTATTGATACAACTTCCAGGAATAGCACAGTGTTTGGACGAAATATTATTTTCAATATATAACAAAAATACAAATAAAATGGTGTTATCTCTCTCTATATTTTGCATGCCTGTTGACGATCGTTATTACGCATTACATGACCAGTTGCAATGCAGAACGTAACACAGCGCATGCTAGCAGACATGGTCCACAGGTCCTCTCGTAGTGATAACTACAATCCCAGGGTATCTCAATGTGGTTTTAACTTTAAACTTTTAAGCATAATATTTCGCAAAAAACCCCGACCACAACACACAGTTTTACATCCTATCTGCACCTAAGTAAAGGGCTTGATATGTGTGTCTATTGTGAGAGTGCCTAGCTAGCTGTAATGAGTTTTGTGACACCCTGTAGTGGGCCCCTTGACGCTGGTCGGACTACGGACTCAGAAAAGTGGACAGTTGCAATCGGGTTATAATGCAACATGGGCCTGGGACATAGTTATTTTTAGGATTAATGCATAATGTAAACAATTTAAAGGGAGAAAATAGGTCTACAGAAACCATATTATAGCAGACAGTAAAGAGGTTGGTAATTGAAACTGCTATCACAACCACAGCTAAAGAAGTTACACAAATGCTCTACAAGAACTACTTCTGTTAGAAGTGACTACCCCCCCCCCACACACACACAAGCGCAGACACAAACAAACAACCATACGAAGTCACCCGGATCATATTTTTGGCGCACGTGATTGAGTTGAATTAATTCTGCTCTGCATAATCACATACTCTTGAAAATCACACGCTACTTTCATAAAAAACAAATTAGCAGGGTAAGGAACTGACAAAATCATTTTTCCAAAGAAACATTTCGCCTGATTAAAATAACAGCTCAACGTTCAAATAGACATTATATCACATTCATATATTTGGATTGAGATAAGAAGAAACCCTCTCCAGAAATCAGGAACATCAATAATTCCAGGAAAACTGTTGAAAGGAAGATTCATCCTGCTATAGAAACCCTATTTAGTGGGGCCATTTAAAAAAAAAAGAAACATAAACGCCCTCGGATTATAAACCCTTCATTTATTGATGACAACACACCCTACAGAAGACTCCGCGTTCCATTCAATTCCAATCTTTCGATTTTGAACTCGACACTATGCTGTTGACGTTACGCAAGGAGACTTACCTTATAAGAATAGCATCATTACTCAATCTACCCGTGACTATTGGGTTGAGTACCACTTTCCACCTTTAAAAAAAGAGCTACTCTGAGTAAGTCACAGAAACAAGAAGGTTACGTAAGGAGTCGTCGTCATTAGCCGTAGTTTGTCGTTGTCGCCCGTCTGGCTTGCAAAAGACCAACAACGCTTGTGTCGCAAAGCTCTATATTGTTGTGATTGTGTGCCCCGGATGCATTTGTAGGGCGGAGTACAGTAGATTAGCAGAGACAGGTTCATTTTAACCCAATTGTTGCTCTGGCGGAAATAACAAAATGATAAAATACTATAGAAAAATATGACAATCTCCAATGTCACAGTAATAATGCCATGCACGTGCGGAGGTAGAATATTGTACATACTGAAAAGTGCACATGAAAATACATAAGAAATGTGCACAGATGATCAAACTACCCATACACAGTACGTTTTTGCCGTGACTGGGCGACAGCACGGTCCCGACATCTGCATAATAGTGCATCAATTTGCGCCGATGGCGTTTTGATACTTGCGGATGTATTCATCTGGGCGAGGGCGACAGACAACAGGGAGACCCGCCAGGGACAGAGGAGGGCCCTTGATGTGCTTATAACTAGCTAATGATGTTCTATGTTTACATACAGACATCCACATGTAGGTAAACGGTGAAATAGGCTGAAGCCCTGCGATTCTGGACACAACGCAACTTCCGATACTTGTTTACGTATGTATAGACACCACTAGAAAACAGGATATGAGTTGCAACAGTCTATATTGTTTTTGTGACTATTGTACGTGCGTATCAGGGGATGTTTTGACAACAAATTCTCGGACCATTCCCATAAACCCTGGATTGCCCATGAGCGCAAGCCGCCGCCACCAGCAAAATGGCGTACGAATCATTAAGTTCAGGTGTACGGGCAATGAGATTGTGACGTCACGTCCGCTAACGAGATGTAGGGGCCTATAAGAAAACGCCTCGGTTTGCATACGCCCACCCATCTCACGAAAAGGAAAGACAACAACATGAAAAACAGCGACACCAACCGGCACATAAATCATTTCACATCAACCCCTCTAGCAGCCATTCAAAGCCAAGCGCCCGTTATACTCAAATTCCGTCCTGCATTTAAATACGTGAACGCTGATTTCATTTTTGAGTAAAACAAGTGATGTCCCAGTTTAAAAGCAATCAGCAAAGCAATAAGTTGATCGCTCATAAATCTGCAGTACACGTCTCCCCACTGACGCCTCAACATAATCATTTCTGCATTTTGACACATCCACCCAGGCCAAAGTAATCCCGGTCCCCCGGGGCCGCCATTCTGTGCCTCTATCTGTCAAATGGCGGCAAATTGTCCCCCAGGGGCCGGCATTTACATAGCGCTAGCTGGCGGCATGTCGGGCCGGCGGCCTGCTTAATACACACCCCACGACGGCAGTCCAGATCTGGGATTTTCGATATTTTTATTGGTACAATGTATGTCAACTACTCTTGAATTGTGAACTAGTAGATGGTGGTAGGACTCAAATGTGAGCCCTTAGCAGTCGTTTGGGTGAACATGTGACACATGTAACACGTATTGTGTATCTACACAATCATCATTTTAAAATAGATATGGGGACTACAATAAATGAACATTTTAACCAGCTGTATACATCACCCTGTGAGCCATTGAGCTTGATTCTCTTTGCCTGAGCTCTGCAGCCCCACGTCTTCATTAGTAATCCACCCACAGTACTATAGTAGGCGGATGCTCCACACGTCATTACGCCTGCATGATTAAAGATGGACAAATACTAGAAGGCCTACTATTAGTTCATCTGACTTGGACATGTTCTAATCAAATACCAAGTGAAGTGTCCATCCTCATTTATATCTGGCGTAGTATTCAATTCACAATTTATTGGAGATAGGCTACATGTATTGTAACACGGAATATATGAAAACAGAACAGATTATAAAGTTAAAAAGGTACGAAATTTTATTAAAATCACAAAGTTTTGCATCATCGATGCTTCTTCAAGTGAAAAATGTTGTAATGTAAAATGTATAAAAAATGAATATATGTGCAATGTAAAAGAGATGCCCGTGGACCGACGTTGTGTAGTGTCACAAAAGCCGTGTCATTATCATGCAGAGATGGTGCAACTCGGGTAGGAGGATTTGACCAGGGGGTCTCATGAGACTTCAGGACCATGGGTACAGAAACTACCGATTGGAGTTGTAAGGGAAAAGAATTAGCTATATGTAGTTAATACACGTGCACCTTTTGATTAGAATGAAATAAAGGAGTGGGAATTAAATATGTGTCAGTGGCAGCATTTCGAGCGCTCTAGTCATCCTGCGCAGCCTGTTTATCATCCTTGATTATCGGCGTTCTGAATAACTTGACTTGGGTTCCGTCCAATAGTCTTCTACTTCGCAATCACGTAGACGCTGATGCATAATTTAGGCACCCACGACGGTGGCTTGGCTAGTTATTTATTTTCCTCGTGTTCAATCTATCTTCATTCATCCTTTAAATAAGTCAACTATTGGGCAAGATTACTGGGGTTAAATATGTTGCTATCCACGAAAACATAAACAGCATAAACTGAATATGGCGAACCGTGAGTGATGTGATCAAGTTACGCAAAGTTTAATGAACTTATGATCAATGATACTCATAGATATATAATGTAATCTATGTTATTAAGGGACCTGAAAGTGTATATTGACGTAGACGATTCTTTCTCCAAGTACACAGGGCTAGAATATAGCCCTACTTTAACGACATGGAATCCTCTATGCCAATTATGACCAGGTTTAGTCAGTTACCCGAGTCAAGTTCACACAATGAAATGTTCATTTTGTGAACAAGGCTCCACGAGGGGTGTGATTAAATTACTGTTAATCGCAGTTGGCTTTCTGCCCACACCAGTGCGGACCAGAGCGGGGTAATCAGTCCACACACCACAAAACCACACCGTGTATGTGCGGGGGTCTGTTTGGCAGGTTTAGACGGCGTGGATAAGAATAGCTAAAAACTTTACATGTAGCAGTCACGTGGTATGGTACTAGTTAGAGCTAGTTAGAGTTGTAGGCTGCCATGGCTTAGTCACGCAGACATTAAGTTAGTTTTAAGGAGCAACTAATTGTGCATATGAAATCAATGGCTCATTTACTTTGCAAAATGCATTCCCAGATTCCTTTCTTTTGGGATGGGTTGTATTATTAAAAAAATGAATACATGTAATCATCTCTATGGTTGGATGGGAAATAAATATTGCTGGCCAAGAGACGATCCTCGCATCTATTGAATGTTCATCACAACATAATAAGTCAATCTGTAATTGGGTTAGTTAGGATAGAGACTACTGCAATAAACATGCATGCATATGTGTAGAACTTTGCCAGAATCGTGCGTATAACTCGATGAACGGCGACAGCTGTTCACGATAACCGAACGCCGGTAATCATTATACAGCTCATTTGAGGTACGACTCCGCTAATCACATCATTATCATGTTTTGAATTGCGTTATGATATAATATATATGATGAGCAATGACATCCTCACGATGCGCATCATGCATATGGTCAACGTGCAGCTAAGAAACCGTACATGTGACGCAAAACGCTCTTCCGGGAGGCCACAGTCTGCATGTTGTCTGTCAACTGCGTATAGTAGTGATTATAGTAACGTTAAGGTTAAAGGGATTTTCCCAGAACAAATCAATTATCTTTGTTTCATTGCTGTTTTATATTAATGTGTTGCAATGTGATTTATATCAATGTGTTGTGCAATAACTCTAATAATAGAATACCACGAGGTTGTCCTTGATATAGTATTGATGTAGCTGGAAACAAAATTCAATTGTATTTGTTCATTCGATATCCCCAGAGTATGCCGTTGATGAATAGCATTTTTGAAGAGCAATAATCCTGTTTTGTTTTATAACAAAGAAACAAGTAACGTGAAATAATTAGTGATTGCAAATACAAAAGGTTAAAGCATAAAAATAGGCCTAACAGTATAGGTTGAACTAACAAAATCGTATTTGACTTGAAAGTTTCATAACACATAATACACGATTTAAAAAATAAATAAAGCACACCTTACGCCTTAGTACACTGAAACCGAAATTACATTAGGTTACAGGAGACAATATGCCGGCCACACAGGAGTAGAATGAGCCTAATGGCCAGAAAGCAATGGATTTCCGCACGGTGAACTGTCTATTTTGACCACCAGCACACAACATGAAGACACAGCAAAGGGCATCTACGGAACAGAGGTGTTTCCTTTAAAAACATGGTAATTTCATGAATGAGCAAAGGGAAAATATGTCTAAAGTAAACACGTGAACACTATGCATACGTGTCCATTAAAGCAGGTTTTATTGAATTATGCACACAGTTCCTTTAACCAGCAATACCTAGCAAAATGTACATTACAATATTAGTCGATCACTTGACATTCTCTGCTCAGTGATCGTCTGCACTTAGAAAACAATAAACTTTGTTTTATTACCGTTTTACTTATTTACACTGCCATTTGTATTAATGTGTGCCCCATAACCTGTAAGGTAAATGCTCTGAGTGATATTGACATATTTATTGGGAGACAAGAGTGTTTAAATACACATTGTAATTATCATAAAAATGAATGTATTTACTTTACGTTCTGTACTCTGCACTTGGTAATTTGCATACACTTCTGACGTCACATTGGTGATGTGGCTCCTTTCAATGAGGTGAACTTATGATTGTCATGACCTATACCTTGCAATGTGTAAATAACCTCCTGTCACAAGGGTTTTCTCCAATAACATGTACTACTTATTGGAATTGCCAAATTGTTCTGATTTAAAACATTCACGACAATTAAAGACTTTAGAGAGTTGGTTCCCTAAATGAGGTGATAGTTTGATCGTGTGAGATACCAGTACTTGTGACATCATATACGCTATCACAAACATGTACTTTAGTTCCAAACAATGACCCAAACTAATAATGATATACTATAATGATAATTGAAACAATCTTTTGCATTGCTGTTGCCGTCGTCATGTCTCTATCCACGAAATCAGTACAATTCAAACGCACAACTTTATGCCAAGATCGAAGGAGGTCAGAAATTGAATTTTTGAGGTGGAAGGCGGCTCAAACTCAATCAAGGATACAGGGAATTGCGAATACCGACCCACTTAAATCTCATCACTCATTGTTGAGTTTGTACACGAGGAGGGGGTAGGGCCTTGAGTATGCACATTTGGGTGTGGGTGGGTCGGTGGGTGGGTGAATGAGGGTGTGCACGTGTGTATAAGAAATCCATTGATTGTGCCCCCGCACTTTTCCGAAAGCCTGGATCTGCAAGTACCAAGTGTATGCGTGAGTGCGTGGAATGGTAAGGGATGAGTCCGTGTAATTTAGTGTGAGAAACAAGCAACTGCAATTTGAGGAAGACTAACTCTAATAACCTAAGCACGACACATGCACGCCCTGCTATGTATACAGTATACAAAAAACACTACAGACATCCCAAACAGAAGTACCAATATCAGCAGTAGACCAGCACAAGCCAGGACATCGCTGAGATGATGATGTAGCGGTGACATTTCTCCTCCGGACAAGTGAACATTCAATCAGCTTCCGCATTGATACGCACAAAAACAATAAGAAAGCCAATTTTCGGCGCCGTGATAGGATCTTTACGGTAAATAACATGGCCGAAAATGTCAGAGATGGTGGCAGTGACGGCAGAGTCAGAGAAACTGTGAATCTGGACCACTGAGGCGGGGGCGGGTTATGACGTATGCTACATGAGATTGGGGGAGCGGGGGTGTTAGTGCAGGACATCAGTGGAAAGTAGCATTTAAAGAGTGTACCAGGTGTCATTTTTGTAATGTATATGCATTTCTAAATAAGTATGGATATAATTGATAGTGCGCACTTGAGATTGACCATACTCGGTTGACACATTTTAGAAATAAATTTTATTTTATTTTACAGACTTTCTAGAAGAAAAGAGGTGACCAACAGACAAAAAACCGGCGGAAGGTAGGCCATGCTAAAATGATTATGGTTATGTTAATTGTTTTAAATGAAATTCTCTTGAAATTCCAAGCAGCTGATTTTGTAAATGAGAGTCTCAAAGACTTCTATGTCTTATGACACATCCAATATTATGCTTCTTCCTTAAGCAAACCCAGTGCACCCTGTTTGTTGATCCAAGGACACCTTTTCACATCTTTCCTCAAGCCGATCCTAATCATTTCTTGGCATATATAATCACGCACAGTAACCGAATGTAATGAGAGGATTGATTGATAAGCTAGCTAAAGACTCGCCCCTTCTACAGAAACCTTACAATGTGGATATAAGCTCATTTGTGAAGGATTCCAATAAGCCATACAAAAAAGAGCAACTCCTTTATCCCAACATGATTCTTACACACGCGTGTCATGAAATCTCAGAATGCCCCCCAGCATTGCCCAATCATCCCGCACTTAATACGTCACATTCTCACTTCCTGTTCCAAATCTTGTTTGGGTAAAAACGTTAAAATGGCGGAGTTCTGAGTTATGGCACCTTTTACGGCAAGATTCTTTCATGGTTGTTTGCGCGGGCTAACACCTCTCCAATCTCGTTTGCATCTTTGATTATCTAACACTGCTGAATCAGTACAGTTCAGTACCCGGCATTATTTTTGTGTATTTTTTCAGCTGTATGTTCTATTTCTAACTGCCGATGTATAAGTATCAATTCAAAACAAACGATGAAATGTTTTCTCGTTCTTTTGAGGTGACACAATTTTGCCATATTAGCAGTGATGTATTTCATATCACTAGCAGATCGAGCTCTTCACAAAAATGGGGTGCAGCAAACGGATTTCATGGGTTTTGTGCGCACGAAAGGAGGTGAACATGTCAAAGCCGCCATTTTTACGGGGCTGTGCATTGGTGCATCATGGTCTTTTCTTGTATTTTTGGCGGTGACTCAGTACGCCAGTTTGTGTGTTATGTGAAACTGGTTCAAAACAATACCATATGACAACATAATTAATGGCCCAATTCGATTATAGCCGGCAAAACATCATACGATGTTATTTTTATATTGAATTATTGTTTACATGCAACAGAAGCGCTGTAGGCCATCTTAGAATGCCGGGCATGCGCAGTGTATGTTTTATGTACATTATGTAATTAAGATACAAATGGATTGTTGGATGAAAAGAGGGCTTTGGGTGTCATATTGGACTAGAAACAAAGGTTGGCAAACATGGTCACAATAAACAGACCAAATCGGGCGGTGTTTCCTATTGTCATTGTTCGGGATGGTCTTTTATTTCCTATGGTCATTCTTCTGGTCGTATCTGCCCTGCTATACAAAAAGTCGTCTGCTTTTTGCTTGCATTTGATCACGTGATCGACTGGCCATAAACGTAGGTAATCTTGTCTTATCTCACTGATACTCGTGGGTTGTCAAATCTCAAACGACGTGAAGCAGTGCCTGCTCTGAGGTTCAG
The DNA here is from genome assembly GCA_019095985.1 of Streblospio benedicti. NCBI lineage: Eukaryota > Metazoa > Annelida > Polychaeta > Spionida > Spionidae > Streblospio > Streblospio benedicti. The sequence goes on from CM032662.1 coordinate 23,032,669, forward strand.
TACAGATCGTCGTGTTTCTCAAATCACGGACCCGGGGTTGTTTTAGGATATGCCGTCTCAGAGGTGGTCAAATTACACGGTAGCTACCCATATAAAAGAAATATGCGGCAGTATAGATGGAAAGGTGTACACATCACACCACTCAAGTAGCACAACACCTCTAAGCAATATACAACTTGAGTGGTTTTCTATTTCAATTTAAGTAATTTATATACATGTAAATCTAAAAACAGTAGACCCACATAAAATATGGTGACTTTTAAAACACCTACAGCACTTATGGTGCAATTTGCTTGTGGACAATGGCGCCATTAATTAGCAGCCACGACCCACGGCCGAGGAGCCTCGACATAAATAGGGCTTAATAAACCTGTAAAAAGTGCAACCAGGTAGATCTATAGGTTATTCTAACACAGCACATGCTGTAGGTGTGTAGGCGGTCTACTGTGTGGGGAGAAAAAAAGATCTTGCTAGAGTAGTCCTATTGTAAAGTGCACAGTATCACAAATAACCACTTTCTCCACATTCTCTGATGCATGACGGCGATTCCAGGTGGGTACACGTCACCATTCCCCGTACCAGCAACAGGGCACCACCCGCAGCCGCCATGGAGACTATTACGTGGATCACGGCATCATTAGGATTAGCTGGGGCGGTGGTCATCCATGCATGTACGCCTTATAATTGAATTCTTAAGTTATTGTAACACTGAATAGCTATATATGCGCAGAATTTAAGGGATTCCCGTCGAACTACTACGGACCCTAATAATAGTATAGAGGACGTGGTCCAGTGGGACATATTCTTTACCTGAGCTACTCCTTGATCTACCACCGTTGTACAACTACGGGCGCAACCGGCAGTGCTGACACATTGCTAGTTTTTTCCAGGTCTACGATGCATACGGATCCCCCCACCCCCTCATGGATTGTCAACCGTGACATGTATGTAGAAGGCGGTACTCAACTGCCCGTACTGGCTCAGTAGTGGCCACTTCTGTCATGTTAACTGATGTAAATATCTATCAGCAAGAAAAATACCAGATTCGACGTCCATTTCTGTGATGTAAGCATTCTAAAATAATCTACATATATTTCAATAAGAAGGTCTATGTGGTAAATCCCCGTCTGTAACATCAACTCTTCTACAATGTGTACCAAGCTCTCTGGAATGATACCTACCGTCCAATATATAAAACGCAATACAGAATTGTATGATATGGCGTCTCTTATCCAGACAGTATGTACGACAAATACATCACAGCGGCGATCACAGATGACTTTATTTTTTATAAGAGGGAGGTCTGGTGGAGGTTTACGACTCTTCTCAGATTATTCTGTGCATGGCAATTTTCATGGTTGATGGGTAGGTGAACTGGTGAGATGGGTTGGAGAGGAGACGGGACGACGATTTCTGTCAAACACGGGAAACACCACTGGCCCCCATCGACATATTGCTATACCCGAATGACCAGATCAGACAGACTGACCCCGAGTGTGCGTAATTGTAAGAGATAGCGGGGGTCAGCGGAGACCGACCGCTGTCTCCCCGGCCACTCTCACCTCGACAGTGACAGCCACTGGGAGAAGGGTGGAGACCACAGGGGAGTGCAGCGGGCAGCGCATTTGCATACGATTAATGATATATTTATGTGACGCTTGTCTCTATCAATAGTCAATATGCAGCCGATTGCAGTGACCAATGCCACTTGAACAGGCGGGTCGCGGTTGTGGCACCGTGTCTGGTGTTGATGCCGTGTAGTCTGCTATCTTAAACGGGCTTGAGGAAACACAAACTCGTTAATATCCTAGGAGAAATCCACATTGGTTAAAATGATTCGGGAAAAACTTAGCCTCAGCTCACTTACACATCTCAAAGGTGTAAAGCCACCAACTAGGTCACTTTTCAATATGACAATCTCTGCTGTATTAAAAAGGGCCCCACCTTTACAACCAAGTAATAGCCAGGGTCGATAACCACCTCCGTCTACACCTTGACCCGCCTCTGTCATGTAAACACGCCAGTATTCACTTGCGTACCCCACACACCTTTACACTACGAACCCACTGGTGGTGTCGTGGTAAATAAGAGTGATGCGCGTCGTATTGTGTTATCGTCTGCGGAGGAGACCAATCGGCATATCTGATGCGTGTGTAGCAAGGTCATGGCGACCGGGCCAGCTTATTGTGGTTAGCGTCAGCAGTACCCAGGAGGACGGGCGGGGGTGAATGCGGCTAAATAATACATGTCCGTATGCATGAGTAGCGCAGTTGGCACTTACGATGCAGACGTCTTTAGCAACAAGTAGCTGCTGATGTTTTGTAAGATCAATGCTTGATGTCGCTGGCATTGAACTGCATGTAAATGGGCTCGCGTTTGCGTTGTTGGTGTTCTTGACCGATCATTGCAGATGGAGTGACCGTCCTTGCTGACTGCCCTTACACATTGACAACATCCTGTTCAGACTTTATGCAATGACACGGGCAAATCGCCAACACAAATTTGGGCAAACAAAAACATGCATGTATAAAAAGTCCTTTCCCCGATGAACTATCCCAGAGTGGAATGAACTCTGAAGGACGGCTGTATCTACGACACTCGAGGAGGCGAAGATATATATGACCATGAGGAGGCTATACTGGCTACCCACACCTGAATAGTGCCCCCTCCTCGGGTGATGACTAGAGGGGTTTTACAAAGCAAACAGACGTATACATATATACATATATTATGGATTGTTTTATAGCAATTTGTCGTCAATAAAAGTACATTACAAGCCAATCATCGTGCAAAATGTTGATACCGTATGAATGTGTATCTTAAAAGTTAGAGTAATTATCTACAAGTATAACAGGAACATTTTAGCATTACTAGTATACATAGTGCCCTTATAAAATATACAGCTACGGGGGTAATTTATAAAGAGTGACACCATAAATTTAAGTGGTCACTTAGGGATCGTTTACAAATGACGTCACCTGCAAAGGAAAGGAGGGGTGGGGATGGGGGTGGGGGGGGGGGGTGTATGTAGCGAAAGATGACGAAAGGTGATAGGGGGTCTAGCACTTGGGTGATGTCACCTGTTGAAAAAAAAGTTGTAGTTATTGTTATTTAATATTATTTGAACATATTTGTTAAGTGAGTTGTGATATAATTATCTGCTAATTGGAATCACATAGTCAGTGCCAACATGACGTCATCTTACCAAGAGAGGGGGGCGGGGGGGGGGGGGTTGAGGCAAAAGATGACGAAAGGTGACAAGGGAGGTGGAGGGGTTAAAAAAAGACCAAAGTTCAGGTAACATTATTTGTGAACGATCCCTTATAAGTCTTAGCTGGAATTATGAATCATTCACAAGTGTTTCTATGTAAAAAATAATATGAACATACACTTACAATCAAGAGTCTAAATATATGGATCCAAATGCACTTGCTGACTGATACTTTCTTCACTCAAATCGTGCTCAAATATTCATAGCCCACCTCAGGTGCATGTCCAGAATGGGTGGATTGTGTGCGTCCTGGGGCCGTTATGAATGGAATAAACTTGTAGCGGTTATTTCATCAACGAAAATTGTGTTAGAGCGGGTTTACTCGAGGGTGTGGATTAGAAAAATATTTTTGTGGTGAATGTTTGGTAGTACAGGCGTTTCAATAAGAGGCCTACTTCTATGTCTTCGTTTAGTGGTGCATTTGCAAACTCACCTCTGTGTTACACAGGTTGTGTGCCAGGTAATAGGTAACAACGCCATTGTTGTGGCATATTGACATTTTCATTATGATCATAACCAATAATTCTAAAACTTACTCCTAAGGCTACGATCGCGTCTGAAGTCTCATCAGTTCTTTGAATTCGAGAAAAGAAATGAAACCAGATAGCACATAAAAAGAACACAAACACAAGAAAAACAATAACAAATATTTTAACAAACAATATCACATTCAGAGAAGTGTTTTTGCACATCCAGTTAGTTTGAATTCATTTTCCAGAAAAAATTGTCCTCTTTAACCAAATCAATGGGGAAAAATAAAATTTTAAAAACGTGTTAAGTCTTTAGCTAAGTTTTTTAGGCGTACTTTATCATATTACACACACACCACCCGCCCTCAGAGGAGAACCACCTGTCTCTGCCATCACCCTCGCCGCACACACCCTGCCCTGTGTAAGTGCCTCTATGATATAAATAAGTCATGCGCGGCCTTGGGCATAACTCCGCACGTCGCACGTCATCAACCCGCCCGTGCCACCTGCACGCCTTGCCAGTCCGTATTCTCATTTATTACAGCCCTAAAATGTTACTGTTATCTTTGTTTTAACCCTTTTTTGTGACCTGAGTTTCATTAAGCAATTTCCCCCTCTCTCTGTGGGCATTGTCCAGAATACGTGGCTTTGTTTCTGGGGCGGTAACCTTTAAAACATTGTTCTGTTTTTATATATCTCATTTTAAGACTAAGACATCATGCGCAGCATTAAAATATTGTCGGATTGACGTTTGTAAGTCTGATTTCATGGAGCCTCTTGACTCTGACCTGTTCTGTCGTATTTCATCAGGTTTATACCAATTCTCACAGTGGCACCACTAGCCGGCGCACATGGGCTGGGCAGTGATATCATCACTGGGACTACCATTGTTACATACTAGTGAGAGTCTTCCCTGCATAAGGCCTCTTTGCAAAAATGATCGGGATTGCACGGACCAGTGTATCTGGTCCACTGACTATAAGTCACCTCGCAGTTTTTTTTAACCCCCAATATCTCCATCCCAACCACCGTCCATGGATCCATCAAAACCCACCCACACTCTGATCCAACCACAAACATCACCTTTAAATCCCCATTATTCCATCAGCGGCGTCAAAGCGACCAGACGACATAGTTATGATGACGTCATCACTCTTTGCTGCCCACAATCCTTTGCGGTGGAGAAGCGGACACGCTGATTGGATTAGCGGCAGGCCCATCGCCAGCCGCTCGTGTTTCACTTGCTGCCGCCTAATGGGCCGCCGCCGCCGCCGCCCCGTGCTGGATTATTGTCATGGTGGAGTTGGAGGTTACATAATGGGCGGCAGAAGATGCTGGTATTCTCGTGGATAACGAGAGTGAGGTTTAAACTCTGTCATCTACTCGCGCATCACTATATATGCCCCGTACTATTTTGATGATGAGAGACGTACACTGTTATAGGACACGCACACAGTTTTATACTCTTTACATATTGATTCATTTTATAATTCGATAGGTCTATATAGTCACTGATTTGGTGTTGATTGGAAACATAAACAAAATACAATAAATATATTTATCATAAGGCAGCACTGTCAAGCTGTAAACGTCATGGCGTATGAAGCCATTTTGACAGTCTGGACTCGGGTATCATACTTGTTGAATTCAATTTGTACGTGTTTCCACTTCCGACCCATCCATCTGACTACCAGCCCCGGATACCAGCTCGGTGCACATTGTGTCAACTATATACAGCTGTTCATTCCATTGCAGTGTCTAAAACCATGAGAATCTCACAAAATGCGCAGTAATGGAAGGTCAATACTCCGCATTCGCCATTGCCATCGTGGATATCTTGTTACTCTGTAAATAGTTCCAGTGTTACAATATCTCACCTGAAGGTCAAATGGCCTCTTTCAACTTGACAAGGTTTCCCGAGTTACTCTTATACGTTCCACCCAAAATCAATGACCATTTCGTCTTACATGGCAATTAAGATGGTGCGTTCGACACTGCTGAGCCTGAATTTATCTGACATTCTGATTGGCTGATGCCTTCATATGAAAATGTTTCCATGTAAAATAGGCTCTTTGATATCGCCGGTCTACGGGAATCACTTTTACGTTGCGTATACATGTACATATATACATAAGTACATTGTATATCACTTGACACGTGATATACGTGTATGTGACATGTTACGACTCCGCTGACTTAAGCTAACATGACTGAACTTAAGCTAACATTTCCTGCTAGGCCTTTCTGATTGGTTAAGGCCATGCAGAGTTACATGAGATATGAGACAACAGTGACGGCAGCTTTTGCTGGGCGCGTTGGTGGCAGCGCATATCGTGTGGGAGGTGAAGTGCTGAAAACACCGCGTCTGTTACGTGGGTCAACATCTGCTCTGACTACGTATGTGCTGATATGACAGTCCATATAAACCAGTCCATGATATAATCATTGGGAAGGCTAGGTACTAATCAAATAATGTAAATGGGCACCAGAGTAAAAGCTCTATACACTGTGAGGGAATATGCCAAAGGTGCTCGTCATTGGTTTCACTTTGATACGTACCGAATATTTTTTGTGCGAGCAACAAATACGTAGTAGTGGCATTTGACGTGTATTCATAGGACAATGTTATTTCACACGTTGTCCCAGCAATGCAAGGTTTGTGGTTAAAAACAATAATCACTATACAAAACAATCAGACATATTTTGTTTTGGTATAAAGGGAAACCATGTATGTCCGCTAGTAAACATATTTCCCGCGTGGTAGACCCTCTCTTCCAGAGTTTCTCTCAGGCACGTCTGCAGTATAAATTTATTTTCTATTCAATTGTGAAGTACATAGGTAGTGAAAGCAGACTACGATACAATACAATTATCACTTTTCACCACTTGCGTAATCAGCCAATCTGCTTAGTCGATGTTAATCAGATTATCACAAATGATCCAAGTGACGATAATTCGCGCTAATCCACTTACCATGCTGGGGTGACGAGTAGAAGAGATTGCCGAGTGCGTGTGTATATTTTCTTGATTGGCAGCTCTGTTGTGTTTTGAGGAGTCTTTTTGGTAGTGATTTTGTGGTCTTTACATTTGGCTCTCGCCGTTTATCCAGTTATAGGTATTTGAATTGATGTGTGACTTGATATTTGGTTCAATGTACATAATTGCGTATTGCATTTGATCCTGTTAATTACTAGTGTTATAAAATCACATAGACAATGTACAATGTTTCTATAGTACGTTTAAAGACTCACAAAAGCACTACGAACGTTATAACGAGCTGCATTTTGCACTACTTTTACAATGTGCCATAGTCAGTTTAACTCGTAAGCACTGCACAGCTGCATTAGTTAGAATTTCTACCCATGATCGAGACTAGCTGACCTGGCCTTCCAGTTTGAACGTGATGTATTTATGAAGAGTTATTTTCAACCACACTGTTAATTCTGCCGTAAGATTTTGCACGATCTACGCGCTTTCGCGTTGTTTACTCTGAAAAAATTGTGTGGGCTTTGCACTTGTTAATTTGCATTTTGCTCTATCAGTTCCATCCTTAATATCATGCAAATACACGCAACCACTTAATTGAATAAAGAAAAACAGTAGGCGTTTATAGCTGCACTAATAGGCAGTAATTGTCACGTGGTGCTGGTTATTTACCACATTTTTATTGCGAGCTATGAAATATGTCACAGTGGCACACAACGTATTGTAACGATGTTCACTCTTTGTGAAATCTTTTACTTTAGGAATTCACGTGAGAAATAATTATTGTCCAACATATGTGTTGCAAAGTGAAACAGAATCTTGTATGATGCGGCAATCATCTATTTTGCACAAGGAATTGAGATGTAATGTATAGGTATGATCAATGAGTATATGAGAATGTGAGAATTACTTCTGCCATTAGTTAGGAAGGCGCCAGATTCGTAGCTAAACTTTTTTAAAAAAATCGCTGTTTTCTCTCGAGGTGGGGGTGGGGTTGGGCAGTCATGTTAAAGAAGGGTAATGTGTGCTTCTGTGTTGTGCGTCTGTGTGTGTGTGGGGGGGGTGCTGAAAAAGTGGGGAGTGTGATTTCCAGAATTGTGGGACGTAGGGTAAAGCTCTACAAATTGTGAGATTATGAAGGTCCAAAAATAGAAATGTGTGCAATATGACCAAAGAGAAGGATTCCGTAACCCAGTATACCCAAACTAAATGCTTATTATCAATTCAAAGCACACCCCTAACTTTGTACGCGACAGCCAACAATACAAATCGGTATGTATATTTATGGTGCGATTCAGAAGGTTGATGAAATCTAGACTGTGTCATGTAATTCAAATAACAAACTAGTTGCTACAACGACATATTTGTTGCTTTATTTATGATATCTAAGTGCACCATTCATTGTTCTGAGCCTAATTGGAAACACCCAGAACAAAAAAGTCGTGAATCAATGGATGTTAAGTCTAAATGAGCTACAGAAATAAGAACAACCTTTGTTTCCAATCATTAGCCCACTGCCGATGCTAATTTTAACAACATTTCTAGCGTTTTCTCTATCTCTCAAGGATTCGGATCTAAGTAAATCTCAACAAACAACACAATGTCGCCCAAAATGTCACGCTGAACTAAGTGCACGACCCGGGAGGCTCGCAATACTAGTTTATGGCTAGCTCAAGCCCCCTCAATGAGCACTCTTGTAGGAGGCCCCCTCCAACGGGGACTGTTTTCATAGAGCTCCCGCTCTTGACATAAATCCGGCCACTTTGCCATGAGAGCGGGCCTGACGCAGACAACACGCCGATTGGGATGTGAATGTGATGATTTAGGGGCTTCTTCTCACTGGATGGTCCAGGGGCAAATCTCACACCACATCATTGGTAAATCAGATCCGTGTGAAATTTTCACAGGTTAGAGTTGTTATAAGTGATTTGTGTCAACTACATTGGTGCACATCTTTTATATGAACTTATGAACTTGTCTGATGTACATTCTTTGTATGGGTAGGCGACAATGAACAGTCCACTAGATAGAGCTGCGCTGGCACACATATATTGTGTCGCCTGGGTATTGAACGAGATTAGTGTATTAACTATTATATCACAACAGTCATTCTTCTTGGTTTCTTCTATATTTCATCTGACAGTGCTCCCAGGGGATGTTCAATATAGTACTCTAGGGAAGTATCTAATTGGGAAATACACGTCCAGTGCACGTAGTTATTAATTTGTCAGGATGTTATTGTTAGAATTAAGTCTGCCGAGTGAGGTCAACCATAACTCTGGGAGCATCATGGTCGGTTGTGTTGTATGAAAACAATTTGCACTTGCACAATCATCTATGAACCAATGAAATGCAAGTGCAATAATCTGTTCGCGATATTAAATGTCCTTTAACGTCAGATATAACGATCATTCAATGGATACAGACCATATGCTAGATGTGTGACTGTAAATCATACAGTTAGATAAATTATACGAAAAAATATGTGCATTTAACAGAATACACATTTGAATGCTATCAATGTTATCCAAAAGGGACACAAGTTAATTTTATGATACTCTGTTGATGAATCTCCTGTAGCAAAGAAGACATACAAAGCAGGTAGGCTTTCAATATCTTACTTCAAAAGATTTTATTTTCATATTAATTTGAAACAGAAGAGAAAAGTGATGATGGATATATACATTACATGCCATTCTTACAATCCATGCAGTATGTAGAACAAAAACACCATCATAATAGCGACTATATAACATATACACATGAAGTACACACATACATTTATGGGACCCGTGTGAATTTCAGAAAATTATTTCAAAACAATTCTACATGCTAAAGAACACAGTGACATATCATTGTCGATATTTTTAAAGCATTTGTGGTAATCCTCATTCAATATTATATCCATTACCGGTATATCTATTTTCAAAATCAAGGGGTTAAATTAACCTCATGAGTCAAAATGTATACCTAACATCCTACATGTATATTATGAGTCATGATTCATAGTAAAAAAATAAAATCTGTTTTCATATTTGCTCACACATCTAATTCGTAATGCTTGTCTCAAACTACAAATAAAATATTGGAATAATTATCGATCACCATTGACATACAAACATTCAAGTTTAAATAACCATATCACCCTATATCCTTATATCACCCTTCAAAAAGTTTGTTTTGATTCAAACAATCTGAGTACTCAAAATTATTGTTAACTTAATAATAATTTCAACCAATATTCACAGCTATTATTCTGCATAGTTCATACATAAGTAAACATCCAAGAAAGTACTGTTCCATAATGTTGAATTGGACATGCAGGATTCTACAAAGTAATGGCATTTATTTTAAAATAAGGTTACTTACTGTATCACAGTTTGCCATTGTATAAGTATCCATCTATTAAAATGGTCTGTTACGCTCATAAGGGCTCTATGGCCCATGGTACAACACTGTAGTGACACACCTTTAGCCAACATGGGCTCAATCGATGATTGGTGTCTTATCATAACTAGAACACCATCCAGTGTTTTTTTTTTTCAATAATATGCAGATCATTAAAACACGTCTGAGACAAGTACAGACTAAATTTACTGGAGAACAAAATTCAAATATTACAAGATCTGTGAAGCTCATGGATAACGTACCTTGGTTTAACAACATGAAAGTCGATCCATGAATACTTAAATTATAGAATGCTGTTCGGGACTCTTGCAACTGTTGACAACTGCCTCACACCCTCCATATTTATACCCATATACACAGCAGCTGATACACACTTACAGATGCACACTTTCATAAAACAGAGTTGTTTAAACAATGGCTTTGATGGGTTGTGTACGTACATACGAAAGCTCAGCAGACACGTAAACGAAACATGAAAATGACATTTATGGGGCCCTGTGCCATATTCCTATGATGTAGATATCAAGCATTGTCAACTACGTCATCAAAATCATCAAATCCGTCCACTTGACGCAGGAGCACACCTGGTGGCGCGAGCGCTTCCATGACAGTGTGTAAACGGTGGAGCAGACGGGCAGGCGGGACAGCGGCAGCCGCCACAGCCCAATGAAGTGGTCCCAGCCCTGTGGGGAGAGGAGAGAATGGATGTTGATATGATGCTTGGATTGTTTTTTCATTCATATAGAATGATGTCTTGTGACTCGTATACTGATATGCAGTTGTATATGAAAGTTGCTAGTAGTTAAAGGGAGAACAAATATTGTTAGCCAAATTCATTATTTGAACTGCAGCAGGTCCTCGCATTATTCTTAGTATTTGTGTTGTGCTGTCTTATGTAATAAATGTATACTACATTGCCTGTTCTTTTACTTCTTGACAACGAAATGTATTTTAACCTATATTTATGTTATACAAATTGTTTTATATAAGCACAAGACATTCTTATATTTTTGGCTACCTTTAGATATTTTAGCTCTGATGAGGAACTTTATGTTCGAAAGCGCTCAGCAAAATTAAATAAACTTGAAAATTTTTAAATCTTTGGCACTTATTTTCTACAGCAGTTAAGACGGCACAACACAAATACTAAGAAGAAAAAAATATTGTTGCTATTGAGGTAGACTTAGTAACTACACTGACAAAATGTTTATCATTTTTACTGTAGTAGCATTATCTTTAAAATTCATAGGACGCTTATAATTATGTATCAATGAAAATGTAAGTGAAAGGAGAATCAAGGAACAAAGGTAGAAAAAAGGAGCAGGTGGAATTTTACTCCCTTAAGAACCTAAATTATGCAGAGGCAAGTAAACTGAAATGTAAACTGAAAGACAATATTTGGAGAAGAAGCAATACAGTATGTTTCGCTATCTAAGTCTGATTGGCTAGAACTATAAGGAATAGTCACCTGGAAAGCATCGATGGGCCCGTCACGGTGGAGGCAGACCGGAGGCGCGAGGCTGAACGGAGGCAGCTCGAGGTTGAGGCCCCGGAACCGGCCAGGGTTCAGCTGCTCACACAATCACACAGAGTTACATATGATGGACACTCAAAATATTGTAGGACTATATTTTACATAGCAAATTATATGCATTGTCTAGATGTGCCAGCTTATTTATATGCTAGTAGCAAGGGATTAAATTAGCTTTTTATCAAGTACTGGGGAAAAGGTTGCCAGTGTTTGACAATTAACTGGCAAATTGATTAGTTCTTACATTACTTTTTCAATCTATGCCACCTTGCATTCAAATTCTATACTGGCAGAAGAGTGAAACCAACTGGGGAATTACCAGTTTGCCAGTGCCAATTTTGGGCCCTGAATACAAGATTTGAAAAATGTGTTAGATGAGCCGCATCTTATTGTTGTTACCTGCTCATCAACCTTTAACTCATCATTGTGGTTGTTTCCCGCAAAACTTGTCATCATCAAGTAGCTGCTCCCACTCTGAAAGCATGTGCATATAGAATACCAGTTTAGTGAGATTATGAAAACTTGTATAGGGCTCACACATTTATCTTATCTGATTCGGTAAGAAGGTATAATGCTCATAGTTTCTTATTTTTAAGAACAGTGAGACTGTCTTCAGTTAGCTGCCTACAGCTGTCATTCTGCATGTAGATTGGTAAACCTTTCAGACTGTAAATTTGTGTGCCCACCAACACCACATATCTCACCTGCGACAGTTTATACAGCAGTCTGTGGACATCCTGATGGTAGAGGTGCTGCATCATCATGCGCGACAGCACAAGGTCAAACTGACCGATGCCAGTGGTCATCACGTCTCGCTGCACAAACTGCCACTGTGTGAACTGACCAAAGGTCTTTTTGTGGCTGTTAATGAGCTCTGGCACAATGTCCATCCCCGTGTACAGGATGTCATCTCTGTGGGGGACAGAAAGCAATAGTTAATGACAACTGCAAAGAATGAATGTTGGCTGTGGTATCATCCAGAGAATAATGTTTATCTATTTCATCAGAGGTAAATGCAGGAAGTCTGAACTGTATAATTCTATACCGATGGCTGTTTTTTAGGACAGTATGCAATTGCAAATCAGTTTTGAGAAACACCTCTTTAATGACCTTATTTTCAACCAGGTATGAATGTACTTACCTCATTTGGAACAAGCTCTGTATCCATTCACCTTGTTCTGCCTAGTTCTGAAAAATCTCTGCATCCATGACCTAATTATGAGAGAGCGCTGTCTCAACTAACCTAGTTTTTTTTAGCAAATTCGTCATCTTGACTGAGTTTATATGAATCTTTGTACCCATTCATCCTTCGTTTTGACAAAGCTCTGCATCCCCTGACGTAATTTTGAAAAAGTTCTATATCTACTGACCTACTTTTGAGGAAATTTCTTTATCCACTGACCTAGTTTTGAGGAAGCTCTGCATCCACTGACCTAGTTTTAAGGAAGTTCTACATCCATTGACCTAGTTTTGAGAAAGCTCTACATCCACTGACCTAGTTTTGAGAAAGCTCTGCATCCACTGCATGTCTCCACACGGCACGTCGAGCATGGTGACCTTGGCTTTCCCCGTGACAGCCTTGATCTGGTTGACGACTGAGTGGAGCGAGGCTATCATGTCCTGAGCCCAGGGCAATGTGGACCCCATGCCTACAAGAACAGACCAACATTAAAAATTGAATCGACAAGTGTATTTAAAACATAACTAGAGATATCAAGATAGTTTGTAGCTTCTCTGTCAAAGAGGAACCTTTAGGGTTTCATGTGATCATTTGAAATTATGTTTGCTAAGGCACAAAGGTACACTGTGAAAGAATATGAAAATTAGAAAAATGTGATTCCAAAGTCTTTTAAGAACCATGCACTCACCAGATGCATTGAGTCCTTTATATCCTGGGTCCCAGTCATGGCCCCAGGCGCGGTCCTGGAACACCTTCTGGAAAGATTGCTGCCTCCTCTTGGAGCTCTCCATGGGTGGCTTAATGTCTGGCTCTGGCAAGGGCTCGGTCACTGTGCTTGGAGGAACCTGGTTGTAAAGGACACTTACTCATGGCAACACGTTCACATTGTCTTCCATTGTCAGTATATTCATATAATAGTTTATCACAATCTGGGAAAATGGATAATGATTATAACAGCAGAAATAACAGAAGTAAGACTGATTAATCAAATGGCAAATGTGACTTTCATATGACTTAAATTCATGCACCATTATTCTGGGAATGTTAAGGGAATAAACATCTACTTACCTTGCCTACAACCTCCCCTGAGATACAGTCGTGCACATGGTGTGTGTGCGTGAGCCACGAGTCACAGCGTGGCCCCTCAGGGACAGCGGAGTCTGGGTATGGACCCACATGGCCAGCCTGACAAATACACAATCATTAAGCATATAGTCTAGAACACATTTATCTCAAACTCTGATAAGTATACATTATGATAACCCTTTCCCTTCATGTTATTTATAACATTACTAATCACTCTGATAGTTCCATTTATATGCAGAAAACTGCATTTGGAAATACAATCTGGTTGTTAGCATATATTTGTTGCCATTGTAAATTCCCCATATGAAATTAGTAAAAAAGTTCAGTACAGAAAACAATCTGTATATTTAATGCTTGGAAATACAACCTGGTTGTTTGTTAGCATATTTTGTTACCACTGTAAATTCCACACAGAATTAGTAAAACAGTTAAGTGCAACAGAAAAGCTGGTTTAGATTCCAACACAAAGAGGGGGTTACCTGCAGAAAGTCGAGCCCCTTGTCCTGGTGCTGTCGCGTGGTGGGCAAGGCCGGACGCCTCTGCTCTCTCCTCACCAGCTCATGGTCGTTGTTCTCTTCAGGGACATCATACTCATTGTCGTCAGCATCAGATAATGGATTCTGCATAGATATAATGGATTGTTAAAATTTCCGTACGAACATTTAGGCATTACAATGTATGCACAACAGTGTCAGAACATTGAAAAGAATATTAATCATAGGGACTTCAATCAAATCTATTGCAACTATTTCTGTGGTTCATATCGTTGAGACTACAGACTAACTTATATTGGAGTGGCATTTCATGCAATTAAAAAAACAACCCACACAATCGTAGCAATTGAAATACCTGAATGTCTGTAATTTCGTTCACCTCATCATCCCTGCTGTCATAATAATCACCAAATTCCTTCTTGATCAATTGGTCTGCTCTATCATTCAACATCTGCTTGCCAATGTTGATGTCATGGTCATTGTGTGCATGCTTGTGTACCACCAGTTGTTCTGCCAACTCCTCTTCAATCTTTGAGTAACCTTTGTTTTTTAGTAAGTGACTGTGGGCTGGGATGAGCTTTGAAGATGCAATTCTGCTATTTGACTCGATATGTGATGCGAGGAAATACATTAAATACACACACCCACAGATACCAAGAGCAAAGGCAATCTTGGTAAATGTTTTTAGCCTGAGCATCACCATCGTCTATGAATTAGGATACTAAATATGTACATAATGTCTTCATATGGATCATTTTTGTTTTTTATTTAACAAGCACAAACTTGTCATTGTTGTTGTTACTTATGCAATATGCATACAATTCATTCTGCAATTGTAAAAGTACATTCATCAAGTTTATATCATTATGCTGTATATTATACAATACTACAGTAGTTTATATTTTTAAGTCGAGTTATATTAAGTATAATTAAGCTTCAATGTTCGAGTAATTAAATTAAGGTGAAACTGTAAACATAAATAAACCAACTTAATTCTACTCTCACTGTTATGTCAATCAAGCTCCTACCACTGTATTGACATAGCTGAAGACACAGTTTCCATTTGACTATAGCAAGTGGCACTGACGGGACTCGAACCCACGATCGACCCTCATTGTTGTGAAACAAAAATGAAATAAATGAACCTTAATACTCACTATTCACATACACAACATGCACACAAATCCATTACATCCGCATACCCTCTAACACTGCGACCGTAAATGTTTTACTGTATATTGACAAGCATTATATTTCAGTTTTTAAATGCTACAACGCTGCATTATCGTCCAGGCACATTATTTACAAACCATGACTTTTACATGTATATACTAGTATGGCAGTGTCATGCCGATCAAACGCCACTATAATATCCAACTAGATATTTATGGTTAATGTACTGCCTGTAATCACAAGTATTCCCCTATATGTCCATTTATGGCAGGTGTAAACGATCGTCTGCAACTTTGCAGCGAGTCGCCATGTTGTTTTGCGGCCACTACTACCTGTGCGTGAACTTTGAACGTGTTTCACGCGATGGGAAGGGGTTTCATTGGTTGGATCCTTTTATCATACGCATATATCAGAGGAGTTTGAATTATGAAATAAAACACACCACTAATGCGGTTCTTGTGTGTGTGTGTGTGTGTGTGTGTGTGTGTGTGTGTGTGTGTGTGTGTGTGTGTGTGTGTGTGTGTGTGTGTGTGTGTGTGTGTGTGTGTGTGTGTGTGTGTGTGTGTGTGTGTGTGTGTGTGTGTGTGTGTGTGTGAGAGAGAGAGAGAGAGAGAGAGAGAGAGAGAGAGAGAGAGAGAGAGAGAGAGGAGCTAAAACTTGAGTGAATATGTTGAACGCAACTAATTTCACAATCTATTTATGTCAACTTCCTGATAACCATATATAGTTCCTTGTTGGTAACAAAATGTTCTGTGATTGACTTGGTAAAAATAATATGGTCGCACCAATACATTTACGTGTACTGTTTTATATATAAAAATTCTCGATGGCCGATATTTATCGAGAGGACTAGTTATTACAAAATCTCTGCACGTGTGTTGTCTTTGCTTGCACTCATTCGCTAGCGCTCACTTTTGCATGCGGATACCACTCGTGCAGTTCTAGATAGGTGATATCACCACTAAAACATACCATTACGCTTACAAGATCACATATTGTTATCAAGCCTCCTTTTGCCGGACCCTGAACCTCACAAACAAACGATTTGTCATGTCACACGGTTTTTCAGTATGGTCACGTTTTGCTGTGATCGAAGAGCACTGAAATGGTTGCCACAGAGCAGTGACTTTCTGTGGAAGGCCACCACATTAAAGATGTACAAAGGCTCACTATAAATGGGTCTATTCCATGACGCCCCAACATAGATCTAATATTTCAACTCCCGAAACCCCAAACCCTAGATACGGTTCTGAACGGACCCCACAGTCACCATCCCACTAAATCTAGCGTCAGAGCGTCCCGAGTACCAAAGCTGAAACAGACGTGGTATTGTAGCTATTGGTTGATTTCCACACATATTCCTAAGAGGTAGAATCATCTCTTATCCCATGCATTTCATCACATCGTACACCGCCGCGATTTCGTAATGAGCATTCGTGACTATCAGACCGGGGGGTTCATCCCTACCACGGGCCCCAGCACCATGGGAGGGATGTGTGGCATGGGCAGATCCAGGCTTTTGGAAAAAGGGGGGCGCATGTAAGGAAAAAGGGGGCGCACTTACGGGATTTCATGAAAAACCCTATGAAAATTAAGTATTTTGGTGGGGAAAGGGAGTGGCGCCCCCTGCGGCCCCCTGGATCTGCCTACGTGTGGTTTGCATACCACTATGATCTACAAACCATGCACATTACTACTATTATATAGATATAGTAGTAGTATTGTATAGTGTTTGTAAATCGTAGTAGTATACATACCACACATCCTCTCATGATGCTGGGGCCCATGACCACTACCACTCATTGCCCCTAGCTCATAACTCACCTCTCCTCACTTCCATCATTGCAGATGAAGCAGACGCTGGTGCTGTGCTTGGCGGCGGCGGCGCTGGCGGCGGTCGTCTCGGCTGCGGGTGCACCCGGCGGCGGGGACGGCGGCGCCTCGGTCTCCCGGGCCAAGCGCGGCTTCCGACTGGGCGCCGCCGACAGGTTCAGCCACGGCTTCGGCAAGCGGGCCGAGCTGCTGCCGGGACGCGAAACGTGAGTCACGAGTGCGATCCCCGGGTTGTCTGCAGGGGTGGTGGGAAGCTATGTGTTTGTCTAGTGGGTGTTAATGGGCATGCGAGGGACCCACGAGATTAGTAAAACTATCTATGGGCTCTCGTGTGTGATGTGGGGGTAGGATTACACACCTAAACCTAGAATTCCTATTTGAAAACGTATCATCAGTTCTGGGTGTCATAGGTTCTTGAAGATTTTCACAGGACGCACACATAATAATCTGTAAGTGCTCACACTTCTCACAGCTTCTGTAACGAAATTCTTGCTATGTTGCTCTGTTGTGTTCGTCGGGAAAATGACTGAAAATAACCAAACCTGAATAACTAAACTTCATAATGACTACTATTTGGTGTGCTGAGGTTGAGGACATACAAATGTACCCGCTCAAATTATCTTTTAACTGCTCCAGAACCGAGTTAACATTTAGATGCCATGGAACCCATTTGTGCCAATGTTTTTGGTATCATTTACGGTGTGAAGCAATGCAAGCCTACTTGCTCCTATTGATAGAACAGGTTAGACGCAAATAACACAAGTGAAGTTATAAAAAGAGAAGCAACGCCAAAATTCCATAAGGCAAAGAAAAACAAACAAACAACCACACGCCTATAGTATAACATGATTCATGCCAAAACAATATAATGCGTGTAAAAATAGGCCCATTCATGATTGACCCGGGCTATATTCATTAGCGCTGCATTAGCCAATCACATTGCTCTCGGCGAGATCACGCGACAATTGCCTTTGCCGCCATTTTGGAAATTATAGTGAAATCCACTCGCAGTTTTATTAAAATCTATGGGGTTCTGGACTGAGATTGGATGGCCTGAGGGTGTGTGTATCAGGGCGAGAGTCCAACCCATACAGTGTAGCCTGCGTAGTTGTTTTGATCAGTTTTTCGCTACAATTTGCCGTTTTTCTTCTTTATTTCCATTTCACTGCGTTAAAACAACAAACTCAATGTAGAATTTCACATTTAATACATTTGTTCAGCTGCGATTAACGCGCGGCTGATCCACAAATATAATGTATGTGTAAGATATATACGAGCGTATATATATATTATATTGGAAATAGAAAAGGCAACGGTGCGAATCTCATGCAAACGATTGCCGAGCATAGCGTTTCAATGATAGTCATATATAACAATCACTGTACGTATCAACAAAAACACATACTCACCAGAGCAAAGTATACATAGAAGTAGATCTCCATCCCAGGCTTAGTTGTATAAAGCTCAGCTGACCTTCTTTTTCCTTTTGAGCGTTCAATCCCCGTCAATTGAGTTCCAGTCGTCAATAACTGCTCAATAGCACGTCTGTAAATCTCGCCGCCCAGTCACTTATTATGCATTGGCTGTGGCTGATGTGACGTTTACGTCATGAGCCGCGCCAGACAGGCATGGCAGATGTAGCACGTGCGGCATCACTGGCAGATCCAGTTTTTCAGAAAAGGGGGTCATGGGAAAGGGGGTGGGGACGCACTGAAAGGATTTCATGGATTGATATGCTTGTAGATCGATGCGGTTCGTGTCAAAACACTGTAAAAATGGAGTATTGCGGCTGGCACAGGGTCGGGGTGGGATGTGGTGGGGGTGGGGGTGGGGGCTTCAACACAATAGTCAGCCGGTGCAGGGGTGGCTCCATGTTTCGTCTAAGACGGTGTGGTGTTGGTAGTGGTGTTGTAATGGGATCCAGAGACTTAACCCTGGCCGGAAAGGTGTGTAATATTCTTTGCCTTCAGGTGGGATTATTCACACTTTGATAACTTTTGATATAAAATCATTGACACCGGAGTAAAACTATGCCAGATATAGAAGAACCAGTTTAGATCAGAATTGTTTGGAACCTTCCATAAATGATTACCATTCCACACTTTAAAAGAGGACAGTGATGGGTACAAAAATAGATTAGACAAGATGACAGAAGTTGATTAATTTGCAGATGGTCACGGCGAAAAGTGTTCTGCACGAATCAATTAACTTGCTTTTTAGCTTTCCCTGGTGTCAAATGTAATATTCTTAGAATATTTCTTGTAAGAAAAAAAAGCACAAAACAAATATCGATTAAAAGCAGAAATTCCGCATTAAACCACCAAAATATGATGTTTAATACCTTCTAAAACTAAATATATACGTCGTTTATTGGTATTTTACAGAAACAAATAGGAGACCGCCATTAATCAATCAATCAATCAATCAATCAATAATCAATCAATCAATTCACCAATCAACCAAACAATCGATCGATCGATAAATAAATCTAAGCCTAAACTCCATCACTTCTATGTTGCGTTCACCTACTGGGACCTCCTTGATTGGCCAGCCATCGACTGGCCGAGCATGGCCATTATACCCCTTTGGACGGGCACAGTCAATTTGGCTACATCGTGTGTGTATCCAGCAGAGACAGCCGCCACCGTGAGTGGAGTGTCTTCATACCTCCAATGCATAGAGTAAATGGGAATTCTACATTTTTGAGTAGTTTGTCGAAGTGTGACCCAGAAGCCAGTCATTTGGCTTACCACTTATATGTACACGAAGTTCCTTGTCCTTAATTCCCACCTTGCAGGTGTGCAGCGTTTCTTACAACGTGTTAAGATATTTTGTATTAATGGCAATCTTGGCAATGGCATCTGACAGCGTACGACAGCTACCAACGGCACCCTGTGCCGAATTCCTTATAGAGGACTTCTAGGACTACGAAAAATATGTTTCTAAAATATATAAATCATGAACCAATCAATAGAAAGGTGAACTCAAAACCAGACCTGCATACCTTCAATTTGTGTGTTGGCTTGTGGCGGTAGGCTACGTGATTGTTGAACAGGTATGGCAACACCACAACACTAAATTACATAAAGAAAGAAAAAAAAGAAAGAAACAACGGAAGAAAATAGAAAAAAACTACCCCCAGCAGTATCCAGCACTATATACATTGGACCAAGTATTAAGATGCAAATGCCATTGTTAGGGACAAGTATGGAAATATACTAGCAACCGCGCGTTACACGTATGCCAATGCCCTCGTGAGTTATTCAGCGCCAGCAAATAATCAGCATGATATCAGCACGTGCACTGCATCACACCGTATCAGATGAAACCACACCTACACGCCACTCTGACCACAAACGTGGGGGTCCAGTTCTAACACTGATTCCAATCTCTGGGTGCCGGATAGAGAGGCAGTTTGCTGTATGAAGCGGCCCCACGGGAGTGATCGTGCACTTTTGTCAGGAGTGGGTGTTCATAGGCTAATGGGAGCGTTATGACTCCCGAGCGGTCAGGCATTCAACCACGTAGGCCGTTGTGATTCTCTCTTGGCTCTCACACAGTGTTTCTATATTGTAGAGACAGAACAAAACACGAAGATGGACATTAATTAGACTGCCTACAGTACTTTGTTATTGACTCTTTTTTTTTACTGATTCAATAGTTTTAGTCAGCAGGTGGCAGCATTGTGATACTCGATTGATAAGCTAGCCGGTGGCAGCACTGTGCGGCTAGCGCTGTGGGTTTATTAATTGCCAGCTGAGGACACAACATGGGTGTTCTGAAGCAGGATGACACGACACGA
Source organism: Streblospio benedicti (assembly GCA_019095985.1). Classification (NCBI taxonomy): domain Eukaryota; kingdom Metazoa; phylum Annelida; class Polychaeta; order Spionida; family Spionidae; genus Streblospio; species Streblospio benedicti. The sequence goes on from CM032662.1 coordinate 23,053,902, forward strand.
GAGCTGAGCTGAGTATGGTGTTTAAACCAGCCAATCATAAACAACTTCCCGATTAACCTACTGAAAAATGAAACTGCAAGATATTGGTTGAAATATTTAAATTGGAATAGTTCAATGCAAGGTATATGGTTGTGTGAATTGTTCGGCTCTACATCGCATAATTAACCAATGCTAGCATTGGTCTTCAAAACTTAGTTTTTGTTAAAAATAGAACATAGATACATCCGTCCGTCGTCTGTATCGGTTAAGTTAAAAGATGAATACTTATTTACATAAACCTTCATACTTTTCTGTTATTTCTGCAAAAATGCTATTATTTACAAAAATGATTTGCACATTTTATTGAACTCATTTGTTTAAATTTTAAATTTTAATATCAAATAGAAAGTCTGATAAGCTTAATTTCACAATTGAATAAAGACTACGTTATTTCCCATGTATATAGTTCTTATCACAACGTTCTCCATGCAACAACTTCATGCTGCAAGCGAGCAGACTAATAACGGTTTCCATGGCTCCCGGCTTCGTCGGCAGGGCGGGTGTGCATAAAGAATCGACGTGCACGGCATTATTTTAACGATGACGATGACGACAACGTAGCGGGAAAACTGGCATGTACGGGGTGTGCATAGAACGTCCCGACAATGCAGTATCTATCAGTACAGTACACGTCACGTGTTACACCGAGCGGTTACACAGGGTGGTATATACAATGTAGTGAGAGTTGAGATTTGGGTATGGATTGAATTGATTTTTTTTATCACAGATACATTACAAACAAAAGACAAACACATTATCCACTGAATATGAGGGGAAAAAATTATTCATGGGCAACACCAATCTCCACGGTGTGACATTTGACGCCACAGCAATGTGAACCATCAACCTCTTGTTTAAACAACTTTAAGGGTAGTGGTCTATGTAAGTAATTTAAGAGCCCTTCCTTAATTACAACCTGTCTCCGGGCAGCCAGGAACAATGTGCCCCGTGCAGTCTGCTTACGAGTGCATGTAGCAGTATTTATCCTTTTTGTTGTTGTTGGCTAGTGGGAAATGAATCATGTTGGTGTGTTTCAGGGAGCTGATGACGTCATCCGAGCTGGTGGACATGCTGGTGGACCGGCCTCAGCTGCTGCACAGCTTCGTCAGGAAATACGTCGACACCGACGGTATGTCTCGTGTAGCTGGATGCCTTAATTTATTGTGTTGACTGGTCAATACACTGTATATCGTATTTTAGATCATACGTTGTATTTTTTGAACATTATAAATGTTATGACAACCGGGACATGATATGTTTTATTCTATTCTGAGGTTTCACAGCGTGCAGACTGTTTATTTTACGGATGTTTAATACCATTGATTTTCTCTGATGATGTTAAAGATACAACCGTGTTGACTTACAATTTTCCACTATGCATAAATTGTCAATCCTGCTTTTAAAAGACTCTGATAAACTGATTCTCGTGTTCATTTCAGGTGACGGAATCATCACCCGGGAAGAGCTGTTTTCTTCTAGCGACAGCAGACGATAGGTGCGCGCCACCCCACGGCCACTGCACGTACTATTTTCTATGCTCATCTCATGAAGGCGCCATTTTACATTTTGGTTTCACATCTCAGCATGCAAACTGCTAACGTTGACCAGATTTTTTTTTCCAAATCAAAATATTCGTGCACGGATCTCTTGTTGTATAATAATATTGTGTTTTTGTAACATTTGAACAGTGAACCTTTAAACAAATACTGAGATTCAATTTAGAACTGTGCAAAAAATGTAGGTTGTGTATAAGGCAGAATTAGCACAAGATAAATGTCAAGAAACATTAAGGTAGTAACAAACACATATTCTAACAACAATGACTGTGACGACTCTTCAATACAAGAAGTACATGTATTTGAGAATAGCTCTAGGAACATAGATGAAAAAGAGTTCATTGCAAAGTGGCCGGCACAAACAAAACAGTTTGCATGTTGTATGTTTTCATGGCAGGACCAAGATAAGTTTGGAGAAAAAGTTAAAAAAAAAAGAAATGAAAAACTAGTCAACGCACACATTTGTTTCCAAGTGTATTATTTTTCATATTGATGGATTCAAGATGACAATGTCTTCAATTGACAACAAACATTTATACAGGTACATGTACATTGTTTTGTTCACGGGTAGAGGTGTATTTTAATCAAGTTGGGGGCTTCATCTAATATGTTGTTGATACTGTGATAAAGTATTGGATATTAGTTAAAATTGTTTACAAATATGTGACAATATTGTTTGACTATACCACAGACGATATATCAGGTCATTAACGGGCCGTTGAATCATGGCTTGTCGCATGTACGAAAATGCAACAAATATCACTGTAAAATGTACATCTATGTACGATTATGTTATTATGTTTTATTCATATTCATGGTTCAGTTATTTTGTTAGCAAAATAATTATCAGAAACATTAAAACAAAAATATCTTATCACTACATTAATGTTGTCTAAATATTAGTGTATTCGTGTTCAGTATCAAGATTGTAAATGTCCAATAACATACTCTTGATTTTTGTCAGACAAATTGACAGTTGATTTATGAATTATATGAAATGCTATATTGTAGACATAGTAAATCTCATATTTTGATAAATACGTTCTGTGTATTTTAAGAATGATCAAACTAGTGAAAATTATACAATTTTATTCCTGGTGTATTACGAAATCTGACATAATTCCTGTTTATGATTTCCATTCATGTTAACGCATTGTGTTTAATGGTAAAACATATTATTGATCTAAGATTTTAATGTTCCAAATTGATTTGAGATGTTAAGTTTGTCATTTGTGGGGAAATAAATCGGGGTGATTGCATTGCGATTTTTGTAAACAATCTTGTTATTTTTCAAAAGGCACTACACTTTCGCAATAAATAAATGAAAGAAGACATATCTGATCTGTGAAATGCTTCTTAAGTGGGAGGCTACAAGACTCATTCAAATGTAATAATCATAGAACTTATAGGGTTGAAACCATATATGGGTATTTTTTCCCAACACATTTTTCTGCATAGCAAGCAGGAACAGCATTATATGGCATCAGGTATCAGGAGACCCACTTTATTAACTTTCCTGTAAATAAACAAATCAAAATGTTCAGTCGCATATTTCTTATGACATTCAACTAGTGTAAAATTATGAGATATTTATATATATCATCATATACAGTATGTTAAAGCAATTGAAAACATTACTATCTTATGATTCACCTACCTTTTGAACAATACAATTAAGATGACCAAAAACACAATGCAAATGATCGTAGTGATTGAGGTGAGGGCGCCAATCACGTCTGGAAGGTAATACAGCGCATTATAGATAAGCCCAATAAGTATATCCCATGACCCGTCAGGTGTAATTACAAATAATGAGATAAATTTAACTTCATTCTAAATTTAAAACAGACTTACAATATATAACTAAGTGATACACTACAAATACTGCCGACAATTAATTTCCCCACAAAAATCTATTATAATATTCTGCTTTGTGAGAATCAGCATGAGAAAGTTTTAAAAAAAGAAAGTTTGAAAACAAATTCCCTACAAAGAGCCGTATTGCTGTCATCCGGTCCCCCGTCAGAGGTGGAGGTCGTTGTGGCTGTCGGGACAGTCGTTGTAAGTGGCGGCAGAGGAATGCCCGCTACGTGCACAATGCAAACATCACGTTAAACATAGATCCAACTAAAAGTCTTCTTCCCATGAAAAGGTAATCATAGCCTACTCAACTACTCAATCACTATCTCAGCGCACTTGAAGTGAATTTTACAACCTATGAACTTGAGTTTTAAAAAATATTTTTAAAACGTAATTTTAAAGTTTAAACGTTCACGGGAAATACGGTTACGAAGAGAGGATGGTGGAGTAAAAAAACATAACAATGGTAAAAAGAATAGAGAGAGACCAGAATAAACCCTATAGCTAGACCATCCCCACTGACCCGGCCACACCGCGTGCCCGTAGAAGCCGGCCGTAAACTGCCCGCTGTGGCCGAACACGTACACCGCCATGCGCCCGCCGCCGGCCGCAGCCTCCAGCCAATGGCAGCCTCTGCCAACGGCCAGCCACGTCGAGGAGAAGCCAGACAATAGAGACCACGTGACCCAGTCCAGGGGCTCGCCGTCCAGGAAGAGTTGAGGAGCGGCACCTGGAGAACGGGTACGAGGGAGGGAAGTTTGTACTGGAGTGAATAAGCTTAATACATCAGCATATAATATATGTCATTGCGAGCTTATGTCGACATCATGCTGAGCTCAGCGCTTGTGACAGAAGTAACATTGGGGCAATATATTTGCATTTACTATGATTGTAGAAATGAATCAAGACAATCAGAGCATCGTGTGATGAGCAGTTTCACGTGTGGATATTGTCATTGAATAGCAATACCAAAATTTAAAATGAGTAATGAAAGTGTAACAGTTTACCTTCAGCTACGATGCTCACATAATGCGGAAAGTCATACTCAGTCGTGGTAAAGTACACACTAGAGTACATTTCCTCCACGGGGAAGATGCTAGACAGTCCAGTACCAACATCGAAAGTGTAAGAGCCCGTGGGTACTATGTATGCAGTGCACGCCTTGCTGCACTCGACCACGGAAGTACTGTTGCGACCAGGATACTCTTTGCGGATGAATTCCCCTGAAGCAATCGACTCCAGTTCGCCACCGTTCACCATAACTTGGTTGGCATCCTCCGAATTCACGACAAGCAGATCGTAGCCTGTGTGTTTGACGTTTCCAATGTGCGGGGCAATAAACTGGCGGTGTGAAGTCGTCTGCACGGCGGTGAAAAATGCGGAAACTCCGCCGTTAAAGTTGCACAGAGAACCGGAAATTAGTGAGACAGGTGCGTTAGTAGTGATCTTGTAGCCAATGGGATTGAAGGGGACGCCGACATCGTCGCCAGAAACGTAGGTGAAGGTCTCGAACTTCTGGAGTTTCTCGGCGTTGACGAGAGTTCCAACGTTATCGTAAATGGACACTGAAGTCCCGTCGTACGCACTGGAAAGTGTGAAGAACGTGGTGTGAACGGACGAGGCACAAGTAGAGAGGCCGAATGTCGATACGAGAGTGTACTGGTACTGCTGATTGTCTTCTGGTAAAGGTAGTATTTGGTTACTGTCCGGTAGTTTGAGTATCTGGGTACTGTCGATCAGCTGTGGCACGTCGTTCCACAAATCTAGCTGCTCCAGCGTAATGTAAAGTTCTACTTCCGATTCAATGACGAGACCTGAGATAAAATATAAGAGACAAGAGAATTAACGGTGGTACATCATAGACATAACATTTTAGTATCACGCAAGAGACAAATACACGTGACAATCTGGTAAGTAGCCTACTGTTCAAGCGTGAAATTATCTCCAGTACTGTGCTCCAATATAATGCAATTATTATTTACTCATTGAAATTCAAACAGCGACAAAGGTCCCAAGGATTTAAAATAATTTCAAAATCCCATATTGTTACAAAGCACATACATGTACATACATGCACCAGTAATTTCAATAAACCGTGGTCACCTTTGTCCTGCACGCCGTTGCCCGTCTGTACGTCTGGCGGGAAAACGTGCACGTGGGGCAGCCAGGGCTCGAGGCGAAGGGACGTCACCAAGGCCTGCAGTGGATTAATGATATAACTAGGTTAGTCCTCACAATGCTCATCAACTATTTGTACCAACCCACCGGGAAAAAAATATGCCCTGCAGAGTTTACATAGTGTCTTCGTTTCTTATGTAATCTAAAGTCGGCTACATGCTAGATCAAGAAGGGTTCAGTGTAATGAATGAGGGTTGCCTATATGTGTATTACAAAACACGCATGAAGACTTTGAAAGTTGGTAAAAGATCAGCGGATATCAATAGATTGTTTCATCCTCATACATTCACGGTGCTTTTTCAATTCAAAAGATGATCACAGTCCTATTAATAGTGCAGTGTGATGGACACATATACCTCACCACCCATACCGGTCCCGTACAACGATAGAGTTGTTTTAAGTAATACCAATATTTTGTTATGAAATGCTGGTGCTACTACTTTTAGTTCAAAACATGGTACTTTCACAGTCACTAGCTTGCATTTTGACCAATGCTAGATGCAGCTTAATTTGCTAGACATTCCTTGGATGCTTTGGTGTTAGTTTGACTGCCATACAGCGATAAACAGGAGAGCATCTGATTCGCGCAACCTCTCTATTGTAACCACGACTATGGTAAAACCACTTCTGGTAGTCCCAAACCTTCACAAGGTGACCAATATGAGCCCCCACGAAGACGCCACCTCTATTGAGACCACTTAAAAGGCCATTGTTGTGCAATTTTCCATTTAAATAGCTCAAGATGATCAAAACCATATGAAACCATACGATGCATAGAGGATACACAGCATACAACTCAATGGCAGATCCAGGTTTTTAGAAAAGGGGGGAGGCGCATTCACCCGCCCCCTGACCTTGGTGGTCCACGTGACGGTGACGGGCGCGGCAGGCAGCAGCGTGAGGCGGCAGGCGGAGGCGCGGCCGTCCGTGTAGGTGGGCGGCGGGCAGCTCACGGCGTACCGATGCAGGGACCACGTGGCCGCGCCTGCTGTAGCAAGTGTCATTATATAATAGGGCACAACCGGCAGTGCGGATATTTTGACATACATGTATAAAGCTGACATTATTTTCGGTGTGCGTGTGCGCGTGTGTGTGTGCGTGCGCGCACGTGTGTGCGTGTATGTATGTATGTATGTATGTATGTATGTATGTATGTATGTATGTATGTATGTATGTATGTGTGTGTGTGTGTGTGTGTGTGTGTGTGTGTGTGTGTGTGTGTGTGTGTGTGTGTGTGTGTGTGTGTGTGTGTGTGTGTGTGTGTGTGTGTGTGTGTGTGTGTGTGTGTGTGTGTGTGTGTGTGTGTGTGTGTGTGTGTGTGTGTGTGTGTGTGTGTGTGTGTGTGTGTGTGTGTGTGTGTGTGTGTGTGTGTTAGTGTGTGTGTGCGTGAGCGCACGCGGGTTGTTCACGACGACAGGTATTGACGTATGACCGAGCGTACTGGCTCCGTGCTACGGACAGACCACTCATATTTAGTGACCGTAATGGAAGTTTGACACGTGGCAAAGTCCTGCTACTATTTTCCTACTAGCTACTCCCTCAAAAACTCTACTTTCACCGTATTTTCGCCACACTGGACACGCACTTATCCCCACGGTCTGCACGTGTTTTTACCGGTGTAGAGAAAGTAGATAAAGAAACAACACTGCCGGTTGTGCACTCGGCTTTAAATGCATAATACCATTGAATCCGAACCAGTTGTTGATTGGTACCATGGATATATGGTAACTTCTGAGGTTGGTATCTTTTGTTGATTACTCCCATACTACGATGTACACAATGAATAAGAAAGACTGGCCATTCTTCAGTCTCACTTGCTATTGGTGTTTGCCCTCTACTATCATTGCGTCAATGATTGCGTCTTGACACATGTGTTTTGTAAACAATAATACAGAATATTGTTTTTTCCCAGTGTTACAATCAAAATTCGATTATGATGGGACGGTCAAACATAGGAATTATTGATCACATTAATAATCATAGTAGGTGGCATATACAAACACGCCCGATGGATTTTTTAAAACTTTTGCATGTGAGCCTTTTTAAGGAAACCGTGTTACTGTGTTTACAACGCAAAGACAATTACCTGGTGCAAAGTGAAATATCCAATTGAAAATAAACAGGACAAGTGTCCATTTAGCTAGTGACTGCATCTTTCCTGTATCTTCCTACTTTCCCAGTCTTCTTGTTATCAAACGCTGCTGATCCTATGATGGTATCAGATCCCATATTGCATTTATTGCTTATTCTAACTGCCATAAAGTTCTCCACTTGAACACTTTTGTAATGTAATGATAGTTGACATACATGTACGAAAATCATGAATCTTTGGGAATCTTTTGTCTTACCACAACCAGACAAGAGCATTGAGCACTTATAAAAAGTGAACCAAGTTATATTTAATAACTAAGAAATAAAATTAGGCCTGTATACATGCATTACGCTCCAGGAAACGTATGCAAACTTAATGGTTGTTATAAGGAAAGCATTTCCATACTCTGTTGAAGCAACAATAAGGTTGTTTCTCAGTCCTATTCAATTGACTATTCAAACACATTATTTATGTGAATCATGATCTGCTTCTCTATCTTATACCACGGACTCACTATTCTTTCTAGATGTCAAGTACCCGTGCTGATTCTAGCACTAAATAGAATTTTACAACAATTCCTCGATTATTTGGTCTAAGATTTCCTGAAACTGTGATCATGTGAAAGTTTTAATCATCTCCGTTGTCTAAAATTGCCGACCATTTCAGATAAGACGATTCTGGCTACAGTCAAATGACAAATATTTAGACAGATACACTGCCAATGGTAATATATGCATAAAGCTCAATGCCAAGATTATGTAAATATTCAGCAGCTTATGTTAATCCCGTGTGCTTCATATAAGCAAGGTCAGTCATAAAAGTATTGGTCAACAAAGCATATCTCTATATAGTGACAAGGATGAAAAATAACAATTATTAACAATTATTACTATTAGGAGTAAATTGAATTGTTATATATTTGGTTGCGCACAACTCGTCATTTTATTTTCTTCTGAATTGATATGTTGAGAAAAGGTTTCTATAAAGTTTGTATTCATGTGTATTTTTTAAGAACTTTGATTTATGATATATATTTGTTCAAGACGACTCATTTGGGATTGTGCAAAACAGATACAAGTTAGTTACACGCCATCTATAGATATTGGGGGTGTATGGAGACGGCAAAAAGTTAATTAGTTAGTAACTTAGAAACTAGCTAGGTGATCAAAATCATAATGTGCTCGTTTGCCTCACCAAATTAGACGTGATCTACGAACATTTATCTGATACTAATTGAATTTAGTTTTTCTGTAGTGCACAATTTAACCAACTCACCAATCGACGACGCTACAATGTTGTACGTGTAATACTAGTTTTGTGCTGTTTTTTATCACAATAATATGTGAAATAAAATTAAAAACAAACATCAAGAAAAAACGGGGATCTGCAAGATTACATTATTTCATTCATGCTGTTGACCAAAGAATTTCATTAGAAGCTGTAGTTGCCTATGTCTATTTAGGATCAGGACGTTTCTAGAACATTCCAAAGGAAAATTTACAAAGTAAGCTATATTACATCTGCCGGGTCATGATGAAATGATTATTGGATATATCCAGAGGCAATAATCTAGATAAGTGAGGCTGAGTAAAGATATAGATAGGAGTCTGTATATCCACCCACTGTCCTACTGCCCCAAGTCCTGCTATATAAGCTAATGCAATGCTTACAACAACATGGTAAAATAACCATATTCATATTTCAAGCACCCCTGTAAAATCAACTTCTCCCTAAGATCTAGTTTGTAAGCGGTCAGTGCTTTTAAGGTATTTTATCTGTACATAATTATTTTCACCTGGATATTTTTTACAGCAGTAAACTGATGCATGAAATGACATAGGCAAGACAAAGCAAGGATATCCTTATTGTGTTCATTTCTGTAGTTTCAGTTTTCATTGCTATTTCAAAGTAGCCATTCTGATCGTGCAAACTGATAGGTAAAAGTGCAAGGGAAACTGAAAAAACACACCAGACAATGAAAATCCTCTACATGGAGTAATCACAACACATTCTTCCATTTAAGATTGGAATGAATTCATTGGATATCTATCATTCACAATAACCCCGATAGGATGTGACTATTCTGTGCGAGAACTATCATAGGAAAGTGCTATACCAACAGCGGATCAGCTTTGGAGAGGGCTCAATTGAGAAAGTAATAGCCTGTTTTCATTAACAATTTTAAGGCCAGTCTAGCCCGGTCACCAGACCATGGTGATGATGGTGTGGAAGAGAAGTTTGAACTGCTCCAACATGTACGCGTCGTACCGTCCGAGTAGAACCAACAACACGTTGGACTTTGAGGTAGGTGACATATGGGGGGAGCGGTCAAAATAACGATTCAAATGATATGGTCATTATGGAGCCACGAGAATGCTGTTAGTAGGCCTACATGCTGAGAGTTGCACTTTCATATCCAGACCTAATAGAGCGACATTCAAGCATGGCTTTTGTTGTCTGCTTAATATTTGGCTACCTATTAGATAGGGCCTCCAACGGCGGGGTTCAAACCATACGGTTTGAGACAATCACATTAACCGAAAAAGGGTTGTGTGTGTGTGTGTGTGTGTGTGTGTGTGTGTGTGTGTGTGTGTGTGTGTGTGTGTGTGTGTGTGTGTGTGTGTGTGTGTGTGTGTGTGTGTGTGTGTGTGTGTGTGTGTGTGTGTGTGTGTGTGTGTGTGTGTGTGTGTGTGTGTGTGTGTGTGTGTGTGTGTGTGTGTGTGTGTGTGTGTGTGTGTGTGTGTGTGTGTGTGTGTGTGTGTGTGTGTGTGTGTGTAATGGATTACAGAGGCAGTTTTGCTGTGAGTTCTACTCGTACCACCACATTACACCATAATATCGTTAGTAGTCCAGGCTAGGTAACGGCCAGGGGTAGCAGACAAGTCCCTGACACGAAAGGCTAAGTAAGACTTAACTAGATCCGGATCTGGTCCAAGAATGGTCTTGTATATGTTTAGACGTAGTCTCGACCTGGTCCCAACACATTATTGACTATTGCTTGAAAAAGTCTGAGGGGATAGGGGTGCTATTAAACTAAATTGCTGTGGATGCTTCCCATAACTTTTTATAGGACCAGATCCTGACACAGAAGACTGGAAGGCGACTAAGTAGCTACTAAGCCTAAGTTCATTCATGGCCTAGTGATCACGATAGTGTAATTTGGGATGTGTAGGGGAGATGACTTCTACAGCGGGTCAGCTTGTTCATAAACGTAGACAAGTAGACCTACTCACGAGTCTTTCTTGCGATATGCTATTACAACCATTATGTACGCGACTTCAAATTCTTTTGTAACTCAAATCATATGCTTGACCGAAAGAGGAATGCAGTGACATTTATTGTAGACTCATTCACTCTAAAACTGACGTAACTGGATGTGCCGATAATTTGAATATAAACTATTATGAACTACTTAGCGGTCCTCAAGAAATGGTAAGTAGCTTCACGGTTTCCCGCTCACTGCCAGGGTATTTGCATTGAGATCCTTCTTCGCGGTCGGATGACAGAGCTTTGATCCATCCCCACTCACCAAGGACAAATTGGCCACCATTACGGTAGAAATAAGGCAGAGTGAAGCTGTTATTCTGTTCACACTCAATGAGCTGCCAGTCAATACAATGGACGAAGCTGCGTGAACAAACAAGAGAACCCCAGTAAGACGAGACATCATGTGAGAGCTGCCGGCCATTGATGGACATCTGGCTTGCCTATGAAAAATATGCACCCATAAAAGAAGGCCATATCAGGTTTACGTTAAAGTATAATGAGTGTAAGAGGCGGATAAAAGAACTGTCCGGGTCTACAGAGAGGGGGTGGGTTATGAGTAGTTATTGTATTCTTGTCAATTGGCAGCGTACAATTTCAATCTACATGTGAAGCATATACGACGTTCACTGGATGATGACAAAATGAAGAACTTTCAAAGTGCTTTTGTTCATTTAATATTAATGAAAACGTGAAGTATTTAGGGCGTCTGCGTCACCGCATGCATCTGATATTATGATACAATGTATAATGTATTAACCGCCACTGATTTATTCAGTAACTTACAGGGTATTTGCGTGCCTTTCGAATAGAAGGCTGATCTTTACACTTTATTAAGTTATGAACAATATGGATTTCTTCTACAAGATATTCCCCCGTCGCCTCATGAATATTCACGAAACCCTGAGCTAACGTCATTCGAACCCTCGATGTGTCATGTAAATATTGACCTCCGGTCAGTTGACCCCGATGTGAAGTAGGGCAGGAAAATACCCAGACAGTCCTTATTGGAGGCACGACATCCTTGAGGATTCTCCGCATCAACAAGAAGCTTAATACCGTGATATTTCTCCATATATAGAATGTTACGGTGTGTCATAACATGCCCCAGCAATGGAATATTGACGTGTAAGAAATATTGTCAATTACAGCTTATATTAAGTGTTATCTTTGAGCAAATTTTTGAAACAATACCTCGAGAACTTGCAACTTCTCCGTCTCAAGGTATTGTTTCATGCTGAAAAATAAGATTTAAAGTTATGATTAATATATCAAACTTGAAGCAGATGAAGATTCCACAAAGAACCACCTCGTTGAATGTGTCAGTGGCCACCTGAGTGGTTCAATGAGTGGTTGTCCTGGGGTGATGTTAGCACAAAACTGTCACATTAATGGTCTCTGTTTAATGGCACTAACTTCCAGAGCTCAGGGGGTGGGGTGGGGCTCTCACATTATCGCGGTGAGTACGAATGTTTTTTTCTCTCCACATTTTTGGTATATTCAGGGTGTCTGTTTCCGCATCTCGGGTATATTTCTGTGTGTCTTTTTCACATTTTTAGAATAATTATGGGTATGATATACAAACAAATATTGCTATAAATATATATATCTAGGTTGCACATTTGTCTCAGATATTGGTATATTGTAGGTCACTTTTCTCAACCATTAATCATCCCCAGCATTCCTCGTTGACAGCTCGAGCTATACGGGAGAAGCCATTAATCATCCCCGCGTTGACAGCTCGCGGTTATACGGGAGAAGCGTTAATCATCCCAGCGGCGCCAGCGGTCAGCGCCCAGCGCCAGCTCGAGTCAGCGGTCAGCGGTCAGCCAGCGATTAGACTAGCGACCACGGGGGCTGGGATGCGATCTCGACACGCTCGATCACGACCGGCTCATAAAGTCATGGTGGAATATCGAGTGACGAACGTCGTGTTGAAATCGGTCCTCGCTACCGGGGCCCCTCTCGACCTTCCCTCCCTAGCCAACGCTTTAACTAACGCCGTCTACGACCCCCGCCAGTTTAGCGCCCTCCGTTTAAAGAGTAAAAAGATCGGTGGTTCTATGTTACTCTTCGCCAACGGCTACGCGATTTGTCACGGTCCGGCCACCAACCGCTTCGAGGCCCGTCGACGTCTCCGCCGCTACGCCCGCAGGGTCCAAAAAGCCGGCTACCCCGATTTGAGACTTACGGCGACGGGGCTTGACGGTGTCGCTGGTGGCCAGCGTGGGACGTCGCTTGAACCTACCCGACGTCCTCGCTCTCATGACGGGCGCCTCCTACGAGCCCGAGTTCCATAACGCTCTGATGCTCCGCACCCCCCGAGCCCACTTCAACGTCTTCTCCACGGGTAAGGTGGTGGTGACGGGAGTACGGAAATTTTCTCATATAACGTCGGACGTCGCCCCTACGCTGATAGAGCTGTCCGTCACTTAACTATGGAGGACTACTTGGACACCGTATACCACGACACGACCAACCCCGCGGCCTACGCGGGTATAAATAAGCTGCGCGACGAGGCCAGGACGGCCGGGTACGACGCGTCCTACGGGGACGTGAAAAAGTGGGCCGTCAAGAATGAGGTATACACGATGACCAAACCCCTGAGCTCTAGCGACAACGACCACTTCAAATATATCCTTATCGCGCTGGACACCTTTAGCCGCTACGCTTTCGCCCGACCCTCAAAACTAAAACCCCTCGAGAGACCGCCGCCGCCTTTAAAACGATCGTCGAGGACAGCGGACGTCGTCCCCGCTACAGCATCCGCACCGACGCTGGCACCGAATTCCGCGGCGAGTTTGAGAAGTACCTCGAGACGTTGAGCGTTCGTCACTACATAGCGCGATCCGACATCCACGCCGCCTACGCCGAGCGCCTCATAAAGACCCTGCGCACCAGACTTTACAGAGCCTTCCTCCACGCCCAGAAACACAGGTGGGTCGACATCCTCAGCAACGTCGTGACCGCCTACAACGCTACGACGCATAGAATGACGGGCTACGCCCCCCGCGACGTGACGTCGGACAACGAAGGTCTGGTCGCCGTTAAGCAGGAGGATATACGGAGGAAAAACCAAAAAAAAGCCCGCGCAAGACCCCGTACCGCTACAAACTCGGCGACGTCGTCCGCGTGGGCGCCCTAAGGAGAACCTTCGGTCGCCAGTACGATCAGAAATTCAGCGGAGAGCTCTTCAAGGTGGCCCGGCGCTATAGACGAGGCGTCAAAGCCGTCTACAAACTAAACGACTGGGACGGCGACCCCATCGAGGGCGCCTTCTACGAAGAGGAACTCGCCAAGGGCGGCCCCGCCCGCGACGGTCGTTTCAAAGTGGATCAGGTCATAAAAACCAGAGGTCGCGGTCGCAACAAGGAGGCCTTCGTATCCTGGCTGCACTACCCCAAAAAGTTCAACTCGTGGATCCCCTACGACCAAATCGAGGCTCTTTGAGATGTACATATTCGCCGACGCCACCGCCAAGACAGACACCCCTAGAGGTTGTGGTACCCCTCCCAAAGCCAGCCGCCCCCTCGGCGACGGCACGTGGTACCTCGCTCTGATGGAGACGGCGCCTGTCGACCGCTGGGGCGCACCGCCAGACTATAAGCGCGACCGCGCGGCTCGGCTATCTTAAACGATCGACCACCAATCTTTTGAGAATCGTAGACGCCCAGTGGATCGATCACTACCGCCGCATGGCGGAGGGTTCAATGATCGGTAAGAGCGTCTATATCGTGAAAAACCAAGCGCGGCGACGCTTAGGAAGAAGACCGAGCAACCCATAAAAGCGGTGACGCAGGCCGCCTCGGTGTTAGAACAAACGAAAGACGCGCCAATGAACAGAAAACCCGCGCTTAGGATAGAAACAGAAAGCGAAACGAGACGTATCGATACCAGCGAAGACGACCTATTCGCCTAACGATGGCCAGCATTAGAGCCCACGACGAGCGCTTCGCTCCTTTGCGCCCCCCACCACCAACGCGGGGGTGGAGCACGGGAGGAGGTGGTCTTTAGGCCCACGACTCAAATCACGACCCCAAACTCGTGTCTGGAATTCCTACATCCCGCCCAGCCCAAAGTACATCCGCCTGACCCGGTGTCCTTGGCCCTCCAGCTGCAGCTTCAGTAACCTGAGGTACGCCTTCAACGGGCGTCGACTGCAACCAATTTCCCCTCGCCCCGTTCTACAGCTACAAATCGTACCTGGACACCCTCACCTGGTACGGTAAGTGACGCTAAAGACACCTGGAAGCGAGGCCATGATGTTTCTCGACCGAGACGGGACGCATGGACAACCCCTCGGTCTACGCCGATTCGAAGACGAAGCAGGAGCCTTCCAGCAACCCCAGTCTCAAATGGCGTAACGAACGTACCGCTGGGGGTAAGGTCTGCGAGATAGAAGGCCGTCTGAACGCCGACATTTTCAACTGCAAGCGCCACATGATCAGCACAGTCGGCGCGCCGGCATAATGCCTGGCAGCACCGCCGACGGTTCAGACTTATGGCCGATCTAGGAAAGTAAGCGGGCTACACAGTGCTTATTCATCGACTGCTCCTCAAGGTTGAGATGGTGAAAGGGCCGCCAAGGACACGGTCATATCCCACGAGACCATCCTGGACAAACAAGACGCCCTGTACCTCCCACGCCAGTCGTCGGAATAAGGTGTACAGCACGCCATGAATCCACCTTCCTTCTCGTGAAACCTCTTCAACGGGCGACCCCGGCCCGGGCCATGTGCGCCCCGGAGGACGCGGTCAAGGGCGCAGGGGCCTCAACCCCCAATTTGGTCATTTTAACGCAACTAGTGAACCGTCCGTGGACGGGTCCCCCCCCCCCGGGGAAACCCTGACTAAAAGGCCCAGTACGCCGGGGCCTTCGCCAAATGTAAAAGACGACGACAGCGGCAGGGAGGGCCGCAGAATCTCAGCACTCAAGGAGGCAACACGGGTTTGTTTCCCCGGGGGCGAGACCGACTGGCGACCCCCGGCCAGAGAGGGGCACGGCCTGGAAAAAGCCGGCCCCCCTCGGTCAACATTTATCGGGAAATTTGAGCCGCCTAGGCCCAAAAAACCGGGGCCCAAGCCCCCCCAAGAGGGGCCCCCCCCTCCCCCCCCCGTCCTTGACGTTAGTCTCATCCCCCACCGGGTTTGGGGAAAAAAAACCCCCCCCCAAACCCCCCCCCATTTAAACGCTGACGTCGAGTCCAGCCCGGGAGTTGTCATGTACTGCTACACGGGCCCACCAGATAAGTTCACCTGATCCCCAACATCGTATTCTACAAACCACGCCTTGAACTCGAGTCCGTCCGCAGACATCGCGACCACAGACTCCTGATCCCCGACGACCTTCAAACCACAGCAAATTAAAAAAGACGTGGCCGACATCGCCACCGCCACTACACCACAACCGCTTCGATCACCGTTTACCAGAACCTCGACCACGCCTGCAACCATCGCCCTGCAGGCCCACATAGTCGCCATGAAGAAGAAGACCAGGACGCAGCTCTCGCGACTCCTCGAGACAGATTTACCCAGGCAAACCTCAACTCCCTGCTCATGAAAGCCGTGACTAAGAGCGCTGGTACCCCCTACATTTGTCGACCTGAGCCCTCGCACCGACACAGACTATAGACTGAGAACCAGCATCTTCCCCGGGCGAAGTTGACGCGGTCTACGCCTTGAAGTCATAAAAAACAGAGAGAGAGAGAGAGAGAGAGAGAGAATGGCTCTAGAGAGAGAGAGAGAGAGAGAGAATGGTTTTACCGAGGGACAGCGGACTTCTCAGAATGACAGAGATAGCGAGTTTGTGAGACAGCCCGACAGCCTCCCTGAAGCACGCCATAAAGGCTTAGATTACGAGATAGAACATTTGAAGCTAAACGCCTCCCGGTACCGACGCTGCTTAAAAGCCTTACTTACGAGAAAGGTGACAGCTCTTAGACGCCCCACCAAGTCAGCCTCCGGCCCTTGCGCAGAAACTGACACGACCTTTTGGTCGAAGCCCTCTGCGAAGCGGCGAGATCCCCGTATAGCGTGATGGCTCTGAAGCATCTTAGACGGGGGTTCGTCATGGTTCCCGAGGAGATGTACGCCAGCTGACGGAGAAGCGCGCCCACGCCACCAGGCACCGCCTCAGGACCAGTCACCCCTGACGGTCGACGGCGTCATTGAGGCTCTTCCCCGCGAAGTCTTAGAGAGCGCTGGACGGCTGGTCCACCTCCTCCGCACGGTGATGGAGTGGAACCGACGCGGCGAGATCGTAAACCGCTATACGGACACGCCGATCCCCGGCAGCAACGTGGTCAACGCTGTCCGATACCTCCTCGGCGACGAGAGAGTCGACGACCCCGCCAAACGCTACGTGACCGAGGTGGCGCGCGACACCCACATACTACCAGCCATCGGGAGGAGGAGGAGGAGGAGGAGGAGGGGGTCACAACGATCTTAGGAAGAAGAAGAAGAAGGTCCTCCTAGAGAAAATAGAAAATAAAAAGGCTCCCGAAAAGACGGAAAATAAAAAAGAGTCGCTAGAGAAAAATAGAGAATAAAAAGGCCTTGAAAAGACGGAAAATAAAAAAAAAAGAGTAGAGAAAATAGAAAATAAAAAGTCCCGAAAAAGATAGAAAATAAAAAAGATCCGAAAAAGACGGTAAAGAGCCCCGTGAGAAAAATAGAAGATAAAATGAGCTGGTTAACTCTTTGAGAGGGGTAGTCGATTAATCACCCGCTTGACAGGTCTCCCAAGAAGTTAATCGCTCGATGACCACCGGCTCGCGGCGAGCTAAAAAAGCCATTAATCGAGGGACATCTATGATGTTAAAAAAGTTTGGGTAGACTTGTCAGATCCTGGAAGTTTTTGAGAAATTTGATGTTTTGTTAGAACTGCGTGAAGCCAAAATCAGTGAAAAAAATAGGGGTAGGGGAAATAAAAACTGATGTAGAATGATGAAGAAACAACATATGACATCATATAAGCACTCAAATTGAAGGTTAGTGCATCAGCTACAATATGCAATTATAATCAATAACGTACAATAAATTTCAAGGTCACTCAAGGTCAAAGTGTGACGAAAATTAGTGTAAGCCTAAAATTCAGACGTTCATAACGTTAAGGTCTATGAAAATAGTTTTGATAACAGAATGATTCTATTCTTAATACATATTGAATTAGGACAACATCAGGCAGTTTTTGGTAAAATATGAAGGCTCTAGCTGGTAAAGTGAGACGCTGAGCTTCATTTGGAAATAGACCATACGGCGAAAAAATGGCCACTCGAAAGACATAGGGTAGAGGAAATGAAAACTGGTGTAGAATCATGAAGAGACAACATATGGCATCATATATGTATTCAAATTGAAGCTTAGAGATTCAGCTACATTATGCAATTATGTTCAATGAAGTGGATTAAGGGTCAAGGTCACTCAAGGTCAAAGTAATAAAAGGTATAGTGATACACGTTTTTTATCTTTATTTTGTTTGTCAGCACATTTATGATATATTAGGTGCAAAACTAACACTTAGTAACAAAATATTTATTCTACTGGGATTCTACCAATCAAATATCAATCTAAAATCAGATTTTACAGATCTGTTGCATATTTTGTACATGCTAGCAATTGAAAAAATACAACTTTTTTGACCAACCAGAATCATGTTGATATGTTACATTGAAACAACCAATATATAATCATAAAGCTTTATGTTCTAAGTTTGGGGTACATTCACATGCAGCTTTAACACAGTGTTTGGATTCTTACATTTTGAATCAAAGGATTCACCTGTACATTTACAATACATGCAGCAAGTAATGTTCATTTTCCTGCATGAGCATCGCATCGTAGCACACTTGTTACATAAACATGTTTGTGGGAGATCATTAGGCAGCAATTGTTTGTTCTTCATTGGCAGAAGTTCATCTTGATATTCAAACCCAAACTCAGTTGGATCTAACTTGGGATTTTGCAGACAGTTGATTTGCATATGTGTTGAGTACATTGCACGCAAGATGTGAGTTTGAAGGGAACGGGATGTTGGAGGTAGGTCACAGTAGGTTGAATTCTTTGAGCGATGATAAACATTATACCGAACTTCATCCATGGTCTTCAAGGGTGTACCATGTTTCACTACTTGGACCACGTATTCTTCTGCCTTTTCCATACATTGAACATCTGCTACACTTCTTCCAAAGTCCTTCAAATAAGTACACAGTTGAAGAAATGAATGCAAAAAAACTGCTACATCTGTATCATTGGACATCAATTTGTTGACAACAGACAGATGAAATTATTTCTTATTCAAGAATTCGGGTCAGATATACAATTTTCTTCACCCTCTGCTGCAAATATGTGTGAGATTGTCTTACCAGTCAGTATGAAAAAAGGATATACTGCTTATCATGAATTTCTGGCAGTACACAATCTACACCGTCTAGTCAGTGGTGTATCTAAAGATGGTGAAGTTGAACTGAATCATGAATTAAAAATTTTCTAGAAATCAATAAATATGTGCAGATTGCAGAAGCAAAGATAAAAGAATATCCTTAGCTATGTTGTCATGTATGAAAATCTAATGAAATCCAATGATTGTTGATTTATATGACTCAGACTGCAGATGCAAGAAGCAAAGATTTGATGTTGTCAAAAGAAATGATTGTTGATGATTAAGAAATCAGAACAGCCAATGTATTTTACAAAGCATGAATCTAGTGTTCAAGAATATGCTTGTAGCCTCTATCAGAACTTCAGAAAACAAATTTATTGATCAGGTGAAGCAGGTGTTTGATCCAATCAAAGGAACAAGATTAAGAATTTCAAATCTATTCATACAGACTTGAACAGATCTCCACTGCAAAAAAGAAAATTGACATGAAGAAGGAAACAGCGCAGGCTCAAAAATTATTGATGTGGCAAGATGCAGGAATATGACATTCAAACTCTTTTCAAATATGAAATTGTTAACAGCATGTACCTGTTTGATGATGTCGGTTTGATGAAACGTCCAGAGAAACATGTTTTAATGAAAGAACTGGAAAATAATCTTCAACCAGATGACTATGTTCATCCTAAACACTGGCCAGTGCAGAAAACAGCTTATGTCATTGATGTTATGCAGATACTTAGGAAAATCTCTACAAAACGCATGAACACATTTGATGATTTCTTTGACAAAGGATTTGATCTAATCATTTCTGCACAATGTACACATGCATCAAGAATTGATTTTGTCTTCGAATCTTACCTAAAAGGTTCCATCAAAGACTCTGAACACGAACGTAGAAACAGTCGCAACACTATAAGTACAATTGATTTTGATTCCCTCAGCCAAAAGATATGAATACCTTTTGGCCTTCTCCACACAACAAGAGAAAGATTCAGATTGCCTGTAGGTATTGGATCTGTATTCATTCCGAAAGTCATTTCAATGACATAAAACTCTTTCTTTTAGTGCAACAGCTGTCAAAGAAGATGATAACCAGCAATGTGATATTGTAAATGATGCCATTGCAGAAATGTATGAAGAACTCAGCTTCAGTCATATTGAAGAGGCAGATGTCCAAATTATTCCTCATGTTTTGGATAGCATTCAGAGTGACAAATGTCAACGTGTTGTTGGGATGTCCAATGATACAGATGTAGCAGTACTTTGCATTCATTTCTTCAAGACCATGCAGTACTGTACACTATTTGGTGAGCTCTGGATTCGTGGTGGCATTGGAGAATCGGTTAGATACATTCCAATACATACTCTGGCTATTAGAATGGGTTGGTCATTGTGTGAGGTATTACCTGCAATGCATGCCTTAACAGGATGTAACACTATCAGTAAAGTAGGAACCAAGCCAGCTGCATTGAAGGCCAATCCTGTAGCTTATTTGAAGGAC
>CM032662.1:23074871-23109076 GCA_019095985.1 Streblospio benedicti
TTTATTGTTGTGTAGATGCTTCATTGAGCAGTCAATGCATGGAATTTAGTGTATACAGATGTTGTTTTATCTAATTCTGATAGCCACTCAATTAGTTTATATGAATGCTTATAACTTCTTTAAAAATATAGACATACATATGTAATATATATACCAAGCTACATATTGGACACAATTGCACCATGTACTGTTTTAAGTTTCAAGTACCTTTGATATCCAATCTTAGTAAGCTAAGTCAAGTTAGGATTTTCCATCACCGATAAACCTGAGTTAAGTGATGAGCAGACAATTAACTTTATTTGCTGGGGAGTGGATGACATTTTTTGCACATTCGACAAATAGTTAGGGCTCAGCTTACACTGCAGTTCTTTGATGTTGGATACATTGCTGCAAAAACACAAACACGCTTAGTGATTCTGATCCATTAAGGGTGCTTAGCCATTGGTTTGGATACATTTATAAATCACCAGATGACATGACACTGAGTAAAAAAAGTCAAAGTGACATGTTTATGCTGTAGATGTTATTGCTATGGTTCAAAGAACGCCATTCAGATAGGAATCGCTGAAACCAACGTTTTATGGAACACACTCACCTGCAAAACATAGTATACGCTAGTACTGATTGCAATAATAGTACCATAATAGTGCAGAACGTACCAAAGTACTGTAGAAAAAAGGTTACATCCTCCGCGGTCGTCTGCCGCGTGTTAATAGGGTCACGATAGGTCACGCCGTTGAGCAGGAGGATAGAGAGAGCGGCGGAGGGATGAATGCAGGTGTGTCCCTGGAGTCCAAGTGGCAGGCACCGAAGGATGACGACATCATCCAGATACGCTACAAGAAGCGGCGCATTAACCGCCAGACGTCCACCGCCACCACTGGAACCACGGGCACCGCCGCCACCGAGGTGGATGAAGAGGTCAGTGCACGGGGTCAGGGTGGGGTTAGAGGTCAAGGTGAAATCAGAGTTCAGTGGGTCATGCAAGGTTATATACACTGATGATGTTACCTTTTTTTCTTTTTCAGTCTGAGTAGTTGAATTACATGTTGTAAAAATGGTGATGGATTTTGAATAACTCCTTTGTAAATTAGCAGGCTTTGCGTTCATTGCTTAAGCAATTTGAGTTTATCTATGAAGAAAGCCGATAAAAGCTTCTGCTTCCAAGCGCATTTACCACGTAACTCTGCGTATGTAATAATGCATGTCCTTTATACCTGGATGCATAGGTGAGCTCACGTGTTAGAGAACCGCAAGTGCCGCCACATTTTGAATGCCTGCATACAGACGGTTACAGCTTTGGTTTGGATCAATACATGATAATGCTAGAAAAAAGTGACTTTAGATGTACGAATGCTGTAATCTCCTGAACGGACACCGCACACGAAGCAGACGCATTGTGACCAAATAGCAGTACTTTCACCCACGCTGAAGGTGTGTGCCAGGAGGAAATGGACGATCAGAGGCACACTGAATACTATAGTCACGTAGATTGCCTATAATTGCCTGTTCTTCTCCGAGTAGAATGTCCAAAAATGAGAGAGGTGTTCACTGATCACTCTTTCAATCATGTGATGCAGACTTTCTTTATGTGTAATAAGGGCAGAAAGGCATAATACAAGAGCAATACACGTGATCGATGCTAATACATACACACACACAGACAACAATTTTAACAGTGACTTATTGTACCCAGTAACTCACTGTACTGTGGACTGATTTCTGACAGCTGAAACCAATTTATGGCCATTCACTCAACTAAACAAATTCTGCTTGATAAACATTCCATTGTGTGACCTGTTCGTTATGATGACTACTACCATGTGTGTGCTATATGATTGTGGGAATATCGCAGTGCTCTGTAGGCTGTCTGAATGGATCTGTACACTTTCTCATTCAATTTGCATTTGTTCATGATCATATTAATTGGCATAGACGTTAACTGTATTAGTGGGCAGTGTTTACCATATATGGGCTACTACCTCATTGGGTGATTACGATTATTGAGCATTTTGTATAGCATCTTCAGTCTCATGACACGTTTGTAAGAGAATCCGGTTAAAAGAGGGGGAGGTGCAATTGTGAGGTCATTAAGAAACGTATATCCATTGCGCACGTGCTGCACGTTCAGACAAAACACGGCATGAGCTTACAGCATGATTCACGTGTGATATGTCAGGTTGAGGAGAGGCCAACGTCCACATCACGCAGTAATACGTGATTATTGGGTGTAAAAGCATCCCTGTCTACCTGTGCGACCCCACGAGACAGGCAGACGGTGTACTTGGGCCGGGCGTTGATTACTCACCCCGCGTGTGCTACTGTTCACGCACTCTGGTCCCGTAGAGACGTGCTTGTTGGCGCAGCTTGGAGGTGGTGTACTATTCATGCCCAGTATTTATGTGCGGGGAGGGCACGGAAGGTCAATGGGAGGAAGGTTTATAAGGGAGTGAGATGTGAATGAAGTGTGAAAACACCATTTATATGCACACGCTAGAGAGATCTCGTAATATACAACATAACTCACATGTCAAGCATACATTTTAAAGCTTTATTTTCCATATACATTATCGTAAAAGGGCAGTTTTGTCTAAGAATAATACCTAGTTAATGTCATTGCATACAAACCCTTCGAAGGTTGTAGAAGTTGAAATGTTCTAAGCAAGCTCTACTCGAATCACACATACCTGCACATGCCGCTTGTAGTAGATTGAAAAAAAAACACGATTATAAGCTGAGAATCAAATGACAGAAGCTACAAAAGGTCAACATACACCCAGTCTCCAAACTACTCCGACAGGAGCTCGTGCATATACAATTGGGACGCCTGTCGAGTGGACGCCTCGGTCGTCCTCGTGCCGTCCTGCCCCTCACCCGCCTATCATTTTGCCTGAGTAGCCCTGGGAGCGACGATCAACACTAGACAATAACAGACTGACTGTTTACGCTGACTGGCGATGGGGCCAGAAAACCTTTAAACCAGGCCACGGAAACAGAAAGCAAAGGTGGTTGATGAATTGACAATGAGATATGTGAAGTAAATATTATAACGTGGCAGCCTAAAACCTTCTGCAGACTAGATATTTTTAATCTTAATTTTAAACATAACTTTTATTACCGTTGTGTTTTAACGTCATAAAGGTAAATTGAATTTAAATTTCTCAAAGTTGTCGGCTAAGTACATTTGTACTTTTGAATAAACAAATTCCTCGCCAGAGCCAAAATATTTGTTTATTCGAAAGTACTAAAGTTAATGAATTTAATAAATGTAAATTAAAATGATCTTCCTCGACCATCATTTCACCAACAATTACGACATTCATTAAAACACAACAGTAATGAGTAATGAGTAATGAGTAATGAGAGGACCTGGTGTCGTTCTAGTATGTTTCAGAACAGAATTAATATCATCAATATCGATTGTATATTTCTCAATTACAAACTTTGTCTTGTTTATCTTCTTACGAAGTTCTTCAAACGCTGGAGAAAAGTCTTCTAATGCGTAATGGGCATGGGGACCAACTTTTAAGTTTGTAATTCAATATTTACAAACACTGCAGAGCAATAACTATTGTTATTTTCTTATTTATTCACGTGAAAGATACCAACCTTGTTCATAATTGCTGGATTTGTAGAAAGGTGTTTGGTGGAGTTTTTGTCAAAAATGATGAAATTCGTCTTGCATAGCGGACATGATAATTCCAAATTTAGTAAGGTTCATAGTTGAAATGAAATGCATAGTACATTAGTACGTTCAGAACCAAGTAGACTGATATAGCTTTTGACTTGGTCTGGACACGGTTCGAACCCCGAACTTCTGGGTTGACTGGCCGCGAAACGACTAGCCACCAAGGCAACGTTATACCAACTACGACATAATCCACAAACCTAAAAGACTTGTTTCAAATGACGCATTGATACCCATTGCTAGCCTTGATGTCATGTCTTAGGTCCTGTGATGGTTAAGGCTTCTCCTTTATAGTACATTGTAATGGCTATAGTGAAGTGTGTTGTGGAGAAAGCATGTTCTTATTTGAAATTTAGTAAGGTTTATGGTTGAAATCACATGTATAGTACATTAGTACATTCAAACTATGTAGACTTATACAGCCTTTGACTTGGCCTGGTCGGGGTTTCTGACCCCGGACCCCATAATGTTTGTACATGGGCATAAGAAAGTGACATATTTGGTTAGTGTCTAAAATGAGTTATTTTAGAGCACAGAGGGGGGCCATGGAGAGTTGTTTTTAGCACCCACCCTTGCCTTGATAGTACTCGTCCGCCTCCCTACATGTGTATTTCCAATGGTTGTGAAATCCATTGTCAATAATTGTGAGATGTCCCCATTACGGACGAGGCTTAACTGTACACGCTTGGTTTGGCGATGGCCACTAGAGCGTGAAGCAGAAGGCGCCGTGAGTAAGCCGCCAGCTGGTCGGGGCGGAGGACCGTGTCGTGCGCATGGACCCTCACATGCTATATTGATGAGTGACGTGTGCTGTAAACAATATATTATCTATATTTGACATTCAAATATTGGTCTATTCGCACACATGCTTCTTTTGAATATTCGTGTGTGAATATGATTCTCAAAGTCATTGTGATGACTATTTCGTGTTAAGTGTATCAGAAGTTGTTTAAACTGTGCCTTCGCGCTGGTGCAACCTGATTCCAATAAAAGGGACAAAAAACCCACAGACCCTCCAAAGTCTTCCTAGTCTAATTCAATTAGCTAGTGACACCACGATCTAGCCTAATGGGATTAGTCCATGGCCACGTGATCCAATTTCAGACTAAAACTTTTGTTGTTGAAAGACTATTTTCTTTTGAGGCTTTTCCTTGAACATATGTCTAAGTAATTATGTATAACATAGCATATTATCCACATGAAACATAATTCATTAGCTCAAATGCAGATTTTGCGTTTGCTGAAAATATTTCTCAAATTTTGTTTATTACTGCACATGTACACTTATGGACATAGTGCGTTATGCTAGTAAGAATAGAGAGAACATCCAACCACCTTTTAAAAACAATATCTTCTCTTCGTACTTCATTTATCAAAGGTTGTACTCGTTCTTGGTCTTATATTCAATAAACAGTTAAGCAAAAACCATGATTCAATAACTCTGTCAATTTAAGATCCTGGAATATCACTCATGCAAATTAGGACGAATTCCTTAATGTTCTTTACACAATATGAATGACAGGTCATATTTATCACCAGTATATCTAAGTCATTTTCTAAATATCAAATGAAGTATTTTTTGGGAAAAAGGGGGGCGTGTGAAAATAGGTGGGTGGGTGGGGGGGGGGGGGGATTTCATAAAATCCCGAAAAATGGTATTTGGTGCCCCCTGGATCTGCCTATGAATATACAAATATAAAAAGTTGATGGCACTTTGTCTAAGTTTTTAAGATGACGTCTGTGTGTTTAGCGGATAATGATAATGAGTGTTCCAATGTCTTAATTTAAAGTGATTTATTCTTTAAATGCAATCGATGTCCAACATATGTAGGAAATAATAGTAAGATATCAAATATATTCATGGGAGTTTACGATTGTTTTAATGTTTATATGGACATCAATAAATCTTAAAGATAAAACGTGTGTACACGAAAACGTATTGCAATTTCTTAAATATGCAGTTTAAAGTTTATTCTGTCGTGGGTCAAGCATATAAAAACCCAAAGGTGTGTTCATTGCTTATTCATATATTTATCTGAGACTTAAGAGCACTGTAAACAGAGGGTCTGTAGGATATCCAGAGACCCCTGGGGCCAGTATCTAATGCCATCTCAACTCGTTGACCAGTCTCTATACTTACTATCTGATTCTAATTTACATTTCATTGTTTCTTTTGTCCAAAAAGACTAATGTGTTTCAAAGTAATGTGAGCAAATTCAATTGGATGATTAGAAAAGATAAATGGCCCTGGTAAAAGGAGTCACTGAAACAGACGGCTCTGAAAACAGACACAAAATAGATTAACAGCAACAAAGTGATACAAAAAGAAGAAAACAAAACAGAGGAAAGAAAACAGAGACTAGCAGGCGAGAATGAGAAACAAACAGGTCCTCACGGCAGGTGCGTGTTGAGGCACGTTGTTGTGGCACCTGTCAGTCGATCTTAATGGCGGACCTATGATTTCAGTATATCAATTCACTCTAAAAATGTCTGTTTTCTTAATTAGTATATTCGCCATGTATATGTCAATATTTTCAAACTGGATAAACGGGCCGCGTATTTCTTGTCCTTTCCCATCTGCCACGGTCGTAAACTTATATTATTTTCTTCAATGTTTTAGAGAGCAAGATATTTTTTTCTCGGATTAACACACATATAATATTCACAACCTCATATTTAAAGGCACCGTTTTTGCACTGAGAGCAAAATAACAAAGGAAGGAGAGGAAAATTAAACACACATACACAGTTTTTTACTATTCGATTATAACACACATATTATTTGTTGATGATGAGATTATTAGTATCATCCGAAGTTTCTCACAATTACGGCATTGTTTTATGATTGCCAGTAGTCACCGATGATGTCCAAGGGTTTGTAGCGAACACTAGCACCGACTGACCCCATAATACTCACATCCTCACTGGCAGATACAGATTTTGGAAAAGGAGAGAGGGGGCGCACCCACACAATTTCATGGGGTTTGAATGTGCAAAGTCTTGCGAAGATGTCAAAACCTATATTCCTTTCTTCTTTTTATGGGATGGGTGGGGGGAGGGAAGAAAAAAGGGTTTAGGTTGGGTTAGCACCCCCGATCTGTCTACTAGTATTAGTATGTACCCTTGATTGAAGCCACAACACCTCCCCTTCGTCACTCTCCAACCTGGACCTGCCAGTGTAACAAGATCTCCTATGGTCCAGATGATGATCTGTTATATGCTTCACATGATTATACCGAACGTGCGCACTGCCTATCATCCACTTTTCAGGTTAAACGTTCTTAATGGAACATGCACAGATTTCGTCAACAGTTTCAAACAAAAAGGAAACATTTGTGTTAGTGATCACAAAATACCGTGTTCAAAATATGGTGTTTCAAGACCTAGTAAACATACAATGCTATGTTTGTGCACTCAACTACACAGCTATGACGAAAAGGCCATGGTATCATTATTCATTGCGGAGTTTATGCAATATGTGCAAGTTGCACACTGAGATGAAATCGGCCGCAACCGTGTTAGAGCATTGTTGTACATGGGGCAATCTGCGGTAACAGGTTATTGTATGTATGAGGCATCTCACAACGCTTTGTTATTTTTGTTATTGCTCGCCTTATAGATCACTGAGAATGTGCAAAAAACGTTTGAAACCACCGAAATAGTCAGAAAGCAGTTCAAAGCACAGCCACAGGATATCGGAAAAGTCGGAATAGGTTGTGGGACTGTGGGTGGTGGGCGAGACTCCTGGGTTTCATGGGTTTAAATATTCTCGTGATGTGAGCAATCCTCGTGACTGTTCGTGATTATACCAGACGAGAATGTTTCACTTACAATATATCCAACTCAGAACTGCATTGTGATTACTAGCGGGAATGGAGGCAAGATACAGAGATGGGGATATATATGCGTAAATCTCAAACAGGAATTGTGTGCAATCTGCAACACACATAGAGTATAACAGGCGAACCATTCATTGAGTGGGTTATGGACACAACACTGCGACCCTAAATCAGTCGCATCTATGTTATTGTTACGTACACGCAACCTCCAGTGCATTTCACACTACGTGCAATATAATGCCACCATGTGTTCCCTGGGCAAACAGACACACTGATATTGATGCTTGAAAAACATTCATCTGTACTGTATGTAATACACCTAGGCATGAGCCATATTTTCAACACATACACTGTATATTAAGATATTATATATATTATATATATTCAGGCATGTATATCCAGGGGTGACAGATTATATTGGTATGATTAGATGTAGGTAACTCACACGTATACCATCATGATACAAATGTATATTGTGAAGTCATAGGGCATCCCAAGATGTTGGAACCACTGCACATCATAAAGCAATGCTGCCACCATTATGGGCATGTACGACATTGAGTGCCGTAGAGGGTAAATGCACTTATGTTGCAGGTCTCATTTGCAAGCTGTGTAGGTCGAAGTCATTTTGCCATAACTCTGTCATTAACCCAGGTTGAGATGGTGCACATACCACCTGCACAGTAGCCCACTACACGTGTGATTCTGTTCTGAAGTAGGTTGCCAAAGAGTTATCAAATATGAGCAATAGTGAAGCAGGAAAAAACACTACTCACTTCAATTCAGAATAGAGCGACTGGAAGGCAATGTTGAAGTTGTTGTGTCAACGTTATCTACCATCATATATACTAAAAGACACTAAAGCGCGTATTATATATGCGTCTCTTGTCTTTATTGGTCTCTTTCCTTAAGAATAGCCCGTGCAGGAGCTTCTTATTTTACTGAATTATGACAAGAAAGACCATGCACATTCTTTCGTCACCCTATAAATAGCATACGGCATCTTTGAGAATTCTTCAGAATCCTTTTTTCCCCACAAAACAATTACTTTTGAGTCCTTACCTATGGCCAAAAGCATATTATTGAGCAAGTGAGAATTAAAAAAAAACTCAGACCAGACAAAGTGTTTGGGTCCGACATTGAAGAGTCTATAGCTACAGCCGAACAAGGACCTGTTTTATGGCCTCACTTTGTGATCACGTGTTCCGCCCCATTGCGCACACTATCCAGCTTATTTTGGTCAGTATTGTGGCGCCGTCTATATTTGCCAATAATCAATAAGCACTCCATGGGCCATTGGCGCGGGAAACAGACCCTCTAAAACACGCGGAGTGACATTAATCTCTTCTGTGTGAGCATTGTATCTATTCGCCAACTCCATGAATCATATCTTTGTGTCGATTGTTTTGATTTGGTGAGAACATTACTCATTTCTTGGTGTTGATTGGCTGCGGGGTATCAGGCAGCCATTGGAGCGTGGGCGGAGAGGGTTTGTTTGTAGAGTGGATATTCTAAAAATAGCTATTTTATAGCTATTTTCGTTTTATAGATCTATATCAAAGGCGTTATACGTAGATTGAAATGCACAGTACCGTTAACTTCACCTCAAGAATGACGTCACAATGGTATATGCGCTCAATGGCAATCATAGTGGTGTTGAACACTGATACACAGCACACATATTTTTATTGTCTGACTAGCTTTTGTGATTCTTACTGTGCCTTGCTGTGCACCAACTACTAGAAACATCATGCTCAAACTTCAAGCTCTATCCAGATTGACGGTAACTTGAGAATAGCCACAAGTCACATTTCTAGTATGCAAACCACCAGGAGACAGCAACTAGCTTGTAGTGCTCTTATCTTTCAGGCAGATCCAAAATGGGTCGGTTATTTGGAATTTAATGGGTCACTGTAATTGTATCGAAATCTCTACAACACATGAAACACTCAAGAGCGATATTATTTTCTACTCACGTTGTCCATGACCATTGATTGACCATCCAGTGACCATAAAGCCTGATTGCTACCACCATAACGATCACCCCATGTGGACGCAGCAGATCGTACTGATGCATGGCAAACCCACCATCAGGTCCATCACCCCTACTGCGAGAACGTGGGTAGGTGGGTGGGTGGGTGGGTGGGTGTGAGAGCGTTGTCAGAAAACCTATTATCGTGCCTAAAATGACACAGAGACGCTTCCCCTAATATGAAGGATCTAAGAGCCTTAGAAACACTGAAATGATGTGTGAGGGTTGTGGTGGGGCGTGACAGTCTAAAAACCTTTGTGGTTTGAAAAAAAAGAGTCTTGAAATATGAAAAGGGGCATCCTCGTGATTTTTATAGTTATAGCATGTAAAGGTATTCATCAAAATCAGGTGTGTTTTTCGTTTCCAGAAAAGTACATGCGGAACAACGCCCCAAAAGTGATATGTAGAAACTCTTACCAAGTCGTACCCCCTAACCACACACCCAAATATGATTGTAGTTTTATCTTTTGTGCGTGGCTAAAAATACGCACACGAGCCATATACGATAAACATTGCACTTGTGAGGATTGAGGACAATACACGAAGGCATCCATCCTCATATTCATCATAGTCATCAGTGCGACTAAACATTGCCGCCCATTTGTCCAACACATTCATGTGACATAAATATTGCACCAGCAACAAGTGGCCACCATCTCAGAGAGAAATACCCCCTTTTCATCCATAAGTGTAGCAAGTGCAAGTTTAGTACACTGCATTAACATGTATGATCTGACATGGACACCAGACCAAACAAGCTTAATTTACGCCTGCTAAAATGTTTCATAATATTGGAATGTATGGGATGTGTTGGACGTATGTCTTATTAGTTATGAATTCCTTTGAATATTTTATTGCTAGTCTTATCTAGTGCACAATGGACTGCTAGATTGAACACATAACATTCATAATAGAAACGTGTATTTATGTAGGGTTCAGACACGAACCTACCAGAGACGCTCTTACAACAGCCACGTTGATTCTCACAACACTGACCCATGTGAAATTCATGACAAAGCACATACTGTCTGGGTCTGCATTACTTTCGGCTGAACTAGTTTTTTTTCTCAGTTGTCTCGAATGCATTGTAACAGACAATAGTAAATTTATATGTTAACAATTAGGTTCATTGTTATTTTTTGAGAAAAGACGCATACAGCACTTTGATAATCTAGTCTATGATTTAAAGTATAGATATTTTATTTGATAAAATTTGCCACACATCATAAAAATTTGACACTGAGAGAATATCATGGCAGTGGTTGGTACGTCATGACGCGTTTGGCGGATTGAAAACATCGATTGACATCTTGAGAGAATGGACTTTTCAAATTTGCCAGATGTTTTGGTGATTGATTCCATTTTATTTCTTTGGCATGATTTACAATGACGTCTGTGTTTTTTTTTTCGATGCTTTATGCTTGCCATCTTGTACAGCATTCGTCACCAATCACCACAATGGACTTTAAAAAATATGTGACAGTAAATGTAACTTTTAATGTTTAGATGTTTTGAGGACATGATAACATTGACGAAGTTTTATTTTATTTGTCACAGGTCAATGGCTACATACAAAATCACCCATTAACCATTGTTGGTGATTTTAATTCTGATATACGTGATTCAAATTCTTCTAAATTTACACATGAGTTGTATGATTTTTGCAGCAATGAGAGTTTTACTATAGCAGATAAACAATTGTGTGATGATGATTCTTTTACATTTCTTAGTGAGGCTCACAACACAGTTCACTGGATAGATCACTTCCTCTTAAGTAATAATCTTATGTCAACTTGTGATAATATATATATTGATTATGGTTATGTTACATCTGATCATTATCCAGTTATTGGTACTTTCAATATGTCATGTTTGCAGAATACATATAATTCAGGTTCTTTTTCGTGTGATAAAGTTCCTTGGGATAAATTAAGTGATGAGGATTTACATAGGTACTCTGATCTTGCCAAGGAATATCTTGATAATGTTGTTATAGATCGTAATCTTTTACTTTGTCGTGATATTGATTGTGATAATCCATTTCATATAAGTGCTACTGATCAATTATACCATAATATTGTTGATAGTCTGTCTCATGCCAGCCGACAGTTTGCTAATTCTAGTAAAAAGAGGCATTTTAATCAAGTAGCAGGCTGGAATGATTACTGTTCTGCTTCTCACTCGGATGCGAGGGAAGCTTTTTTACATTGGGTTCGTAGTGGTAAGCCTAGGCAGGGATTAACTTTTGATGATATGAAAAAGACCAGAGCATATTTTAAATATACACTCAGACTCTGTAAGGCTAATCTAAGTAAGAATCATGCCGATAGCTTAGCTCGTAAGTTACTCTCCAAGGATACCAAGCAATTTTGGAAGGAGATAAAGAAACTTAAGGGTGAATGTAATAATAATGTTGCCAGTGGTAGAGATGGACTTCAGAGTGAACATTTCAAGTTTGGACCTGATAGTTTGATTGTTTATGTTTGCATGTTGTTTAATTGTATGGTTGTACATGGGCATATTCCTACTGATTTTATGGATACTTTCCTTACGCCTATTGTTAAAGACAAGAAAGGCGACCTGGAGAGTAAAGATAATTACCGTCCTATTGCTGTCACGTCTATTTTATCTAAGATCTTTGAGACTGTTATTCTAAATAGGTACCAGGATTGCCTTATTACATGTTATAATCAGTTTGGTTTTAAGAATAAGCATTACAGATCTCTGTACTTTTACGTTGAAGCATGTTATTGATTTCTACCAGAGCATGTCTAGTCCTTTATTTATCTGCTACCTTGATGCTTCCAAGGCTTTTGACCGGCTAAATTTTTGGGTGCTTTTTGACAAGCTTTTTAAAAAGGGGAATGCCTGTAATTATTGTCAGGATTCTTATCTATTGGTATTCTACTCAAAATTTCTATGTTCGATGGGGATCTAGTGTCAGTGAAGCTTTTAAATCATCAAATGGTACCAGGCAGGGTGGAGTCATTTCACCGCACTTTTTCAATGTATATGTTGATGACTTATCCAGTGCTCTCAATGAACTTAATGTTGGGTGTTTTATCAATCATATCTGTATCAATCATTTAATGTACGCAGATGATACAGTTCTTATTGCCCCATCTATAAGTATTCTTCAACATTTTATTCTTGTGTGCGAGAAGTATGCTAGCACTTCTGAGATTATATTTAATGTCAAGAAAACTGTTTATATGTGTATCAAATCTAAAATTGTGCTCATGTCTAGTGTACCTAAACTATTACTTCTTGGTCAGCCGGTTAAACTTGTTGACAAATATAAGTATTTAGGTGTCATTATGACAAGTGATTGTAAAGATGACGCAGATATTTCTAAATTGCGTTGTAATTTATATTCTCGGGGCAACAGTGTTATTCGTAATTTTAAGTCATGCAGCGATGATGTTAAAACTCACCTTTTTTAAGACTTATTGCACTAGTTTTTACTGTTCACATTTGTGGTGTAATTTTACTGCAGATTCTCTGCGTCGTATTAAGGTTGCTTATAATAGAGTTTTTAGGATACTGATGAACCTTAAGCACCGTATCAGTATATCAAGAACTTTTTTAGACTACAATGTTCATCATTTCGATATAATAATGAGGAATGCTATTACTGGGTTTATAAAGAGATTAGAATCCTCTGAGAACAATCTTGTGCAAGCTATTACTAAGTCTCAGTTTTATACTTAAGTCGTTTGTTTACATATTGGAAGACTGTGATATTTTAATACTGTGTTAATTTTCTCGTCCACACAACATTTACTGTTTTATTTTATTTTATTTATTTATATCTTATTGCTATGATTATACATTTATACAATATTTCTGTAAATGTATATTATCGAAATAAATTATTCTTACTAGATATACATGACATTATAGGACATACTGACTAATGAATTCTGATTTCAGGTTACTATTTCCAATGTCAAAAGCTTCATAATCACAAACACCAGGATTGTATGATTGCTTTGTGTCACTCATCTGAACAGTCAGTGTTGTTTTCAGTCTAGATATACACGTTGAAATCGCAAACACTTTTAATATCTTGAAGTGGTGTTTCATTACAGTGCTGTATTAAAAAAATATATATGAACGAGAATAAGGCACGCACGAAAATGCAATTGCTCATCAATATTACTGGCAACGTGTATTGAGCCAGTACAAAGTTACTCTCGCCTCTCTGACAATGAGGTTGAAGCCGTTAAAACCTGCAAACAGAATGATTAAATAACCTAACCAATACAAATCCTTTGAAATTGTCTTAATTACACAAGAATCCCACATTTCAAGCAAGACAAGGCCATATTAAACATTTGATTAGTGCTGGTGAGGACAAAGCGACTGCATCCACTGTGAACATGGCAATCAAATAGATGTAGATAACACTGCCAACCATACACTAGTTTCAGTTTGCGTACAATGGATACCAGATCATCAATGCATACAGTTGGTGCTGTACTGTCTTCATTGTCATGACATTATTTCTTTTGGTACAGCTCTATGTAGTGAAAGTGTATTGACAGTATATAGATGGTGTACTATCTAGATGTGAACATCAACAATGGCAGAAAGTATCAATGGTTATGAAAAGTCAAGTAGCAGAAATTTAGTTGAACACACTGGCTTCTGTATTGTACGATTTTGTGCGATTATCATATAGATGGCATGGGAAAGGTATTCGTCATAAAGGTATTCCCTTTCTATCAATATCTGATAATGACCCCAATTAAATTTAATAATGACTACAGTGAAATTTGATAATGACCACGATGGAAATGAGAAAACGTTAGGATAAGTGTTCTGTGTCAGAATACAAGAAAATATGCAAGAAGTGGTATGTCTATGGTTTTGTTTCAATGTAACAAGAAAGGAAAAAAAATATCATTAGAACATTCACATTTCAGGTGGTATCACTGTCTCTGATACTGTTCGTCATACTCAGGAACTTTGCTCATCGGGAAACCCACACGGAGACCAATGAAATACTTGACATATCAAAGCATCACAAGCTTACAAGTCCCAATCCACACGAGAAGCATACTTCAGACTTCCTAATGGATATAAACCGGAAAGAAAATGTAAATGGATTTATGTATGACCAAACAAACAAATATGGTTACAAACATGACGAAAAGTGGAAGATTGCAATAAACCACACTCGACATCCTGAACAACATGTAATGCAAGTCGATAACAGTACCGGCTTCTTTATTACTCCATCTGCTCCAGACTGGTTTGGTACTATAAAGCACAAAACCTACCTGTATGTGTACTCTGCATACTACATAGATGCTTCACCATTTAGAAATCGGTCAGTAGTGCTGATTGGTCTCAGCTCTCAAAACGTAAATCATCTTAACTGCATTCTACAAGACCACAATGGTAAAAAGTGCTCGTTCTACGGAAAATTATTGACATTTAGGCAAAATATTTATACGTTCAATACTTTTGTATTTGTCTTATGGTGTACGCTTCCCCAGAAATTACTACATCTTCCGACGCACATTTCAGTAAGGCAAAAGTATGTCAAGAACGTCATTACAGCAACCACGATACCAATTCAGATTCCCAAGAAGAGACCATCAAGTTCAAATGAGACAACAAAGCCCAACTTTCTGATCTGCTTGAAGTCCATGTATGTGCCCTCCAATGGCAGGCTGAGCCCTGATGCGGTGAAGTCCTTTGTCCAGTGGGTGGAGATGAACAGGCTGCTGGGCGTCGACCATATAACTGTGTATGTTGAGAGGACCACACAAGATATGCAGCGTGTCTTGTCCTACTACTCATCTACATGATACATTGATCTAGTCAGCAAACAGCCTGATCCTGTGAGACCCGGTACCCAGAGTGAGACACCTCGTCGGCATCTCTCTCTCAATGACTGCATGTACCGACACTATGATGCATATGATTGGCTGCTCATGATTGATGCCGATGAGCTCATCGTGCCAACTTACGCACCTGTGGATCTGAGCACCTTCATTGCATACCTAAGTGAGCATGTAAACAACCACACCAAGACATTCTCATTCGAGAATGCTGTGTACTTCACTGATCACCCAGCCAATCTGAACCGCACGGGACTTCCGTACCTGGATGTCAAGCTACACAAGGCACCTGAGCAGGAGCTCCGCCGGAAATACCTGGTGGCGTCACGCCACTGTCGTTATGCTCTCACGCACTTCTGTATGGTTCAGACGCCTGTGTGGCCTGGGTCAGTGAAGCCAAGCGTGGGACAAGTGCAGCATTACAAGGCTTGCGCCCAATGCCGCCAGAAGTACACCTGTCAGACGAACACCACCAGCATGATGGTGGGAGATCGTTTGCTGAGTTATGAGGCCCCATTTGTGCTCGCCGTGCATGATGTGATGGCACACCTCCGGGATAGGTACGGACAAGGATTTGGACAGTGACAAGAAATGTAAAGTGTGTTGTACAGAAATTTGGTTGTGGTGTATGTGACATTTTGAATGTAGATGAGCGCGCTTGTGAAAGAAGCCTACCAGATTGGTGTACAGTATTTGATTTGCAAATAGTAGAGTCGCTTTAGTCAGACCACCGAATGGATTGCCTTAAATATTCTTTATAGATATGTGGTTTTTGTATGGGGCTTTACATCGGTCTCTTTATAGAGATGATCTCTTTATAGAGGTCGTCTTGAAAGCAGGTTCTACTGTATATGTAGCCTATAACCATAAGGATAAGGGGTAAGAATAAGTGGATTTCAGACATACATTCATATTCATCCCTAAAATACATACATACATTCAGATATGTGGATTCTACTAGGGCAGTTATGGTAAAATAAAATGAAATTGTTTGAGTTTATATGGTTGTAGATGTGTTTCAGTCTTATTAACTGCTTTACTAACGTCTCATTATTTATATAACAGCTCCATCTATGTTGTACAGAATCTTTCTACCCCCCCCCCCCTGGAAAGCATGCAACGTGAGCTGTCCATAGTAGGTTTAGCAAATCACCGGGTTACACTAGTAGGCATTCACACATGCTTGATCTGTACGTAGCCCAATCTGTACGTGTTTGATAAAATGTGAAGATGTTATGAGTGAGTTTCCTTAACGCCTGCCTACCAACAGCCCTATAAAAAATAAAACCCCCATTTTAAATTCAATCCACTAAATCATAGCGTATCTTTGTGAATCAGACTGGAGGAAGTAACCAATAAAGACACTTTTATGCCAGTATTGGAACAAAATTTAATCACTCAGCCAAATACTAATTAACATTGCCAGGTAAATTGTAAATGTGATCATGTGAGTGTCCGCTCAGTGTAGATGTAAACCTAATGGAAGACCACGCTACACGTCTGCTTCCAAAGCTCGATTAACTTTCTCGCCTCTTATGATACACGGCAATTATCCACTTCTAGATGAAAATAACTGCTGTTACCACTAAGGATTTGTGTTACTCAAGTGATTAGATATACCCATTGATGCCTTTACCCTCCTTACTGGTATCACCATCTGAGCCTATGATCAGAGATACATAGCTAGCTAGCCACCCTCTCACGACCCGATAGTGCTGGGTACTCTCCCAGGGTAGATGAGACAACACAACAGACCCTATCTCACATTTCAGTCCTTGAAATTGATGTGGCATGTTAATTACCATATTTGGAATAGCCGTTTGAGATGTTTGAAACCTTCTTCATATGATACTCTGTTATATTGACTGAATTCGAATTTCATATTTTATTTTACTCATCAAGGTTGTGAGACCAGAATAATACCATCAACGGGATACCATCATCCCAAACAGCTCGTTGCCAGGGCCACTTGATATAGTCAAATGAAAGCTTAATGTTGTAAAACCTGCCTTTTGCTATGTCTGTCGATGGTAGAAGTATGCTTGCTAAAATGACGTGTGTTGTGAGAGAGAGAGAGAGAGAGAGGGAGAGAAGTTTGAACATGGACATTAAAAGAGAGAGAGAGAGATGGAGAGCGAGAGAACATGCAAAAAGTAGCTAGGCGTGACAACTTCGGTTTGTCTACAAAATGCATTAATCATCATGCTTGCACTCTAAACATTTTTTCTTACATTGATACGTTTATTACCCATGAGATGAATTTATTTTTAAATAGCCGTAAACACTATGTATTGACTGGACTAAAGTTTGACTGCATAAGCGATAAACTATTCAGATGTGAACATCAACGATGGTGCATTAATCAAACTATCACTTGCAGGATAAATAAAAAGAATGTATGCGTGAATTTAAAGGAACATATTGTCTTCCTTATTGTGTGATGTATGTGTGATGCATATATATTAATGACATGAGGAAGAGATTCATCATAAAGGTATGTTTTTCGAAATTTGTTTTCTCATCACCATTCAATAAAGGCACCAGTTACTGATGAAAATTTCAGGAGAAGTGTGGTGTGTCAGAATTAAATATTGCATGCAAGATAAGGCTTATCTATTCTTCTGTTTGGATATACTACACCAAAAAGATTAATAATAATACATTAGACAGATCACTGTTTGTCATAGTCTGGTACTTCGCTGAACGAGAAAAACACATAGACGCCAACGCGATTCCTGATATGTCCGCGCCTACAAGCCTCAGTCCACACGAGCATACATTGTATTACATACCACTTAATGCAGACAGAACAGAAAAAATCCTATCAAATTGAATGAAAATGTAAGTGGGTTAATGTACGAGATCACATATGCTAAACAATATCATGAAAATTGGAAGATTTGCAGTAAACGTCTTTCAACATCCTGAACAACACGTAATTCACATTGATTACAGTTCCGGCTACCTTATTACTCCATCTGCTCCAGACTGGTTCGGTACTATAGAGCACAAAACCTATCTGTATGTGTACTCTGCTTACTATATATACTTCACCATTTAGAGATCGGTCAGTAGTGCTGATTGGTCTCAGATCTCAAAACATAAATGATCTAAACTGCATTCTACACGACCACAATGGTAAAACCTACTCGTTCTCTGGAGAATTAATGACACACCGACAAATGATCGAAACGTTCGACACTTTTGTGTTCGTCTTATGATGTACACTTCCCCATAAAGTACTACATCTTCCAACGCACATTTCAGTAAAGCAAACGTTTGTCAAAAAAAACCGCCACAGTACCAATTCAGATTCCTAATAGACCATCAAGTTCAAATGAGAAAACAAAGCCCACATTTCTGATCTGCTTGAAGTCCATGTATGTACCCTCTAATGGCAGGCTGAGCCCCAACGCAGTGAAGTCATTCATCCAGTGGGTGGAGATGAACAGGCTGCTGGGTGTCGACCATATAACTGTGTATGTTGAGAGGACCACACAAGATATGCAGCGTGTCTTGTCCTACTACTCATCCACAGGATACATTGATCTAATAAGCAAACAGCCCGATCCTGTGAGACACCCAGAGTGAGACATCTCGCAGGCATCTCTCTCTCTCTCAATGACTGCATGTACCGACACCATGATGGCTGCTCATGATTGATGCTGATGAGCTCATTGTGCCAACTTATGCACCTGTGTATCTGAGCACCTTCATTGCACACCTCATTGAGCATGTAAATAACCGCAACAAGAGCTCCCATGCTCCAGGACGGGGGGAATCGGGGATAGATGAGGATCTACCTACATCTGTATGGTTTTAAGTTGTATATATATACCCATTGACTGAAGTTCTTCGCACTAGCTGTTGTGGACTAAATGCTGAAGTGTGTTTGACATTCTATATTTGTGAAAACCTGTGATATGTTTTTTGTAAATGATGTTCATTTTATGAACAAAAACATTGTGATTTGGATTGTACATGTATCTTATAAGTAATTTAAATATGTTGCAAACCGAAGTTGAATTAATGACAAAATTATGTTAATATGTATGCAAAATTTAATAATTCTTATATGAAAACAAACAAATGTTTTTGCTGGTTGCCGCCAATCCGCCCGTTATAGATCTATAGCAGCCCGCACACAAACAGGCCGGAGCCGGTTTACAAACCGGTCGGAGGCTGTTTTACGACGGTAGCAGCATGACAGAGTCGTTTTACGCCTGGCGCCATGTTATTTAGCCTATCTCGCCCATTCCAGCGTGAGGATTTTCATGACGGCGCCGTATTTAATTCAGGACGGCGCCGTAGTTAGACTGGTTGAACGATTTGGCGAAGCTCCGTTACAGCCTCCGGTTGCATGTGACCGTTATATTTATACTTCGGCGACGGAGCCTTTGGGATCCGTTTCTCGCTAATGTTTACAAACAAAGGTTATCAAATGCCGGGTACATAGGAGGACGGAAT
Source organism: Streblospio benedicti (assembly GCA_019095985.1). Classification (NCBI taxonomy): domain Eukaryota; kingdom Metazoa; phylum Annelida; class Polychaeta; order Spionida; family Spionidae; genus Streblospio; species Streblospio benedicti. Next base: position 23,094,749 of record CM032662.1, read on the forward strand.
CAACATATTCCGGGGAGGAAATAAAAATGCTGAATAAATGCTGAAATAAAATGGGGGTGTGTTAGAGATACATAGCCAGTTAGCCACCCATTCACGACTCCATTGTGTTTGGTACTCTCCCAGGGCAGAAGAGACAACACAACAGACCCTATCTCACATTTCAGTCCTTGAAATCCTTGAAGCCCATAATATTTTCAAACACTGACATTAAAAGAGAGAGAACATGCGAAAGTAGCCAGGTGTGACAGCATTTGTTTGTCTATAAAATGCAATAATCATCATGCCTTCATTCCAAACATAATCATGACAATGATATATTTTTAACCATTAGATGAATCGATTTGTAACAAAAGATAAGCATTTATGCATAATTTCTTTGTAATCTATGAGGTCTTCCATGTTTCAGATCAGAATTTATGTTCTATTTTATGATAAATATATGCATTTTCTGCAATTGCATCAACCAGTTTCAGGACCCCCTGACTATTGGTAAAAATGATACCTCTTGTACTTTAATCATCCGTACACCACCCCACATGCCCATCCTGCGGCTCCATAATTTCAAAGCATGTCATTCTATAGTAGTCACTTGAGTAATGCTCGGGTGTGAAACAAAATGACTGTTGTGCGTTGATGAACATCAAATAGATATTATTACGAACAACTCACATGTCTTCACGCATGGTTATTGACACCTGACAATCGACACAAAGTTGGTGCTGTTGTCTTCTATTGTCATTCATGGCATGGGTACTACTCTATGTATGTATTGACTGAACTGGATTCATCTGTATTGACACCAGACAATCAACACACACAGTTGTCTTCTATTGTCATTCATATCCTTGGTAGAAAGCTATGTATTGACTGGAGTGAATTTTGCCTGTATGAATGTTGAACTATTTAGATTCGAACATCAAACATGGTGGATTGTGCAAACTACATTGTATCACTGGCAGGATAAATAAAAAGTCCACATATATGGAAATTTAGCTTCCTTATTGTGTGATGCATGGGTGATGCATATATATTAATGACATGAGGAAAAGATTCATCATAAAGGTATGTTTTTCGAAATATGTTTTCTCATCACCATCTAATACCACAATCTAATAAATGACTGATGAAAATGTCAGGAGAAGTGCACTGTGTCAGAATTAAATATTGCATGCAAGATGTGGCTTATCTATACTTATGTTTGGTCAAAACTACACCAAAAGGAAAAAAAAAACACATTAGAAAATTTATTTTGCAGGTGGTATCACTGTTGCCGATACTGTTTGTCATACTCAGGTACTTCGCTCATCGAGAAAAATACATAGACGGCAGTGCAATTCTTGATATGTCAATGGAGTCCGCGCCTACAAGCCTCAGTCCACACGAGCAGCATATTACATCCCACCTAATGCAGCCAGAACAGAAAAAATATCGCATCAAATTGAATGAAAATGTGAGTGGATTAATGGACCAGAACACATATGCTAAACAATCTCGTGAAAATTGGAAGATTGCAGTAAACGTCTCTCAATATCCTGAGCAACATGTAATTTACGTTGATTACAGTACCGGCTATTTTATTACTCCATCTGCTCCAGACTGGTTCGGTACTATGGAGCACAAAACCTATCTGTATGTGTACTCTGCATACTATATAGATGCCTCACCATTTAGAAATCGGTCAGTAGTGCTGATTGGTCTCATCTCTCGAAACATAAATGATCTAAACTGCATTCTAGACGACCACAATGGTAAAACCTACTCGACTTACGGAAAATTAATGATACAACGAAAAATGTTTATTACGTTCAACACTTTTGTATTCGTCTTATGGTGTACTATTCCAGAAAAAGTACTACACCTTCCAACGCACATTTCAGTACAGCAAACTTATGTCAAGAAAACCCTCGCCACAGTACCAGTTCAGATTCCTAAGAGAACAAGTTCAAATGAGAAAACCAAGCCCACATTTCTGATCTGCTTGAAGTCCATGTATGTACCCTACAATGGCACCCTGGGTCCTGGAGCAGTGAAGTCATTCATCGAGTGGGTAGAGATGAACCGGCTGCTGGGTGTTGACCACATAACAGTGTACGTTGAGAGAACTACACGGAACATGCAGCGTCTCCTGTCCTACTACTCATCCACAGGATACATTGATCTAGTCAGCAAACAGCCTGATCCTGTGAGACCCGGTACCCAGAGTGAGACACCTCGTCGGCATCTCTCTCTCAATGACTGCATGTACCGACACCATGATGAATATGATTGGCTGCTCATGATTGATGCCGATGAGCTCATCGTGCCAACTTACGCACCTATGGATCTGAGCACCTTCATTGCATACCTAAGTGAGCATGTAAACAACATCACCAAGACATTCTTATTTGAGAATGCTGTGTTCTTCACTGATCACCCGGCCAATCTGAACCGCACCGGACTCTCGTACCTGGATGTCAAGCTACACAAGGCACCTGAGAAGGAGGACCGCCGGAAATATCTGGTGGCATCACGGCACTGTCTCTATGCTCTTACACACTACTGTAAGCACCAGTTGCCTCGGGGCAAAGGTGGGTGGGTGGAGCCAGATGTGGGACAAGTGCAGCACTACAAGGCTTGTGCCCATTGCCGGCAGAACTACACCTGCCAAACAAACACCACTGGCATGATGATGGGAGATCATTTGCTGAGTTATGAGGCTCCTTTTGTTAGTGCCGTGCAGGATGTGATATCATGCCTCCAGGATCGGTACGGACAGGGGTTTGGACAGTGACGAGAAACGTAAAGTGTACAGTATTTTGTTTGGGGTGTATGCGACATTTTGAATATTGATATGTGGTCTTGTGAAAGAAGCCTACCAGATTCTGGGTTGTGATACAGTTTTTGATTTTCAAATAGTCGAACTTTTTTAGTAAAACCACTTTAGGGATTTCCTGAAATAGTGCTAATAGATAGCTGTTTTTTGTATGTGAGTTTATATCAGTCTGTTTATAGAGCTTCATGACTGCTAGACATGGTTTTATCATAAATATGATCTCTTTATAGAGGTCGTCTTGAGACGGGGCTCTACTGTATAACAACTATTGTAGCCTTTAACCATATGTATAAGGGATAAGGATAAGTGGATTTCGGACATACATTCATATTCATTAGTGAAATATATACATTATACATACACACATACATACATTCAGATGTGTGGATTCTACTAGCGCATATTGGTTGTAAACAACAAGTCACGGTAAAATAAAAATGAAATCGTTTGAGTTTTTATGGTTGTTTTTGTGTTTCAGTCTTATCAATTGCTGTACTAACGTTTCATTATTCATATAGCAGCTCCATCAATGTTGTACAGAATCTATCTAAACCTCATGGAAAGCATGCATTGTGAGCTTTTTCTAGGTTTAGCAAGCCACCAGGCGACACTAGTAGGCACTCACACATGCTTGCATAGCCCGATCATCTCCTTATTTGGTAAAATGTGAAGATGTTATTGTTGAATTTCCTCTACACCCACCTACCAAAAGCACTATACAAGATAAAACCCACGATTCAAATTCAATCCACTCAATCATAGCGTATCAATTGTGTATCAGACTGGAGAGAGTAACCAATAAAGACACTTATATGCGCGGATTGTTACCGGTACAAACTTTAATCACTCAGCCAATTACTCATTAACATTGCCAGGTAAATTGTAAATGCGATCATGTGAGTGTCCGCTCAGTGTAAACCTAATAACACTACAACTCTGTCTCCAAAGCTCGATTAACTTTCTCGCCTCTGATGATGGACGGCAATTATCCAATTCTAGATGGAAATAACTGCTATTACCACTAAGGATTTGTGTTACCCAAGGGATCCAATATAAGCATTGAAGTGCCTTCCCGCCCTAGGCCTAGGTTATCACCATCTGAGTCTGTGATCGGAGATACATAGCTAGCTAGTCCCTCGCTTACGACCCCTGAGTGCTGGGTACTCCCCCAGGGCAGAACAGAAAACACAACAGACCGTATCTCACATTTCAGTCCTTGCAAATCAATGTGAATTGGCATATTTGAAATAGCCGATTTAATTGAGTGTAATCCTCTTCATTTGATACTATATTGTATTGACTGCATGTAACTTTCACTTTTTGTGCAGTTATTGCATTTTAACTGTTGTGCCCATAATATTTTACAACACTGACATTAAAAAGAGAGAGAACATGCAAAAGCCGCTAGGTGTGACAACTTTTGTTTGTCAATAAAATGCATTAATCATCATGCCTTCACTCCAAACATAATTTTTAAATTGATATATTCATTACCAACGAGAAGAATTGATTCTTAACAAGCGATAAACTTTTATGCATAATTTCAATGTAATTTATGAGGTACACCACCCCACATGCCCGTCCTGCAGCTCCACTATTTCAAAGCATGTCATTCTATAATAGTCACTTGAGTAATGCTCGGGTGTGAAACAAAATGACTGCACTGCGTAAATGAACATCAAATAGATAGTATTACAAACAACTCACCTGTCTTCACGCATGGTTATTGACACCTGACAATCGACACACAGTTGGTGCTATTGTCTTCTATTGTCATTCATGGCATGGGTACTACTCTATGTATGTATTGACTGAACTGGATATTGACCGTAAATATATGTTGAACTGTTCAGATGTGAACATAAGCAATATGGTGCGAACTAAAAGTCCTATCTACAGACATTTAGCTGAACATATTGTCTTACTTATTGTGTGATGTATGTGTGATGTATCTATATTAATGGCATGAGGAAAAGATTCGTCATAAAGGTATGTTTCCGACATTTGTTTTCATATCGCTTTTTAGTAACGGGAACAGTGACTATCTATACTCTTTGTTTGAATATACTGTACTAATTTGAATACTTATTTGCACAAGCTTATATACCTAAATGCACACGATTGCACTTTTCTTTTGTGCAATTTTCATGACCCTATACCTTGAGAGCTTCAATTCATCTTGGATCTTCTTCAGTCTGCCGACTTCCGCCTATTCATCACATGATGGTTGTGTGTACTCAGAGTAGATAGCAGGCGGGTCAGCGGCCCCCACGTTCTTATTCAGGTCGGGCTTGAGGCGCTTGATGTGTATGACCTTTCTGACCCGTCTTTCTTTCCACTTTATGGGCGATTAAGTGGGGGTCACAAAAGAGAAAGGTGACACCAGAAAGAAGACTGATCGAATCAATGACAAAAAGAAAGCGATGGTGGGAATTCCATATGTGAAGGATCTTTCTGAGTCTGTGAGAAGGATTATGCAGGACTACGGATGCAGTGCCTACTTTAAACCCATAAATACCCTTAGGCAATTGCTTGTTGTACCAAAGGACCCACTGAAGAAGGGGGAAATCTGCGGAGTAGTGAACCAGATTAACTGTGGGGGTTCAGGCTCAGAAGTGTGCAATAGTACCTATGAAGGCGAAACTTCCAAGGCTTTGAAATCAAGATTCAACCATTCGACCAGCATAGAAGCCTCAGCAGTACCTCCTTGCATAGACGTCTCTCTTCACCTCCACCAACGTGAGAGAGAAGCCATCACATCACGTTGGACAACATCAGAATACTAGACCGTGACCAAAGCACTTTCCAAAATAGATCAGAGAGGCCATACAACATCAAGTGCCTCAAGCATGACCTGAACAAGAACATGAGGGGCCGCCGACCTGTCCGCTGTTTACTCCAAAAAAACCTCCCAGCCGCTGACGATGTCACACCACCATCATGTGACGAATAGGCGGAAGTCGGCAGACTGACAAAGATCCGGGATGGACTGAAAGCTCTCAAGGTAGAGCTATATTAAAATAGCACAAAAGCAAAGTGTAATCATGTAATGTACATATACTATACTGTACTAAGTAGAAAAACCATTAGAACATTTATTTTCCAGGTGGTATCCCTGTCGCTGATACTATTCGTCATACTCAGGAAGTTTGCTAATTGGGAAAACCACATGGAGGCCAACTCGATTCTTGACATGTCAATGGAGTCCGCGCCTACAAGTCTCAGTTCACACGACGAGCAGCATATTACATACTTCTTAGTGCATACAAAACAGAAAGAATATCCCATCAAATTGAATGACAATGTAAATGGATTATTGTACGAGAAGACATATGCTATACAATCTCACGAAAAATGGAAGATTGGAGTAAATGTCTCTCAACATCCTGAGCAACATGTAATTCACATTGAAAACAGTACCGGCCACTTTATTACTCCATCTGCTCCAGACTGGTACGGTACTATAGAGCACAAAACCTACCTGTATGTGTACTCTGCATACTACATAGACACTTCACAATTTAGGGACAGATCAGTAGTATTGATTGGACTCAATTCTCGAAACATAAACTCTCTTAACTGCACACTTACAGACCGCAGTGGTAAGACCTTCTCGTATCAAGGAAAATTTCTTGCACACAAACAATACAAGAGTCAGTTCAGCATAAATGTATTCATCTTATGGTGTACACTTCCCCAGGAGGTACTTCATCTTCCAACGCACATTTCAGTACAACATAAAGCATCCGATAAAATCCTCGCCACAGTACCAGTTCAGATTCCCAAGAGACCACAAAGATTACATGCGAAAACGAAGCCCACATTTCTGATCTGCTTGAAGTCCATGTATGTACCCTACAATGGCAGTCTGAGCCCCGACGCAGTGAAGTCATTCATCGAGTGGGTGGAGATGAACCGGCTGCTGGGTGTCGACCACATAACAGTGTACGTTGAGAGCACTACACGGGACATGCAGCGTCTCCTGTCCTACTACTCATCCACAGGATATGTTGATCTATTGAGCAAACAGTCTGATCCATGGAGTCCGCAGAGTGAGATCCCACGCCAGCACCTCTCTCTCAATGACTGCATGTACCGGCACCATGGTGCATATGATTGGCTGCTTATGATTGATGCTGATGAGCTCATTGTGCCAACTTACGCACCTGTGGATCTGAGCACCTTTCTCGCACACCTCATTGAGCATGTAGACAACCGCACCAAGACATTCTCATTCAAGAACGCTGTGTTCTTCACTGACCACCCGGCAGTGCATCACCGCACCGGACATCCATACCTGGATGCTACACTACACCAGGCACCTGAGCGGAAGTACCGCCGAAAATACCTGGTGGCACCACGTCACTGTCTCTATGCTCTCACCCACTATTGTCAGAGGCAGATACCTTGGTACTTAGGAGGGGGTTGGGTGGAGCAGGGCCTTGGACAGGTGCAGCACTACAAAGATTGTGCCAAATGCCGCCAGAATTACACCTGCCAGACGAACACCACTGGCATGATGGTGGGAGATCGTCTGCTGAGTTATGAAGCTCCTTTTGTGCTCGCCGTGCAGGATGTGATGGCACGCCTCCAGGATCGGTACGGACAGGGGTTCGGACGGGGAGGAGTAATATGATGCGGATAGGATTGGGTTGACTTTGTTGATAAGTGTTCTTTTTTTGAAGGAGCTTGCTAGATTATTGGTTGCCTTACAATTAATTTTCCATCAATACAATGAACATTGTAGCCTATTACACAGCTTTCTTGTTACCTAAGAAAATATACATGGCATATCGGTTTGTTTTTCAAGTCATGGTGAAATAAAAATGTAAATGTTTGCGTTTTTATATTTGGCGTTTCAGTCTTACTAGCTGCTTGGCTAACTTCTCTTCAATTCAGCTCCATACTTTGCCCTGCAGGTTTTGCAATGGGAGCTGCTTGTAAGTCTATAGGGCTGTTCAGATATATTAGTAAGCATTAATATGTGCTTGCAATTCTTGCATAGATTGATAGAGGCACTGGTAACGTGTGAAATGGATGTGACTGAATTTTCGCAACACTCACCAACAGCCCAAGCACAGTTGCAAATATATAGTGAATCCTAACCATAGGCAGTAACCATCAAAGACATCTCAATGTGGAACAAAATGTAACTGTACATGCAAAACCACATAAAATCAGGTAAGGAAATTGTAGATGTGCTATTAAGTGAGACTCACGCTATAGTGTAAACCTAATTAAAAATAATGCATGCATAACAACGCACGCGTCTGCCTCCACACCTCGGTTAACGTCCTTGCCCCTGAAAATAAATAAGGGTTTTTACCTTTTAGTAACTCCATTTTAACGCCTCTGTGTATTACAGCCCACCCCGAAACCCCTTGTTACCATAACCATCTGGGTCTGTGATCAGCGATAGCCACAAACTCACGATCTAATTATATTGGTACTCTCCCAGGCCAGAGGAGACAACCCAGCGGATGCTATCTCACCGTCCAGTCGTTGAAATTGACGTGGAATATTAATTGCCATTTTTGCAATAGCTGATTGAAGTGTGTGCCACCGCTGCTCTTTATTCTAAATATGGAATTTCGTATGCAAGTGACTTTATGCAACATTTATATTCTCTCTACAAACTCTAATACATATATTCTTATATGAGATCATAGAATCAGATGGACGCTTCATTTTTCAATTACTGTATACAAAGAAATAAATATCATATCGATCTTAAGACAAAAAGGACAGAAGTCAGACGTGGATAGAAAAAAAGAAAACGAAAAGAACAGAAAAATAGTCTATATGTAGCTCCTGATTCCGTGCTTGCTGTGAGCTGAGTCTAAAGCAAACACGTGTTTTCTGTGACTAATTAGAAAGAAGCAGGTGCGAGATGGGATAAAATCTAGTACAGTATGGCCGCCGGTCCCAGTTAACTGAGGGACTCTACGTTCGGGTGGTCGATTTACACAGGAAGTCGATTTACTGTATGCCAAAGGGACATGAAGGGATGGTATGTGTCCCCGATAGATGAATGTCAATTAGGGGAAACTTAGTGTAATACAGGACGACAAAGGAGGTTTTCGATTTATCAAGTCTAAGAAGATTTCATCTTCCCATGCAACTGGCGTATAACCCACATTGGGGTAGGAAAATGGGTATGACGCATATAAATCTTTTCAGTGGTTTCTCTCTCAGGCCAAAGAGTGTAGGTCTGGGTCAGACTTGCTAATGTGCAAGCAAATGTTTATTGAAAATTTTGAATGGTGGATCAGTTATTTAGTAACGTGTTTATATAGACAAATAGTGTTTACTATGTACAGCCAACACGACCCAGTATACTGGCTGAAAGAGTCACCTGGCTGACAACTATACTCTCGTATATAAGTAATATCTCCAGGTTGGATATTTACGATTTGATATTATAACTTCGTTATTTCATATTTGTTTTTAAGGTGTACTCAACCCATGTGTGCATTGTAATGTTACCATACCTGTTTGCAGGAACAAGAAGAACTATTGCGTGTCATAGGTCAAAGGGTTTTGAAAACCGTAAACGATGATTTTTTGTAGGTTTCATGATTACTCTCATTTCATTTTCTGTATGCGTTCATCAGATGAATTCTTTTAAACAAATTTCCCAAGAGACCGCCCAAATTGCAGCTACACCACGAGGAAAAACGTAGAAGACTGAGTACAAACATGGATTTTTCGATGCTCAAGGCCAGCTGGTTGAAAACAAGTAGGTATGTAGGTTTCATTTCAATAACAAGTACATATTATTGGCTCGCGAATGACATTACCTCTATTGATCCTCACAACAATGATTGAGCGTACCGAGTAATAACAAGTGGTGAATTAAGGAGTTGGGCAAGTGCACAGTGGGTTCACGCTTGAGGACATGACGTATAGTATACCACGTGACCATATCACCATGCACGTGAGTGAAGCACGTCCATAAACCATACACCCAATTCTTCCAACCATACATAGGGGCCTACACGTATATCTGTATTCATCAACCACATGTTTCTATTGATCCCTCTCTCCCACACGGCTTGTGGGGGGAGATGGATCGAATCTGAACTTTTCTGCCAAAGCCTATATTAGCGCGTTATGTCTCTCTTAACTCACAGTTCATCTGACTTATAAGTCCGTGCCGACTGCAAATCTGGGTAGGAGCCTATTGATCGGCGGGTATAATGTGGATCTGATTGCTGACGGCGACAACAGCCCCGAACCCGATACACCGGGCGATACACACTGCTGCTTACACAGCGCGGCTCATTACGGCCTCATTCAGTCGGCTGTAATTGCCGTGTTTGGCCGAGAACATGTGGATTTAGAGACTCGCAGTGGTGCTGGTGGCAATAGCCGTGCTTGGTGGATTCGATTAGGTGGATGTGCGATGATTAGATGGAGATGGAGACGGCTGAAGTTGTTACGGCGCACCGGCTGGTTATTAACGTGCATGCTATGCTGATGGAATTTGCATGTGTTCTTTGGCAAACGCCTGTCTGTTGATGAAAATGTTTTATGCAATCTTTGGAGTAAACAGCATCATTTACAGTGTGTGTGTGTGAACCCATAAACTATTACAACAGTGACAACAGCATGGCGGACTTGTACGTACATCATAAAAGGATATATACAGTAACATTGTTGATATCATTCATTTGAAGTGAATTACACTAATGGCAGTGGCATCTCCGCTAAAACACTGCTTTCACATTCCTTTACTTGATATTTACTTTCTCCACTGGTGCGCACTGGAGCCTCTCAGTTTAGTGCACAGTGGAGAGTGGCGAAGTAGGCTTTGTTTGTGACTGTAGGTGGAAGTAATGTGCAGTGTCTGAGAGGGTACAGAGGCTGTGATCAGTAAGAGGACTTCAGACTGGTGATGCTACAGGGCTGATGGATGATAGTGTGTGCTGTGTTGAAACGATTTGGTGTTGCATTGGACAGATTTGGTTGTATTGGAACGAGTTAGTGTAACAAGTGGATTTGAGCTTCGAGGAGGTTGCTCAACATATGGTGTATTACGTGTGTGGTGCAACTATATGTAAGATAAGTTTTTTTAAAGTTTACGAAGTGTCAGTTCATGTGATCTGTTTTCTTCGGTATGCAGTTTTGTTATGTGACATGTCAGGATTAAAGATAATGCTCAGTCAAAAATATAAGTGATCAGTAAATTCCAGGATCAATAGACGATGTCTCTTCCATTGGAAGTGTAAGGAAAATAATACTAATATTTTTCACCTTAATTATATATTACACCTATAAAAATGTGTGTGAATGTCATGTTCATGTGTAAACGTTAGAATGCTAGAGGAGCAATAGCTATTCCATAGACAGGTCCATTAAATGCTTAATGCTAGTCTGGTGTGTATATGAAATCAAACACCTCTGCAAATGTATTGTGAAGGTGATATGCTTGCTAATATCAACAATACACGTGACTTTGTACACACCGTCCAAATGTACCTACCTGTGCGTGTATTAGTGGAGTAAAGAGTATCATTGATAGTTGAAAAATGACGAGAATATTCAAATTACCTTCATTATGGATTGCACACTGGTAGTGAATGACAGATAAGGTTCAGCACAGTCTGTGAGTTTTACACTTCATCATTGGAGAAGGGATACATTGACTGGGTTCATTCTGTGCGCGACCGGCCTGTTGACACCATGTACTCGAGCGTGCAGCAGCAGGGTGGAGGAGGCGGCCGGCTGAGAGAGGAGGTAAGCGGGTGGGAGGTCAGCAGGTAGGGGTGGAAAGGGGGTGGGGTAAGGATGGGGCCTAGGGGAACCGAGCTACTGAGAGAGAACGTGGGAGCACGTGAGTAATTTTATCGGTGTTCTATTGGATGATACAGTGCACCTCGGTCCACAATAGCTATGAATACCTGAATTGCGCCCCCTCTTTTGTGAAAACCTGGATATATGTCAGTGACATGTTATGTACCGAAAACTAGGCTTATAGTCTTCAACATTAATAAATCCAGTGGGAAGTGCTTGTTAATATTGTTAAATTGAAAATCATGGTATCGACATTGCGGTAGAGTAGAGTCCTCTGTTATCTCCCCCACAAATGGTGCTTCCAGGTGGAAACTTTGAATTGGGCACCCTACAAATTACAGCTACCGATACTTGGCCAGCTATGTCACTGTGTGCTGTTGGGTTATACAAAGGTTTAACAACATTCATTATGTTTTTGATTTGGTATTTTTGATGTAACTGTTTTAAGTTCTCAACATGTATTTTCTTCGTTGCTGTATTTCGATTATCATATGACACACACGTCTCCCAAATACAGGTAGAATTCAAGATGTTTTTCAATGTCATTAAAATTGTGTTAAATCATGATAACACTATCAGGAGATGTACTCGAGCGAGCTTGTTGAGAGCCATTTAAAATCAAAGATGAAACTCAGTGAAGAATCCAAGATGATAACCAAGATAATTACATATAAATGATCAACATGACTTGGACACTTAATTATTCCACAATGATTTACAATTAATATTTGGTGACTCTCTTTAGTGACATTGGATTATTTACGGAAACACTGACGTTTTTGTAATGATCAGCCAGTCTTAGGGGGAGTGGGGTGTAGCCGACTATACTATGGCATTTGTAAAGTAGGCCTACATATTCCGAAGTGAAAGGGCATGCGATTTTGCATCGAGAAAACCCATTTTGCCTTGATCTTGAAACAGTTGAATATGTGTGAAATTAACAGTTCTGAGGGCGTCCTCTGACACGCGGAGGCCCATTTTGGAATTTCCAGAGACTACCAGGATATTGTAATTTTTCTCGACAACTAGATTTAAAAGTCATCCACTCACGCAATGTTGTCAATTATTTTATATGTGGTGCACATTGTCGTGAGCTACCATGAACAAATGTGCTAGTGGAGTTCGAAAACTTTTATCTCTGTCTGTTGTGGGAAGGTGGTGGTGGTGGCCAGCGAGGGGTGTTCTGCGAGAAAGGGCACACTTTGCCAATGATCATTTTTGTCTGACTTCTGACTAGACTAGACTGACTGGACTAGACCATTGTATATGCAATGGATTCAAACACATATTTTATAAGAGTCTGAAGTAAAAACAAATGTCTAAAATGATCATATAAATTCCTTTCACGGAACCATGTTTTTACCTGGTTTTGGCTATTGTCTCAACAGCTTCAACATTGCTACTTAGTTCAGTTCTTGCTATACCTTGTAAGTCACGTGATGCAAGTTGCATGCACTTGATCATGTCAAAACCAGAACCCACTAGTAACCACCAGTCAAAGAATTTTCTGAAAGTTGAGCAAAGAGATGTGTCAAAAATTAAGCATTTTTGTTTTAAACAAAGAGACACATTTGCTTGAAAATGTTCATGAAAAAAGAAATATCCAAGTGGTTTGAAATTTGAAAGAAAAACCATCCAATCAATTTAAATTTTACAGTGAAAGAGTCATAGCAGAGGGCGGCATATACAAGTAGTGAGAGTTGAGATTTGGGGTTTTAATTCAATGGGAATTGAGATCTGACCTTTCAATTCATTGAGATCAATTGATTGAGATTTGAGAAAAAGGCTTTTGCATTGAGATTTGTATCATAAATTCATTGAGATTTTGAGATCAAGGCACCCACCTCATCACCGCTACACAGACACAGACACACCCGCATCGAGCCTCACCTCGTGATCATGCCCACCTGTATAACATTTATAAATGCCAGGGGCAACAGACAGTCGTGGGACGAGGGGTCAGAGGTCACAGACCAGCTTTGACCCAATAAGACTTTCTTCATTAATATAACATGTAACTCCTGATATGATTTTCTTCAAGTAGATGGTTTTTAGAGCGGTAATCCGCCGACAGGTGGAAGTACATTTCACGTAAAACGTTCCATGCTACGTTTATCGTCATAACGTAAGCGTATTTTACGTATCACCAAGACAACGTTTCACTCATCAGTTGAAAGCCATCATTTATTGCGCGTATATTCACTGATCAGTTGATTAATTGTTTTATACTATGTATTAGATATTATTTCTTCATTTAATATATTATTCTTCTATCATGGATATTGGAGTGAAAGAAAGTTTCCGCAGGATGTCAAAGCTTGTGGTCAAACGAATTAAGAATACCAAGCTTGCTAAGTGGGGTGAGTAGAATTTATGTGTATTAATTCCCTTGCTTTCTCACCCTACAACAAATAATTTAATATTTTCATAGAAACTCAATCAAAATTATTGCAACACATTACTCAAGGTTCAATTATATTTGCAAACAGTTTTTACTCTATTAACCGTATTATTATTAGATGAAATGATACAATCCTTATTTGTAACATCAACGCGATGTCTCTTTATTTTCAGTGAAAGCAAGAAAACAGAGGAAGTTGTCCGAGAGGTTACTTAAGCTTTTTCCAGAATGGCACGCCTTAGAGGAGGAGGTGCAGCGAGAGTTTGCTGCCGCCGCTGCCCAGCCATGGCCATATGCCACGCCGTATCTGGTACCTGGG
>CM032662.1:23109176-23135181 GCA_019095985.1 Streblospio benedicti
ATCTCGCTAATTGCGATGATAATGAGTACATCTAGTCTCACGTTCCACATTAATGATACAGAATAAAGTTTTTTTTTTTTACTTTTCAATTTGCAATTTTAAAGATCTATTAGGATTCTCACCATCAGTTCAACGAGGATTGACATTGTACTTTATGCGGATATATATATGGATGAGAACTTTGATTTACCATTAATAGAATCAACAGAAATGGTTGGATATAATAGCCATAGATAAATGCATAGTAATTGTATGGTGGGCCATTGCATGAATATACACGAATGCCAATATGATCAAAATAGAATAGTAATGGAAAGTGAGGCGGGTGGTCAAGACGTACAAAACTAGGCCTACCAAGTTTAACACGCCACGTGGTATTGAACTTGCATTAACGTCATATACCATCTTCAATATACACCAAGAAAGACCAAAATAGATGAAAAAAACTAAGACATCGAACTTATACATATCGATGTTCGAGTGTACGTGCTGAATGATTTCGCCTATTATCAAAACAGCATGGATAGTACGTGACAAAAATCGGCCGTTTTCAACCAACTCAGCCACTATGAAACAATTGAAGCTCTTCTGAACGACAGCTTAGAAACATAAAGCAAGTATAAGGATTGGGGTGTAGAGCAACAATTAAGAAATAGAAGACAACCAAGAAAAACACGCACGCAGCACAACAAAGCTCAATTCTTGCACCAGGCACCATGTGCCGCGTGCGCCGCTCCCCGTGCTGCAGCGGGGCCGGCCCCGTAGTGGCGGCCGTCGTGACGCGATGCGTGTTCGCGCTGCATTGTGGGGTGGCCGTCAGCTGGATCATGACATCATCAGCGCCGCACCCGCTCTACTGGATGCTCAACAGGTATGCGGTGAGGGCGTGGGTGTGGATGGGTTAATTACAGCATGAGTAACTGCTATCATAAGTGTGTGCTAGGGTGGCCAGTAGATCTACATGCATAATTCTGTACAGTAAAACCACCAGTCGAGACCACGTTTTGATAGCCCAGCTCTATTGTGACACCCTGTCTTGTACTTACAAACCTTTATGAAGAAACTGTAATGAACCTCAACAGGGCGTTCACCAAGAGTACGTTTGAGTTTAGTAGAGAGGATCTACTGTCCTTCATAACGAACTGAGAACATCTGGAAATGCGCTGCATGCATAAGAAAGTCTTAGCTAATTTTATATCTGATGCTGATGAGCTTGTGTTTGTAGCGGGCTGGTGGGTCTGTGCGTGGAGGCCGTGGTCACCATCTACATGCGGGGAGGCGCAGAGTACAAGTGGTGAGTAGAGCTGAAAGCAACAATACCAACAATATGTACCTAATTTAAAGCATGTACTACATGGGATGAGCTCATTCCTAAAGATCTAGATTGTTTATGGTCATTAAAAGTGCTATTTATTATGATCAGTGTGGTAACCAATCATGACTGACAATCTATATATTTTGTAAGTTTACCACTGTACAAGTCACCATGATTTAAAATGCATAGAGGTTAGTCTATGTTCGGGTAGTCTATGTTAGTTTGCAAGACTCACCGGCTTATTTGTCAATATGACTAAACGGCGCTCTCCTTCAGAAGAAGCAGTACCCCACAATAATACTTTGTGTTTAGATATATAACATACCGTTTGTAGATATACAAATATAGATAGTGAGTCCGGATAGCCAAATATCCATCAATAGCTTTACTGCCTGCTCCACAGCATCCGTGTTCGTTTTGAGCTGAGTCTATCACGGCTCAGTGGACTCTGAAATTGTCCTGTCCAGCCGTATTACTGTCCTTGCTACACTGAGACGCGTTAATTACACCCAAATATAGACTCTTACTTACCAATTAACCTTTATTTTTAGCAATACACAATTACATTACAAACAGATAATTAGATTAAACGTGCTCAAGGAGCACAGCATCGCTGGTACCGTGTTTACTCACGGTAAATCACGTTTGTTTTTAGAAAAGCAAAAATGCAAATTTGGAAATATTATACTCGTTTAGTTCTGTACACGTTGTACCTAGTGAGAAGGCTGCGTTTCAAGTCCTATTGAAACGTAATGCAAAATATGGGTATAAAATGGCTTTCTGGAAGGCATACTTAATTTGTCATTTAAAAGGCAGTAACAAGGAGTCTACCCTCACTCCTTCCCCAAGGTTTTCCTGGCCGAGCGAGGTTGACGCCTAACCAAGGATTAAAAAAAAATATACACAAAACCTCTCTTTGCGAGCGAGCATCAAAACCATTTATATAGACATATACTTTAAATATCTATGTTATTGAACCGTTCAAACGTGCGGGGGAAAACGGCTGGGCCAAAAAGGAATTTTACATTGAAATTGGCCCCATTAATGTTATTTGATAAATTTGTAATTCTAAAATTTGACCTACTCACCAGAAATCTTAGGTAAACAAGATATGATGACTTTTCAAGAAATTCACCATCTGTGCACTGTGTGTACCTAGGTTCTGCCCGTCCGTGTTCTGCTACCTGCTCACCATCATCCCGTGCGTGTGGGTGCTGGAGCTCGACCAGCTCGCCGCGCGAATCCACGCACGGGACCAGCAGCAAGCGGCGGCGGAGGAGGAGGACGGCACGGCGGCGTCTGACCTACAGCTGTTTGAAGGGGTGAGGCCAGGCTTAGTGTGCATCTAACTATCTGTGAATGTAATTAAGTCATATGACTTCATGTTTTGTAGGAAAGTTACATTATATTATTAATGGATTCTTGTCCATAGACTAATTCTTCAAGACATTGTCCACTTGACCACGGTTGATATATTAAAATATTGCTTGCAATAAAAAGATCTCCCATAAATGGAAATGGTGGTCACAACACAAAACTAGAGTATAGTAGAGCAACTAGAGTAGTACTGTAGATATAATTTTTTGGGAAATGATGAGAGGCACTTTTAATCCTCGCACCTTCATAATCATAATCAGAGGTAGGCTAGCTGGAAGCTCAAGAAGTACAAGTTCAATCTTTCCAACAATGTAATGTCCGCCTGCTTCTTCAACAATGTGGAGTACCGATCACGGCACCTACACGTCACGTGTGCCCCCGCAGGTGTCGGTGTCGGTGCCTGTGGCTGCAGGCGACATGGCCCAGGTGCTGGAGCAGCTGCTGCTCTTCGTGCTGGTGGGCGGTCGCTGGCTGCTGCCGCGCGGAGACATCTCCCGCGACGAGCTCTCCCAGCTCCTCCTCGTCTACATTGGCATGGGTGCAGACATCATCGAGTGTGAGTGAAGTTAGATGTTTGGGATGGGGCAGTGAAAATGGGAGGTTTAGATATGTTTATAGTGTGAACTAAGTTTAGGAGGTGACGTCTTGAATCCATGATGTATTACATGCTTGATAACCGACACATATGGAAAATGAAGTGCTAAGGATGTTGAATACATCGATCGGGGTCGAAACATGAGGTTAGGACGGTAACTAGTGTAAAATACAGTGTGACCACGAAAATGTGCACACAACCGGCTAAGTACATTTCACATGGTGACTTTCATACAATTTCTTCAATTCAATATGCGTTAACACAGAACTAAGCCAATGAGTACAATGAGTACAGTTTCTGACTGGTAACGATTCCTATTATGCTCAATGATTGGCCAATAATTCTTTATCATCACCACAGTTTTCGAAGCTTTCTCCGAGGATGAGGTGATGTATGACTACACGCTCACTGTCGTCATCCTGGTCATCTGGTCACTTAGCCTCATGCAGTTCACGCTGGTCCTCACGGCATCAAAGTCCAAGAAAACAAGGGCAGGATTCTCCGGCGAGGTTAGTCCATAAGTATTGTGCTCTGTCTATCCACTGAAAAGAATTCACGTTTGAAACAAGTAAGCCCCCGCATATTTTATCTTTAAGTGTATTGGCCATTTTCTTAAAGATAGTTTTTGGTAGCTGGCTTTTCTATGGTGCCGAAAAATGCGCACACGTAGAGCCAGTGTCTTTTGGAAAGCGGGGGTGGACTTTTACGATATTGTGTGGGCTTCCTGTGGGCAATTTAAAGGAGATATGCCAAAACTACAGAGTAATGAAAATTGTTGGTGGGGAAAAGCGTGGGGGCGCCCATAATAATCTGGATCTGCCAATACATCAATGCATTGGATTTGGTGAGTTTGAGTGGGTACTGGGTAACCACGGCGACTCCGTTTGCAGGCTGAGTCTGAAACAGAGAGCGAGTTCTGCTGCAGCTGCTGCAGCACTGAGGTTTTCGGCATCCTCACCACAATGTTCCTCCAGGTCAGTAGAAAGGGCACCTAAGTAATATGGAACCTGTCTATGTGGGCACATCCCTGTTAGGGACTCTTATCTTATATAGACGCGTTTCACTTCTCCCTGTTTCGCATTTTTCTGTTATGTACAATTTATAGAGTGAGCCTCTCTTTTACGGACATGAGTCTTATGTGGACACGTTCCCTTTACCAGAAGCAGGTCTCTGCATATTTAAAACAGGTGGCTACATCACTTTGTTCTGTGAACATTGAAAATGGCATTGTACACTAGAGTGTGGAAAGGACATGGAGATCACGAAATTCTGTACCACTGACTAGATATACATGTATCCTAGAAGTTTATTGCATGGATAAAACATCTACACGCCATTTGCTGTTGGGGGTGCACTATCTCATCGATATCATCCTTACTCATAAAACAAAGAATTACACATTATGCCATGTAACTTGCCGAAATGAAGAAAAACAGAAGTAATATGATAACTTGCTTAAACTGATTGATACCCGTTTGATAACCGCATGCTCACCATCACCCCCATGTGACCAGCCTCTCTCCCCCACAGGACGGCCCGTTCTGCGTGCTGCGCCTACTGCTCATCATCGACTACTCGGTGCGCAGCTACATGCACATCTTTTTTACCGTCAAGAACGTCATGATGCTCTTCCTCATCTTTTACCGCCTTTACACACTGTACGAAGTGGCCAGGGCCAAGAAGCTTACGGGGGGAGGCTGAGACGGGAAGGTGGAAGTGGGCAAGAAGGAGGACTACGTGGATCTTGATCAGGTGAGTGAGTAAAATGTCACCAACACGGTTGCTTTATATTCATGAAAACTTCTAGTATGTTTGAAAGCCAGTTTATGATTTGAATAATTCATTTCAGATATTGTCATCGGTACAGTCGACATAAAACTCCATTATTTTTATGTAAATAAGAGGCCACTGGCAAATCCAGGTTTTCGGAAAGGGGGGTCACTTAAAGATTATATGGGTTCCTTACGCATGATCGATACCAGACATCCAACAACCCCTATGAAAATGAACTATTTTGGTGGGGAAAGCGGGAGAGCAACCTGGGTCTGCTATGGAGGCTTATTTGTGATTGAAAGTATCTATAATACGGCTGTGTATGTGCTGTGTGTGTTGTAGCCGCAGCCCAGCACCTCCCACCTGTCCCCAGTCCTCGTGAAGACCAGCAGCAGCCCCGCCGCGTCCTCTCACAGCCTGGGAGCCACGGCGCCCGCGTCGGCGGCCATGGAACAGTACCGGGCCATGGTGAACGGGCTGGAGACCGTGACCCCAGCCTGGCAGCTGCTGTGAACAATATGGAGGAAAATATAGGATGGAAGAGAAGGATGTTAATACGCAAGTGGGTGGTTTGGAGAGCATTTTGAAAAAAAAACAATCATGAAGGTGATGCGGTGCGCTGGGAGTGAGGGGAATAATTTTAAGAACGGATAGGAAGTGTGGCTACGTCAGATATATATCCAGCGAATGTAGATGGGGTGGGGCTCTCTACTGGAAGGAGCATGGAGGATTCGTGGTCACAGATTTATCGCACATTGTCTTAGAATGTTGATTTTCGGAATGTTTGTAGAATAGCTACATAGAATGCACTGATAATAGACGTATTGTTTTGGAAACGTAGGTATTAATAATAGATTATTACATGTTTCTAGTTATATGCTATATGTGGAACTATTAATAAATTCGTCTGGATGTTGTATTGTTGTTTCAATTGCATGCATGTCTACAAATCAAATCTCTATATAGAGCATTTCAGAATGCCGACACAAGTATAATGCATATTGATACTTATACCAAAAAACTTTTAAAAACTAGATGCAATGATTATGAACGGTTACTCCGATTTTCATATTGAATGCGCAACTACAACATCTGTTGAAGGTTGAAGTGTATAAGTACATGTTGCAATGTATATGATCAAAGTTATAAATTGACCATATGTTGACCAAGGGCATCGAGAACTGCAATAAAACCACTGTGTATAACAAACACAAACTCTACATATGCGTGCTATACACATGTGAGAGTGTGAGGAAAAGGTCTTTTGGTTTTTAGTTCATGGATTTATTTAGCTAGGAATCTAAGATACCAGATTACCATGGTCGATGGAGGTTCACCCCTTTAAATAATATCAGTGTGTTCTAACAGTACGCGATCATTGAGCATTATACACACTGTTTATTATTATCATTTCATTGTTTACCAAAGTTATTAACCACCGAAAGATTTTCACATGATTTTCCGCAATAGATAATTAGAAATGTGACCTTTTACGACTCCTATTTTGGATTGTTTTTAAGCTCTGGATATCATACACCATTTTGGAGTTTACTTAGAATACTGAATAGCTGGGAATTTCCATGTTGTGATCCACTTTAACTTGAAAGTTACAACTTTTCATGGACTATGGCGCGCCTGGCATGGAAAGCGCCTTCCGAGCATGTGCTGCAGGTTGGGGCACATGACGTGGTGAGTACACAAGTACTAGTAAGAGTATCATATCGTATGTTTCATGCCACTGATCTTCTTTTATCCATTACACAATCAATAAGACTTAACCATACTAAACCACTGGATTACACATTTGTGTTGTTTTTTCTAAACATTTCAACACTCTCCGATCTTCGTCAGTGTGCTGCCTATTTTTCACGCAATGGTGGTGGTGTGACGTCAACGGCGGTGGGTAAGATGTTGGTGTAGATGGCTGGCCTGTCAGCAGCCCCCTCTTTTTTGTTGAGGTCTCGCTTGAGGTGGCTGATGTGTATTGTCACTCTGATCATCAGGAGATCTCTTGCGTCTTTCATAAATGACAAGTAGGTTTCACAGAAGCCTTGAATGTGGTTGACAGAGGTTTCATGGTTTTATTCTACAGTTACCATGATACAACTTCAATTGGGGGAATTATCTAAACAAGTGTGTGCCTGGAAATTTATAGAAAGTAAACTGTACATCTCATACCATTTTGAAAATGACCAGTTATAAGGCTATATGAACGAAATTAAAGAAACACTCCGTTTGCGTTACTACAAAGAGTATATTTGCATAACCAGTGGCATATTTATTAGGTCATTGTGAAATACTAAACATTATTTAGTACACGTATTTTACTGCAACGGAGTGCTAAGTGGGCACATGTTTTTGTCTTTCAATGCAAAACTGATAAAGACTGTATTCCTTAGAAACACTAGGATTGATGCTGGGACTCTGACCCACTGTTTTTTGTTTACCACAGCATAAGCCAGCCTTGGCCGATATTTAAACACCAGTCTATTAGAGTATCAACATGCATGAACGAGTTCGTGCGCTTTTTGCACTATATATATTTAAACTAAATTATAAATTCTATAGCCGGGCTACTTATTGATTAATATAAGACTTAACCATACTAAATCACTACGTTCATGTTGCTAAACATTGTGCACTCTCCGATCTTTGTCCGTGTGCTCTTTTTTCACGCAATGGTGGTGGTGTGACGTGCGGTGGGTAAGAAATTTAGATTGTATATAGCAGCCCTTCGACTTTAGCGATAAAGTCTGACTGAACTCTTTGCCTTTCATAAAAGGATGACTTTACAGAAGTGGAATATCTATAGAAGACGTTCATGGTCTTTGCTACAGTTTACCTTCCCCGGATTGATGAAATAACGCGGGTTGAAAAAAACACTACGTTTGCACTGTAATATTGAATGGACCTTAACATCAAAATACCAGTTTTTGGCTCACTACGCTGTAGACACACCTTGCCGCGTAACCACTGGGACGTTCGACAGAGCACAGCTGTACTTAAGTTCACAGTCACTGAGTCCCAGTGTATCGAGGCCATACCACCCCCCCCGGACCTTTAGATAGGAAGTAGGTCGGGTTGGGGTGGGGGGTTGTCTTTAGATGTAAACAAACATTGGAACTCAGTAACTGTGGTTAGTGCACGTCTTTATGAGCTTGTATTCAATGACTTATGATCTATATGTATTATGTAATGCCAAAACCCCAACATATTCAAGCCAAAGGATAGAGTGTTCATAACGACACCGGGAAGTTTGCATTGTGTTTCTGCGCAATCCAACTATGAATTGGCTCAATACGGCTAAGCAGCTTCCGGATTCTTGGTTGTTTAATAAAGGGGGTTTCGTGACGTTTACCATTATGTGCATAAAATATCAAAAACAAATAATTTGGCCATTTGAAACAGCCTAGAGCTATTACATACAAATTGAAATAAAATATATGACGTTTCAGTAAAATACCTAATTGATGTTGTTTATATAGGCTTGCTTATAATTATCTGAAGATCATTTGTGTACGCGTATTGTACTGGGGGCGTCTTCAAAATAATTATATTAGGACCCCACTCGGCGCCCCCATAATACATTATGCATGAGATATGACACGTTCTTTCTATCAATGTTGGTTTACAAGACTTAGTGCTGTTTGCAAAAATAACAAGGTGACTCTTTCAAAGTCATATTGAAATATATACTGGAATAGATGTAATGAGGTGGGAAAATATTAAGCACATAGCTCATTCAAATAAAACATGTCATTTGTGTACATTGGACGTACTGTGCTCAAACTAACAAGCATAAATCCATATACCTATTTACTGTCAAATATAATCCACATGGTTGTGTGTAATATATCACTAATACATACAAAAGTGCAGCTGTAAACAGTATGCAGGCTGATTTTCTACAAGCCTCTTGCTTCCACCGACTCAACCTACTGCTTTCGGATACACCATACTATCTCTCCGCCGTCCACCTGTACCAACCTAAAAAGTGGGGCAGCTGAAAAAGAATTAGGTAACACCGTTTACAGATGCATTGTTGTCCTCTAGGGACTAGACACCATGACTTCATGGTGGCAAGTTTGCGGTCTTAACCACTAGGCCACTGGAACATCTTGATTGCATGCACCTGGTGCATTTTAATCTCACTTTCCTTAAATTGTATCTAGAAGTTGACCCAAATCAGGGCACATTGACCTGCACTGGCAATTTTCTTTCTCCAGATTTATGTGTCTAGGATGATTTCTTTTTCGTATTTTACTTATAAAAACGATGCAGACCAATGCTTAAGTGTATTGGATCTAGGGTGTTGATTGGTGTAATCTATCAACATAAGATTTGTTTTATGGCTCGATTCACTTATTGACCCAATAGTGGACTCTTTTTGCCCCTCAGCCTCACATCTTATATTTCTCTCTCGAGTGAGTGTTTTCTTCTGTGAAACTTGGGCAAGCGTGTATACAGTATAGCCTGCCTATGTGTACACCTCCCAGTTAATGATATCTGTCTTATGTGGAAGTTTTTCATTTATCGGTTTTCCTTGCTCTCTCTCTATGCAATCTATTAAGTTAACCTCATTTTCAGAACACTTGTCTAATGCGGATGCCTTTTACTTTGCCCGAAGATGTCCTGGTCCAAATGTATATGGTCAGTAAAGGTTGTAATGTCACTTAATTCTTCATGCATTTATAATTATGCGCATGTTACGATCTTTGTCTAAATATAATCATAGATTCGTATAAAGGTCGCCACTTAAATGCAATCATATGTTTAAAACCACCCAAACCCACACTTCCATTATGTCTGTTTGCTTGTTTTTGCTTTGCTTTTTACTTTACACTAATGAGGCTTTATAGGAGACGATTGAACAACCACTGGTATAAACTCTGAACCCGGAAACCCCTAGACCAAAGCCAAACTCAAGGCTCAAGTCCCTGCAACAAGCTTACTGAGCTTCTCACATCTATAAACCCACACTTTATGGCCCTCATCAAGCCCTTTCTACCACACTATAGATGGCGGATCAGCTTTGCCGCCATTTTTCACGTTCTCGTCTGTGCCTGCCTTGTCACGTGATAAGTCTGACAAAGAGTAGGTGCTGACCCCTATCGGCGAGCATTTGAAACAAAAAAAACAACGCATTCTACTAACTCTTTTAAGCTGTACTATTATCAAAGTCACATAGTTAGAGCTGTATGTATAAAAATGCAAGCGATGGCAATACAAATTCTCACTTGCATAAGAAAACCCCCAACACCAATGATGGAGCACGGTGACATCGCAAACCCTAAACATTTGTCGAGTTTGAAAGTAATAGCTCCATAAATACTGTCCATGCCTTATCTAAAGCTCGGCTATAATATACGTAATCGCAGGGCCAATCAGTGTGCTCGGCGAGCTGTCTCATCCCCTTATGGATATTAATGGAGGCGCCATCGTGAGGGTGACACAACGACCTCCTTCTTAACTGCTTGTAAATAGCTGTAAAAAGAAAGAGAAAATTAATCGTTTTTTATGGTTGGTTTTCAAGTAGCCTATCACACTTTCACTTCTTCGCAAGAATATAACAGGAGTTTGAGTCCAGTTGATTTTTGGTATGTGGTATAAAGCAGTCGGTCCACCTTACCACTACCTTATTAAAATTACTATCCATTTTAAGTGATATGCCAATTATTCTTTTCTAGACTACAGACACAAACAATTATCTTTGCACCCTGCATATTTCTTCATTGTCACGTGCCTAAGATGATTTGATGTGATCTATGGTCTGGCGTAGGAATATAACTGATGTTAACCTCGATCAACCAGTGTTTTGTTTCGTACACCCTCACGATATTAGGCGTCTGAGAGACAAACTTAACTAGTGTGAAGTGATAAAGTATATTTATAGTAGCCCATATATCCAGCATAAAACAGATGGGCTGGCTCCACTTGTTTGTGTACGGTTAGTTACCCTTCCTTATGTTATTTGAGTAAGAATGGTGTTTGAATAGTAAATATGGTACATACCCAACCTCCCATCGAAGTACATGTATGCTGGGGGCCACGATTCTATTATTATATATTTATGTGCTTATATTTCGTGCATCATTGCAACATTTATGCATTAATTATTTACCCCATATCACTGACAAGTGTAACTTCTTTCACACAAGTCATCATTTTAGTGTAATTTAACTGGTGTAAAGCAGGACACACCCATATTTTTAAATGAGCCTCACTCGACATTGCAATAAGGGGAAATCCGCCAGTCTATTAGCATACTTCTTTTTCAGGCAGAAGTGGCACCTGGTCCTTCGAGGAAGGAAAAGGTCACGGACCATCTATGCTCTAAAATATATTGGCTTTTAAATTCCAAGTTGTTTTCCTTTTTCAAACTGTGTATTTTGCCTAATGAAATGGACCAAATAAGTGGCTATATGTACCCAGTGTGAATGTAAAATCCTTCTAGCACAATAATAATGGGTTGCGATTGTAAATAAAAACATAATTACATGGTATTAAAAGAGTGGTACACGCTTTATGTTGTACAGTTATCATCCAGTATGATGGTGGAAACGATGTGTCTCAAATGAGTGATGGCTTCGTCTATAGTGTGTGCGCATACATCAAAATCAAGGTTACTTTTATCATCTGACTTTCCCTATCTTCAAGTGCCCTTTGGCTTGAGAAGCGAATCTACCATTTCTAGCGGAGGAAGAGTTAGACAGCAGGTGGGGGATGGGTTAAATTCTATGTACGATCAGGAGTGGAGAGAGTGGGGATGGGTAAATCCATACATCCCTAGATCCACTGCTGGACTTTAAATTTCTATGCAAATATCACTTGCATAACTCAGAGACCATGGATCTAGTTCCGGCAACGTCTATCATACATATAGCCCTATAGACTTGCATGAAGAACACCCTACACCCAAATCTATTAACACGTATCTATATACTACAAAATTACATACAAGGCAGTCAATTTGGACACGTGCTTGTTCAGTGCGACCCTGCTTACGCCTCGTATAAAAATTAATTCAGTCCCCAAGCAAAATGTTCATGTGTTCTACCAAGTGAGAGATTTTAAAAATCCCGATTGCTAGGTGGGACAGAAAATCGCAGATGGATTGTACTAGTCCATAAAGAGTGCGCAGGCAGGCGGAAAATCAAATCCCGCTTTTAGATGGACTCAAGATTTTGCAGAGTAATTTGATAATAAAAATCAATGGTGATCGAGACGAGTATGGCGGGTAGAGTTGGTGTAAAATTAGTTACCTAAAATAGAATCAGATATAGGCCCACTCTAGAACAGTTGAGTGACCACACTTGTGATTTATTGTAGTGATGTCCGCTAGTGGCAATTTAATTACATGTGATTATGGTAGGAGTTCACTGGGTGGTACCAGTATGTGCTAATGCAATTTAATGGTGCCCAGTGTCGCCAAAAAAGGTGTCTAATGATGTGTAGAGGCTCAAACCCCCTGCCTACTGACTCGTTGTGACGTCATGTGTCGAGGAAAGATGTATTTAGTAGCTAGAAAATTCCAGAAATGGTTAAAAACTATTAACCTTAATATTCAACGCCAAATGTTCAAACCGTCTATAGGCGTGAGCGTCGCCAACAGAGTGGCAATTTGGTGTAACTTGACATCATCACCTGTATACGGACACACGTGTCTTGCCACAGTCACATAATGTATTACCCACTTAGCACATTGAGTAAGGCAGTACTGAGCAAAACGAGCACAGGACAGCCATTTGAATCCTTTCACAATCCCCAAGGCTAATCACTGTATCAGGGGCGCGGCTTTTGATGCTGTCGTTGCCCTCTTTGTGGTGTAATTATGTGGAACTCAGTGCACTTTATCATATAACAGGGGCCACGATTTGTTTGTGTGTTTTCCCAAACGGCTATTAGCAGTTGGGGCTATAATTACACATATAAAATGCAGGGTGCAGTAAAAGTAACGTTTGCTGTACTGTTGTTTGAGTCCACCTCATATAAGTGTTTCACCTTTCTTGCCTCTATCATTAATGTGTGTCCTACAATAGTTTCAACAATGTTAGATCATGCATGACTGTCACCTAGAATAGATATCTGGTTCCACCTGCCTATATATAGCACACCATCTCTTTCTCGAATCATAATTATCGTAGCTGAGATTGAAGACACATCTAATGAAATGACAAAGGCTCAATATGTCAAATAATGACAGCAGGTTGTATGACGAAAGCCGCTCACAGAAACATATAATTTCCTCAATTTCCTCACCCTCAAAGACCAGAGCAGAGAGCCATCACTGGATGTAGGAGCGGCCAAGACGAATGCTGTCTCAGGTGGCGGCTCTATTAATCATGTCATAGCCGTGAGGACTGGGCTGAAAATAGGCCGATTAATAAATGCGATTATACACATTGCACGGGGCTTAGTATGGCATCAATTAAATACTCGTGGACTGCGGGGACGCTGGTACAGCGGGACCTGTCTAATCGGGATGGGGCTTGGTAGGTGATGAAGTGAGATTGTGGTAATGCCGCTGTTCATGTGTGTTTTGCATCGTAGTCATTTTTGTAAGTAAAAACAGATATTGCTTACACAATTTACCATCAATTACCCAACGTTTATTTTATTCCCGAGAACTGTATCAGTAAACTGTTCTTGCTTCAATACAAGATCTGTGAAATATCCAGCGACACTCAACCATTAATGTGTCTGACCCCGTACGAGGCTAGAACCAACGAGCTCCTAGGCACGAGTTCAAGCTCCTAACCACAATGCCATGGAAGCGTAGTTTCTTCATGTGGGTACCTCAATGCGACTCTGCTGTGCTGGACGATACCCTTCAACAGGAGAGGCTGGAGGCGGGTGGTGATGTGGGAGTAATAATGATAGATGGCGGGGTCCCATCTGGACCATCACTCACACGCTACTTACGCACACTACTTATACGCCGTGTACAACGTACGCAGATTAAGTTATTCACTTACAGCATTTACGTCCATATATTACAACCTAATTGATGTTGTTTATATAGGCTTGCTTGCAGCTGCAACATACGTCCGAGTCAGTCACCGGCTTCACCGGGGTGGGGATATGATGTAGCTTTATCACTTAACATGTCTTTTCTAGTATTCCTATTTAGTTGTAATAAATCAGTTCGTTTAACAACTAAATCAAGCTAAATTGGTGTTAATGTCATTATTCTTTCTGTCCACATGAATAGCACAGCACAGCTGAGTTTTGACATCCGAAATTGAAAGACAAATAGAAACACGAAGAGGCATGGTGCGCTGCGTGATTCCGCCCATCAGGTAGCGGCAAATGGGGTAAGGGAGACAGATGAGGTGCTGCCCCGGTGGCAGTGCCACACATCACGGACGCTCCTCATTGCTTGACATGCCATTTCCAATGTAGGCCTGATATACATGTATAGTCCTTCTTTTAAAAATATATTGCGCATATGAAATTTGAAAAATAGAAGCGAAACCTATTGACAACTATCTGTGCCATCCAAAATGTGGAATAGATGAATCGTTAAAGAGGTTTCGGATCAACTACAGCCAAAGGGTTTCCATGGATGTAGATCTGAGCTTACATGTTGTTCTCTCTAGTACAACCTGCTTATGCTGCATGAACCGCGCGCATGCTATTCTGGGTATAGTCGGTGATATGCTCCGGTTTGGAGCATTTGGGGTGGATCACAGGAGATCTTAATTCACACATGGGGTCATCTGCTTGGTTTTCTGGATCTGCATGAAAATGCGGACCATGTGGAATATCTAGAGCTCTGACAGCTTGCAACACAGGCAAAATTAGCATTCTTCGAGCTGCTTCGTCTTCAGGCTGGCACACAAAAGATATTGATTCATTTCAGCAGATCCAACGTGAAACGACAAGTCTGGCGTCTTCTGGAGCATCTGGAGCTAACATCCTCCATGTGAAATGGGGGGGGGGCGCTAGTATAATGTGAAAAACATGACAAGTGTCATGTTCGGTTCACATTTCACACTACCCACAAGGAGACTTACAAATATCTACTTCAGTAACTGTTGCATTGATTAATGCCCAAACCAAAGGAGGGTGAACTAGCGTTTTCATTGTCTGTTCGTGGGATTACCTCTGTATATATTTTTACACGTGTACCGACGAATTTCCCACGAGTGTTGTAGGGAAATTAGGCCACAGCCGCCGTGATACACCCGCGGCAATACGTCATTAGCCAATCCCGAAGTGGTGCCGGAAGGGAATGGCAGTTAAATCCAGAAAAAGGTACATAATGATGTCTTTATCATAAAATGAGGTATATATGATTGGCCTTTTTTTTGAGATAGGTCAGCAGCAGACGTTCTTCATTAATATTGGGGGGGAACTAAATGTAAAATCTGATTGCATGCCAAATTAGGCCCCTATATTATGTGCATGCCAGACACGGATTGTGTGACTCCGGCAGATTGTTGCAGTTATTGTGATAATTCCATTTAACTAGATAATTCAAGAAAACTAAATGTTACACAGAAATTCATTTAAATAGTAAATGGCCCGCCCCATGTTTTCTTGTGCTCGTCGATCGACTTTTGCAGCTAGTCACATTTCTCAAGCGCACCTGCTCCTTAAAGGTCGTGAACCCAGTCGTAGAGAGACGCCATTTTCAATTACAAACACATCACAAAGTGACAGGCTGTTTAAATGTGTATGAAATGGACCATTTAGTGTCCTTAGTTTTATTTCCCATTGAGAAGTGCTAAGCTTCTTGAAAGGTCACCTTCTTAGAACGGGGCCTTCGAACGTAGAAGTAGAGAGGTGCCATTTATTTTTACAAACAAAACAGTTCATATATAATAGAAATGCGGTACATGACTTGCTTTCCGTGTAAATGAACCACTCTTGTCACATGCACATGTGGAATACGGATTTTTTTAAAAAAACAAAAACAAAAAAATGCATAAAAATCAAACCATTGATATAGAGTATCTGATCCAGTAGATCAAAAACAAAAATATATAATATGTGGGCTTCAGAATGAGCTCAAAATCAATAACTAATGCACCCACAAGGCCCTTGACAATTGGCAATCATTATTCAATTTATTATGAACAGCCCGAGGGTGAAGCCAGAGACAAGCTGCACCGTTATCCGTACTCCAGGAAGACCACCACTTTTCTGTGTCGTGAATAGCCGGTGCCCCGGGGGGGGGGGGGGCTATCATTTACACCAGGGGAGGCTTCTGTCACCTATTCAATACCTTATTGCTTTATCGATTGTGATAGACGTTGAGTTTGCATTAAAATGTTTATTGTGAACATGAATGCAGCCAATAGACCACATTATTACCAAAAGTTATATTAGCACGAGGGAGATGACATAAGTCACTTGTATGACCCTAGTTTAGTGTCAATGGGATAGGGTCGTTAAGTTACTCCGACGGGCGTAAGACGGTGTCCACATTTTAAAAAACAACATTTCATTTTCTGTACTGGTAGAACAGACTTATGCCCGTTTGTTTTGCATACTGTTAAACTGAAGGTGCCAGAGCAAATAATGCATATCTCGATGTCGCTAAGTTTCATAGTCAAAAGCACATTATCACAGCTATATGCTGGGGTACACGAAGAGGGCGTAGTCTTACATGTGAAGAAAAGGGAGTGAAGTCTTAGAATATATGAATGTAAATAGAATGTGTGTAGAGACATAGAGACAGCTGACTTGTACACAAAATTATATTGAAAACAATAATGTTATACTGCTCATTCAATACTCAACCAATGACCACATATACGTGTACACAGAAACCTGGTAGGCTGCATATCAGCCTGGTAACCCATAAAGCAACGTTTGTATTTTAAAAAAAACATACAACGCTGGATTATAATATATACCGATAGTTTCTAATTATTGCACACAAATAATGTGTGTATTTTTATATGTTTTTCATTAGGCAATATTTGTTTTAATTAAAAATCAATCCATCACGTACTATTGAGCACACCAAATGTTACTACCCCACGCAGGCCAAGACAAATGCTAAATCTCCCCGCCACTCAGATAGACGACTCAGGGTGAGGCGACCACATACATCCACGTCCACGATAGAGGTCTAAGACTGCTATCTATTACACCCAGTGGTAGACAATACCACAGATAATGGCTTGTGAACTTAACACTGTGTAAACGTACATCTATCTATGCTATAATGGCGAGTTTGGTGAGGCATGATTTGTTTGCACAAAGCATAAAGCATAAAGCATATTTTCATCCAAGTTTCAGGACCATATAATAATTGGTCTGATCAGGGGGTTTATGAGAAAGAAAAGGTAGTTTTATTCTGATCTGTTAAGCAGATGGTGACTTTAGCTGAGAGTTAACACCCGGTGTAGGAAACATATATATCAATCCAATCTCAATTATGAAGACATGGGAATGTGTATGTAATACATATACTATGGCAGTGCAGGATAATACATGTGCCAAAGCTCTATTTACAGCTAACTCGTTAATTCACCCAGACGACAGCCGGGTGCATTATGACATTAATCCAATTAGAGTTGCAGGCCATTAATCCAACACTGACCTTGATAAGCCGCCATCAGAGTGATCACCGATAATTCTCCAAATTGGTCACTGCTAATCCACTTGAGGATTAGGACAGCGTGAGTGGGCTGGTGGGTCAATATGGAGTGTATCAGTGCAAATAGGGGAAGGGTTAGACGGAAGTGGTAATTGATGACGGGGGGATGTCTGGCGAATACTGGTCTTAATGCGTTGGAGGGGCTGAATGTGGTGCAAGAGGGTATCTACGAATACACGTATATACTAGTCTAGATATACAACTCTTGAATGCTTACATTGCATATAATTGTACCGCTACATTCAACTCATGATTACATAATCCTATCAACAATCCACCCCATGTTAAACCTCACCATATTCCGGTACCAACTTAACGCCGCCTGGCATCAGGCTGACCTTGCCCGTCAATACATGCGCAACCAGACCCCGACCAAATTGACACAATGTCTGGCCCCGAGTTTGCCTTAATTGGTGATGTTCATTTATTGAGAAGTTCTATAAATTTGTGATATAGATTTGCATCACGAGTGTGCTGTGCGTGGTAGGGTCTACACAGTCATGGCATACACAATTGAAATCACACAATGGTGATTATGCAAGGGTATATGCAATACCCTACTTCTAATGTGATCCTAGTCTAGACGAGCAGGAATAGGGCTAGTATGTACATCAAAGCAAAACTGCAATGAATGTCACTCTAGCAGAGTTCACCGTACTGGCAAATTCACAAATATGTCAGTTCGTTTTGCATAATGTTGCAAAGTGATAGAATCAGAGCAAAGCGAGTTGGCGTAGCACATCTCGTAATCCAATCGACATCACCGTATCGGAGGAATAACGACTCGTACACAAAGTGGTAACGTCTGCATAACCCAAATGCAGAATAGTGTGCGTCTAAGTATAGGATGGCACTTACTGTAGGGACTAGGTTTCATTTTGTATGTACAAATTATGCTTGTTGCTCAGATGTAAGAGTTGTTCAGAAAATCTGATGATTTCACATGGTCCCTCTAAATATTTAGGTTGTATTGTATGCTTCTCTAAAATGATAGGTGCTCTGAAAAATGTGATGGTTATGAGAGAACCTGAACAACACATTGAGAACCGAAATGTGATTTCAGGAGCAGCAAAGCCCTATGAGTGGCAACCATTCAATTTATAGAACAAACAACACGACCATCTCAAGTGTGCTCTATCTGTAATTCTGTTCATGTGAGAGCATCCGCTCATTAATTTACAATAGATTAAGCAATAAGCAAGTAGTGCCCATTGCAAGGGTCACTAGGCTTTGTTTGCATTCTAATTAACATGAGTAATATGGTTTGGGTGGTCTGTGAATCTTCCACCTGGCGGTTGTGGCCCAGGATTACAGTAATGACGATAGCTTATGTAGTTGCATTATTATTATTATATTAGTATTGAGAATGGTGACTGCACATCAGTAACCCACATTGACTGAAAGATGCCAATAAATCAAGATGCTCTGTTCTTTTCTGCTCCATTTTACAATTTTCAAATTTACCACACTAACAGCACTACAACAGTTTCAAGTGTTATTTCCGGAGAGATCTTTAGATTATACATTGTACCATGTTAGGCTTGCTTTATCCTAGAATGGACGGTCAATGTTCAGTATTGGTTCATTTACATGGATATAACCAGCAGCATATGCATACATTCGGTTCTATTAAATGGTCATTGATGTGATCGGAACCCAGTGGAGACGTGCCGATACTTTGAATGGTTGGTGACAAGCCTGGAGGAGGTAGTGGTGGAAATGTAGCATTCGTGACTACCGTGGAAGGGACATGATGGGGTAGGCACTTTTATATTCATGACCTGTCTCTATTCGCCCTGAGGGGACAGCATGGAGCTTGGTTTATGCCCACCAACTGAAGACTTGGGGGTGCAATAGGAGACGATGTGGTGACAAGCAAGGCCATTCGAAATAGAATGCCTTCCCTCCATCGGAAAATTGACCTTGCTGGTTGATGTCTGATTTACGCCAGTAAAGTGTGAAGATCACAATGATGACTGTTTTATATCTTGTTTCATAGCGTGTAAAAACATCAGTCAAAATTCATCCAGCATAATGAGCACCAAGACAGAATACTCATTTGACCATACATGGAATGATAGAGTGAAGATCTGACAATATTCATTATTCAGGAACCCACATTGATATACACTGCTTACATTGGTAAATGATGCTACTCGATCAGTACTTACGAGGCACGAAATAGCTCCTTCTTTGAATGAAACACCATCCCATGCTGGCATCAGGAGGTACACTCAGACAAGGCCAATCGCCGAGCATGGGACAACACTGGGGGTATTGGGGTAAACATGTGGCTGTGCTGGGCTCAATGGCTGACTCAATGAGAGGCTATGTTTGCCCCTTGTCAATACTGCCGTACGTGAGCAGACGGCAAACCCGTGTTAAGTTGGCTATGACTCTAAACATGGAGAATCGTGCACTTAGGTGTGTCCAGAATCCTGCCATTGTTTTCGTGCAAATTTGTAACATTTATAATGTCAATAGAATCTCACCACTGACCTCGCTATAGAAAACGCTTTTTCGCATGCCGGTTCGAGTTACTCAGTTATTTGTTGTTCATGTAATGGAGCTAGCTTTCGGCATGATGAAGTATAATAAAGACGACGGGTAAACATGACATGTCCGTCTCACATTAAGCCTAGGGCACAACCGGCAGTATTGATTCTCTAATGTCTCCCAACTGCAAAAAACCTCGTGGAGGCCGTGGGGATTTTGTGCGTGTCCAGTGCGGCAAAAGTATTGTTTAAAGGCAACACAGAGACAGTGGCAGAAGTTTCAAACTTCTGTTGGGGCCTTTGTTACTTACTAGCCGTACGTATACGTCTATAGACAGTGCGAGGCACACAAAAGAGGTTGCACTCAAACAGTATAGTGTCAGTACTGGCGACGAGTAGAGAGTAATGCAGTGTATGCTGTATTACTCACTGGTCAGTATTAAGTCAATGTTACGATCTAATATAAATGTTACGGTCGACACTACAGGAAGAAAAGGTCATAGACACGGCAGACCTGAGAAAAGTACTCCCAAAATCTCACAACTGCCGGTTTGACCTAGGCTTGATTAAAGACAGCGAGGCATATAGGGGTGGAGTGCAATGGTGACTATCAGTCAAACAATAATTATCATGTTTGCAGACAACTCGTTTGTGCAAACATCGTCTACTACTCCACTCACAAGCTACTGCCAACCATCGAAACGAGGGATGGGTAGTTACGCCACTCTGCTCTGTTCAACCAAAGGTTCGGTAATCATACCACTTTGTTCTGTCCACCATCTAGCAATTCAATGAAATAGACAACTTTTAACATGGTGAGCTATTGCTCCGAGGAATCGTCAGTTCAAGAGATGAAATAATGCTCTTTCGTATACACAAATATGCAAAAAAAGCTTTGTTCTGATTGGCTACCAGCACAGGTAATTTTATGTGCTCTGACATTTGCGTTGATAAATGGCACAGTAGACTGGGGCACTGTCAAGCACGATGCAGGAAAAGTTCACCCAAAAAGCTCATTCTCACCTGAAAACGGGCCCAGCTACCGCCCCCGTCATATAGACTGTCGTGTCGCCGAGATCCAGGCCACTGTGTGATCCACTTAAATGTAGATCCAGACTGGACCACGCTCTCAGTGCTCGATGGTGCGGCGATGTGTACAGAAGGAGATGCACAGTTTGCCAGACAGCGGTGTGCTGTTTCATGGGAATACAGTGGCCTATTGTGCACGTGCTATTGGAATAAGTCTACATGTATATGTCAATGAGAAAAACAAATTACAGAGGTTGAGTTTGGTTTCTGTAGGAGCTTAGAATTGTTTGAGTATTTGTAGTTATAGTAATATCAAGTAGAGAGCATTAGATTATGTGAATTCATTTTCATGAAATAAGTTGAAAATCTACAGGGAATTGTTTGGCGGTCAGTTTTCTGTCGTAATTGTCTATGTTTCTGATTAGATTGTAATCTTATCGTATTGATTCTTTTTAAAGTTTTTTTTTAAAGTTGGCTGATGTGTCAAACTGGAACTAATTCTGACATACAGACTCAGAAAATTATACATAATTGTCTATGTATTATTTTCTACATGAGACTAAACTTTGGTTCCGTCTGTAGGGCATCGTGTGCAGTGTTTCCGAAAAAGGCTATTTTATGTTGTACATTGTAACCTTATGTATCAAACATGCAGAACGAACTGAATTTGGCTCAATGGGGGTGCTAAACAAAGGTTTAGTGTTATTGGATGGATACGAATCGGAATATATAGTAGTCTGTGGACGTAAAGCAAACCTATCTTCATTTTTGGGGTGGTGTAGGTTTTCAGAATAAGCATTACTGATTCCTTCCCATACTGTACCGTACAAACACGAATATTAATACACAACCTTCTTGTATTGATTTGATTGTAATGGATATTCGTTATCTAGTCTTACATGTTGGATTATGCTTATGAAATCACAATGCCAACTGTTATGTGTAGATCTTTAATTTCACGGTTATGTACGGTACTTATATAGGTTTCAAGGTCTATTAATAGAAATACAATACAATACAATACAATACAATACTATTATAATAAAGAGCAAGCCAGTGAAAACCTAAACGCTCCTGTCCTTGGATATTAATAACTGTTTACATACATTACAGTGCACCTGACAATGCAGTTTGACTTACGGTAGCAGGTAATTGGATCGTTATGCTGATGTTATTGTTCTGATGAGCTGGTGCCCGTGGGGTTAATACGCTGAGCAGATGATCACAGGAAATAATGACGTCATTGGTGCCGATGAATATTATGAGGATGAGCACTCAATTACCATAGTTTTGTAAAATATCATTCTATGATTGTATGTCCGTGGATCCAAATCAATGTGATTGGTGTTTCACGATATCGCTATCTTTTACGACATGATTACATTGTTCTATATGTAGGAATTCTCCATAGCGTTTAACTTGATGAAATCAGTGTTTTGTATCATAATGATTGGAGTAGAGACTCGTAGATAGCTATTGAACACTGATTAGTGTATATATCAATTGGATTGACAACAGTGTTAATTGGATGCACCAAGGCTAGACAATGAACGTGGGAGCCTCAGTCAACACAGGCGGCGGTGGCGGTGGCAAGAGTCGTAACGGCCAGGTGGATCTCGTGGTGAGTACTGCTCATGGAGTTCCCACGTGCGGCGGTGATGCTCATTTGATCATGACACTTTTTCCCGTGTTGTTATCTAAATGTGCTTTGTATTAGAACATGCATCCAATATATTAAAACATAACATGTTATGCTGTGGTCAAGGAACCACCTCTTCATTGTACAGCATCATGTCCCAATAATCATACTCAACACAGCTTTGTTGTATACACTTGCTATATGGAATTCACATTAAAGTGAAATTGAGTAACATTGGGAATATACACAATCATACATATACATACATATACATGTATCAATGTGCGCACAAGGACAACATCGTCGCCTATGTAAATCACGTGTCACTCCGTGTAAATTACAATATTGAATAAATAGAAACCACTTGGGATGAAGTGGATCTGCCTGTTTCTTGTGTATAACCGTGGCATCCCAGGAAAGGTTTGCACCGGACAGTCGACTTGTGCATCTCTTCTCACCAAGTGGCTATGGATGGAACGAAGAGGCGTGGCACTGCAGACTAAACATCCTGACGTCCTGTGCGCGGTGAAGTTTATATAGTTTACTCTCAATTCCCTTGTCGAGTGAAAGTCTACTCGCTAAGCGTGATGCAATTTTCCTTTACCTATAGAGTGGAGACCATGGCCTACTTTTTGTGAGGTATATGTGTTCAAAAGTTGTTGTTTTTAATAAATGTTGTCAGTAGCTCCATTATAGGAGGTACTTGCTCTCAAAGATAGTTTAGTGTAGATAACTACAGTATTATCTTACTATACAGACAACCACTAACCTGACCCATAGTCATTAATAGTAACCATGTCCAGGCCGTATGTATTACCATAGCCCGCCCTCTAATACGTAATGACTGGCATTAATCAAGTGATTTGCATACATATTGACTACACGGACGCTGTGTGTGACTAATGACACTCAGTGTTGTAATTATCACAAGGTCCTGTCAACTTTCTTAGATGTGGGGAATGGGATGGCTTATTTGGTAAATATGCGTATAGTTTAAGCTCAATAGACTCTATTTTACGGGCATTTCTAGTCAAATCTAATGGTATATGTCCATACAAATGCATTTCTAAAATGCAATTATAAATGGGCGCTTCTACCCAAAAAGTTACACTGCGTAAGGAATAGGTTGGAAACCGCTGTAAGATACTATATAGCAAGACACAATCAATTGTAACAGCACAAAAATACAGTGGGCGTTTGTTCAACACACAATTCAAGATATATCATCTGCAACTCTAAAATCTTGCTTTGACCAGAGATTTGAACTATGAATTAAACATGGACTGATACCACAGCCATCTGCATATAGAAGACACTCCACGCCAATGCTTCACTGTGTTAGTCTACTCTTCAGTGGTCCAGTGAATCAGAATGACAAGCACAACATCCTGCCGCTACTGTGTCCATGTTGTGATGTGACCCCGCCGAGTGCGGACATCAATAATGCACGGATTACAATGTAAATCACGGCTGGCGTCAGAGGTCAAGCACGGGGATGTGGGAGGGGGTGGTTCATACCAAGTATGGCCCTCACAAAAGTCTCGCTCAAGACCCTCACTTACTTGAGGCTCAATATTCAAGTCACTATTTATTGAAAACAAGCACATTGCCTATTGACAGTATAATCGAGATTCCTGCAAACCGATAACGTGCATTCGTTTTGTCTTCCTCATCTTCATATTGCGGCCATATTATCAAATTCACAAGATATGGATATTGAACAGCACATTGTGTAAAGTGTAAGAGATATTCCCGTAGACGATGCTGGTAAACATGACCGTGTCTAGAAAAAGGTCATTTATGAATATCACTTATAATTTTAGACCATTTAAAAGCTCAATTCACCCCCACCCCCAGACAAATACCACCGTTCATCATTAACATTCAACTGCTACGCATTCAACTGTGTGCAACAAACATAGGTTGCTGAGCAAACAAGACCATTTAATCACAGTTATTGGTGCCATTTTCGTTGTATATTTACGAGCTGTATACCAACTTCAATGTACAAGCAGTTGACGGATTCTACTGATCACAGGGGATCGATGTAAACCGGATTGTGTCTGACAGAGTAAACCGTATTACGCAGGAGCGACCATTATTGAAATGCGATTGTTCCCCAGCCGGGAGACACGATGTGCCGCGAACATATGCATGTTTGATGCCAAGCAAAGAGAGATCCACGGTGATCCGATCCACCATGAACCTCTAGATGGAGTTCCTTTCATGTTCTCATAGAGAACATGGGATATAATTCACAAAGGTCTCGATGCGCTCAAGTTTGCGCTTTTTTTGAAGGGCATCTTTCTTACAACCATGTGCACGCTCTCTAAATATCGTTTTTCAAGGGCTTTTTGACATCATACATAACGTCCCGTGGAGTCACGGGGCGTTCCGTGTTTTCAAAGACTGACCATCATACATAACGTCCCGGGGCGTCCCGTAAGTTACTTTATGATGATATCCATTGTGTTCTATGGTAGATATAATACAATATTCCGTGTTTTCAAGGGCTTTTGACAATCATACATAACGTCCCATGGCGTCCCGGGGCGTTCCGTGTTTTCAAAGACTCTGACCTGTTTTCTATGGTAGATATATAGTTGCGTGTTTTCAAGGACTCTTACCATCAAACTTTCTAGGAACAAGTTAAAAATAAAATTAAATTGACTCATATTATGAATATCTAAGACATTTATCCTGAATAAAATTACACATATTTTTGTTACGCCATTTATTGAAATAATCATGAATCCATATATGATGTATGTATGTCCTGGGTTGTCAGCGTTCCCCAGCCGTTTCCGTCCCGTGGGCCGTTCCGTCCCGTGTTCCGTTCCGCTGAAAGCTTTCTTTTTTAAAACCTTTGTTCATAGCATCATCATTTTTCAGAACAAAGTAAGTTTTTTTGATGATGGGTCTTGTTCTCGGCAGCTTACTTGTCCCTTGATTTGACCATTTATGGCCATCGGCCTTCCAGTCGTGTACGGATGCTGGTGTTTTTGGCTTAAATAAGTACACCTCACCACCTGACAAAATCAATGTAAAAAATGAGAATAGATAATAGTTATGATTCTATAAGTCAATGAAGTTGTATCACTCAGTATATGTAAACTTACCTTTGGGTTGAAACGGGATGTTTTCGGTGGAAAAATAATCTTCAGCCTTG
>CM032662.1:23135281-23303738 GCA_019095985.1 Streblospio benedicti
AGTTGAGCTGCTTTTCTACCAAGACGACCAAGAAGCAAGCTCGAGAAGATGGCAGTACCAGCTGTTCCTGTATAGTGCAGTCAAAGAAAGCAAAACAGATCAATAGAACACCATCAGCAACCTATGACTCAGGTTCCTCCACAGGCACTAGTTCAAATATGTCTCTCAATCACTCAACCACTCACCCAGCCAAAGCCTCTGTACATACACAGCAATCTGCACAGATTCCTGATGAAGGATATGACATGCTCATGCCAACTCTCATGAGGGAATACCTCCCAGCATTTGTCAACACTGCCTCTGGTGAATACAAAAGATACTATGACCAGCTGTATCTCTGCCTGTCCATGGAAAAGAATGCTCTCACTGTAAATGTATCGCAAGGAGACTATATTCCTGCAAACACAAACACATATGTTGAACTATCCTTGCTCACTGCTCCAAGTACCAAATGGTGTACTGATCCTGTGTGTGAAACTACTCGCCCAGAATATCATGAGCAGTTCATTTTTGAGCTCCTTCCTGAGGATATGACCAGCCGTCTGCTGGTTCTCGTGAGGAGAGCTGATAATGATGACATCATTGGAGGCATGAGCTTCAGTATCAAGTCCTTGACATGGAAGGAGAATATTTCAGGCTGGTTCTATTTGTTACCAGAGGAGGCAGCAATGAAAACCAATTATAAGCAGCAGCATCAGATGAACATCTATGAAGATATTGTCTAAAACAGCTCTAAACTGATTCCATTAATACATCTTCTTCACAAAAAAACAACCTAGTACATTGATCCAGATTTGAAAACAATTTCTTCAAATCAAAAAACATGCATTTGACTGACTGCTGCTCCTTAACGAATCTGCCTAACTTTTACACTTTGTGTCATGGTTTTAAGATATCAATACATTTGTTATAAAAAAGTAAACAAGTTAATGATCATCAACAACTTACACTAAAACTATTGTACTTGAATAATTCGATTGAGACTCAAATATTGTTCATTATTTGTGAGATTACAAGTACATTCTTTTCACTTATAATGAAATAGTTTGTAAATAATTGTA
The DNA here is from genome assembly GCA_019095985.1 of Streblospio benedicti. Lineage (NCBI taxonomy): Eukaryota > Metazoa > Annelida > Polychaeta > Spionida > Spionidae > Streblospio > Streblospio benedicti. The sequence continues at coordinate 23,136,343 of CM032662.1, forward strand.
TTCATAACTTGTATTTATTTTTCATTCAATAAAACAATAAAATTATGATGCCTTGTTGTTTGATGTCACAGCATTTTTTAAATGTCTTAACAGTTGTTCGGGGTTCAACTACATTAAAATATATTCCAAACAATTTGAGTGGTGTAATAAAATTTTACAAACAATAATTCTGTATGGTAGGGTAAGCTGCCCAGTAATCGGCCCCACCCAGAAATCGGCCGCCTGAATAAAAAACATACCTGGCTCACTTAAAATATTGTGAATCCATACGTCAAACGCTACGTAATACGTTCAATACCGGTGTTTACGGTAAAGAACAAAATATTTTGTACAGAGCATTATATTTTCTGTCAAAACCGCTTTTTAGCTAAATTTACAAGGTATGTGGTTTAGCTTATCTTTTGCCGTAAGGGGAGCGGCTCATAAATCACCTTAGAAATCACTTTAATCCATCAATAATTTTCTAAAAAAATGAATTTTACTGCTAACATAAGATTCCTTGTGATTGTGCCGTCACCTTGCAATCCATGATGTACTGTTAAAGCCAGATGGATCAGGGCCGAATTTAGGATTGCAGATTATTCCATCAAAGATTTGTTTCATTTTTCGGCCACCATAGATTCCAGTTTTTGGCCCTGCCAAAATCTGTATGATTTTTCATATATTTCTTCCAAATTGTACTCTGTAAATAAAGTATCTTGCTGTTGAGATGAAGATCGAAAGTTGAGTGTATTTTCCAAACAAAAAATCGTTTCAAAATTGATTTTAATGCCAGGAGTATACTAGGGCCGCGTCAAATGATTCCAGTGGGTGATATCACAATTTGATACAACTCCAAGTGTCCTAAAAAGGGTGTCTAATAATGTGCAGTATCTCAAACCTCCGACCAACTAGCACGCAATGATCGTAAACAAGGAGCTTGACAGGATAGAGAGAGGGTGCTGGGTAATATATCTCTAGCTAGCTAGAGACAAAGCAAGGCACTATTTATAAATCAAAATAGAATTTGAATTTGAATTTAATTTCTATAGCCTAATTCCTGTATTCGGTCCTTTTGGGGCCGAATATACTGGGAAGCTTACCCTATTAAATTTGGCAACTTTCAAATAATATTAGCAATTACAGATGCCGCTAGTTATGAGAAATCCCACATCTCTAATTTTTTGGCCTTTTTTCCCACATCCCACAAATTTTGAGTTGTTTATCCCACATCCAACTTTCATGTAATCCAACAATTTTTCTCTTTTTTTTTCCTTTTTCACTACATCCCTAATTTTATCGGCCTTTTCCACAATATAAACCTGTCCCTATTATTTGTCAGATTCCATGAACAATTACATCATTCATGGAATCTGACACATATCCTAATAATTATGGGCTATGGAACCAGTAGAGGGAATTACATTTTTACTTGAGAAGTTACAGCTGTAACAGCATTGGTTACTTAGAATGGGATTTCTTGATTTTTATTTACTTGTGAATTACTTTTACTGCTACCATCCAAGTTTATATCAAACATGTCTGAATTAACGGATTTGGCGACACTAAATCTGCCATGGCTGGACTGCAAACTTCTGATGCAGGCAAATTATGTTTTAAGGTTGTACGTTCTAATTACTGTACTAACAAGGACTACATAAAATATGAAGATGGATCAGGATTAACTTGCCTTTCCAATGCTCAAGATGCAGGGCATGTATTGCTGGAGTAATATATTCTAAGCATCGAGTATTGGCGCAGAATCTGTTTTATTAATCATCACTGATAAAAGGGCCAGGATATAACGGTTTGTTTTACATTTATGGGGTGCGATCCATGGGAGCGATATCAGAAATAGAAATAGAATTAGAAATAAAGGGTGAATTTTGAAGTATGGTGAAAAAGTTAAAGTTTATTTTAATGGCTTTTACAGAATTTGTTGTAAACAAGACAAAGTAGTTATGAGGTAGCTACTGAGCATCGCCTTGCTTGGTGTCGCCACCGTATAGTAGTGATATATCGATACTGTACTGTGCGACACACTGTATGGAGGTCGGCAACCCAGTGGCAGACGTACAATGTAACGTTTTTGGCGACACTAAGTCTGCCAGGGCCTGGCCGCAAACTCACAATGCAGGCAAATCACTCTTTTTAAATTGTACGCTCTATTAAACCGAGGATTAAACCTACATATATAAGGACCACTGAAGATCACATTGTAACAGAATATACTGTTAGGCTTAACCTGGATCAGGTTTACATGGTCCAGACGGCACTTTCCTACCGCACACCCTTACTTATAAAATGACTTTGATCTACTAAACAGTGTTCTGCGGGGTGGGGGTGGGGTCTTCTTGATGAACAGATATATCTATCAGCTACTGATTCCATCGCGATAAGTATAAATCTGTGAGCATAGGCACATCGTAGGATGAGTACATACCTACCTCGGAGGTACTTACAACCTTGACGCTAATGACAAGCGACACATAGAATATTATTTATGACCAGGGGAAAGAGTGTGTGGTACAATGATTCTTAGTTATACAATACAATGTATATTCTCTGTATTATCACTCACTTAATTGACAATTAAGCTCTAACTGAATAAAGAGCGGTCATTTAATAAAGAGTAACATTTTTGTGTCACAGTTTTTATTAAAAGATCTTCATGTGTAAATTTTAATTTAAAAAAGTAAATGTCATCATTGCACAAGCTGTAAAAATTAACTTACTCTGTGACCTTATTATTTTCGGTATTACCCATAGGCGCAGCCATGTTGTCAAATCTTGCTGACTCTTTATCCACATGGTGTTAATGTAACGATATGAAGAAATAATACAATATCATGAATGTAGACAATATAGTTAAAGGCTAAAATTTGTTGTTGGGACTATAAAGCCGCGACTTTCCTATTCACAGCCCATGCAAGCTAGTAGTACCAAGGGGCTAGGATCTATCTGTATCTGTCTGTAACTGTGTTTGGCTGTTTGCTTTGAAAAACACCATTGGGTATGAAGCTAGACCGTCTAGGGAGCCATGTGGCGCTGCTTAAGTGTGGGCAGCCCACGCAGACTCTTTGGCGTCATATGTTTGGACCGGCTCGAGGATAGTAGCCACTGCTGCCCTTCCAAGTTCATTCCATTCTGGACCAGCGTGTGGCAAAAGGGAATTTTTGGAAATGGATTCTATTATTGCAATATACCTCAATTTACCTTGGTGATTTGCATGTGTGACCTTGCATTGGTTAGCATCATGTTATTAGTTGTCCAGTTTGGCCATGATACCAGCCAGCAGTAAGTGTCAGTGGTGTAAGTATACTCTAGAATGTAGGGAGAGAGCCTATTACTGCTTTTAAACATATCTAGATATAAGATTAATGGGACATATATGCATGCTAATATATGCATGCATGTTCCCAGTTAGCAAAAACATTATTTTTCACCCCCATAATGGTGAAAATTAGGTTGATTTCAAATGTAGTGTAACACAAACGTTAAATTAACTTGGATACTGGATAGACACTTTTTAGACAGCTTTTTTTTTTACCCCCCTAAAATCCACATGTGAAAATCAATCAATATCTACGTTGATTTCATAGATCTTTTCTCAAAGGAAAGAAGAAGTTGCTGACATAAGGACTAAATTTCCTACAAAAGTGCCTGTAAGTTAAAGGATAAGATTTTGTTTAGAAAACTGTAATTACTCAATGTTATGATGACAAAGTACACCTGGTCATTGACAATTTATTTTAGCTTTGACAGTTATACGTGGGAGTTCGAATCTATTTTTTTGCCAACCATTTCTGTGCTCAAAACAAAATGCACTCAAAGTGATATTACCATTATTATTGTCTAGAAGTAAAAAAACGTTTGACAATTATTTTGAACATTTTAAGCTTTTTAGTATATCATTTGAATAAAATTTAGAGCATATTTTTTAAAGAAATAAAAACTAATAATATGATTCACCACCATGTATTATCGGTCACAAGAAGTCCATGCGATTTGGCAATTTCATGTCTACTTGCATCTGTGTTTGTGCCAGGCCAATCAAAGTGAATGGCTTAGTGCCATATGACCTGACGTCAATTTGTTGATGATTGAGGTGCAATATACTAGTGGAGTAAATATTTTGCTAAAAAATAACTTAATTTGGCTATTATCACAACACGTTAAAGATGCCTGAAAGTACAGGCTCTGGTACCATACCATTTAAGCAAAGAAAAACATTTGGTAAGTTAATATTTCATGTAATTTTAGGTTTGTTATTTAACAATATTTAGTCTTATGATGTGTGATGGTGGGAAAAATGTTTTTGATGTTATGCATTATGATTTAAGCCTTGTAATATTGTTTTATTTGGTATTATGGGTGATTTAAAAACGTTCAAATAGAAAATATTTTATTGATCTAGTCACTATGTGCTCCTGCACTTATAGTGGTCTAGTGCTCTTTTCATGCATGTATAGGGATTCATATTTATGAACTTAATAAAAAAAAATATTGTTCTTGCAGCTCAAAGGAAAGAAGAAGTTGCTGACATAAGGACTAAATTTCCTACAAAAGTGCCTGTAAGTTAAAGGATAAGATTTTGTTTAGAAAACTGTGATTACTCAATGTTATGATGACAAAGTACACCTGGTCATTGGCAATTTATTTTAGCTTTGACAGTTATACGTGGGAGTTCGAATCTATTTTTTTGCCAACCATTTCTGTGCTCAAAACAAAATGCACTCAAAGTGATATTACCATTATTATTAATAATGATTTCGATCAGGTGTCATAGAACTTGCATGCAAATAGATTTCAAATTTGTGTCAAACATGTAAGTGTAGAAATTTTGACTACCCAATGCTGATTTTCTACTGCAATTCATCCTATCATATTTGCATCAATATACTCGCATATTTATTTTACGTGTTGTATGTTTACTGTCTTTATATGTGATCGTAAATTTTTATCCCTAGAAAAGTGTTTGGAATTCCTCTTGATATACAATATATATACAATCCTGTTTTATATATCATCAGTTTTGTTTGAAATCGTGGGATTTCTTACTCTTTTAAAGTGGATGGTAAATAGTTTAGCTAATGTTGCGAAACCTTTTGGTAGCAGTATGATTGTTAGTAAATCATATTTTTCAGGTTATTGTGGAACGTTATCATAAAGAACAGGCACTACCAATACTTGACAAAACAAAGTTTTTGGTACCACAAGAGTTGACCATGTCACAATTCGTTACAATTATCAGGTAAGACTATATTTTAGCATGTGAATTTTTTTTGTAGTTTGTTACGACTTCGTAATTAGCACCGATTATTCTATGAAAACAACCAATTTGAAGATTGATAGGGCCGTTAACACAAAGACTGTATTGTGGCAAATAGTGAAACAAAGTTTGGATTTATTTAGGCAAATAAGAAGTAAGTTACAAAAATTAAAATCATACCACAAGATAGTTTTCTTAGAAATATGCAGAATTATGCCAAGAATTAGTTCATGTATGCTTATAGAGCTCTATCCTTTCACATTATAGAAATATATGTAAGTAACTGTGAGTACCCGAGTATGTCAACCATCAAATGCATCAGTGAGTCTGGGTTTTTTGTTAAAGATGTGCTTGACGTATAATTTTGATTTGTTAGTTCATTTTTAAAGGATCTCTTAAAGAATATAACTAACTAGCGCCATTCAAAACCGTGACCAGAATATTCATAGCCTCTGCATAATTTGGACCATAATTGTACCTTTAAAATTGATCATTGGACTGTTTAAACTTTACCTTATAAGTAAGCGTGTTTCATGCTCAAATCAAACATATGATCATGTTTAAGATTACTATTTTTTAGAGTTTGGCATGCTGTTTGTAAGTTTTTGACCGCAGTTTACTTTTGAATATTAAAAGTTTGATACTTGACAGCATAATCTTCAATATTATATGGCAACTGTTGATTCACAAATACTGTTCAATAAGCAGATTCTAAGCTTTAGTCCATGTTGCACAAAACAACATGTTAAAACATTGAGAAGAGTTCACCTCTACATTATAGACATAGATTCACATTTAAAAGTATGATGAATTCCAAATGTTATTATAAAACCTGGTTAATTGCTTAATGTGACAGTGCAGTTTGTCAATCATTTTTGAAGTGTGAATTAAAAATGAATTTGGTGAATGGACTTTGATGTACATTAAGTAATGGTATAAAATATGAAATGTTATATTTAAAAAAAAACACTATAAACAAATCAAAATGTGCACTTGACATGAACAGTAGAATCGTTACATTTGTAAGTTAAATGTGAGCAGACCACTCTCGAGTCAATTGAATTATGCAGCTACCAGTGTATTGCTGTCACACACACCTACATGACTATTTATAGTTGTGTGTGGGAGATATTTTCTGGGTATCAGGAAATGAACAAATGTGAGCTAATGAATATCAACACTTATAAAGGCCCAACATAATTTTATTCTTGTTTTGGTTAATGCTATAGGATAGATGATTTTTAAATGAAAGATGTTTTATCCAACTGATAAATAGTTATAAGTTTTCATTCTTATATTGGAGAATATTGTTTCACGTTCATTGACACATTTTACGTGCAGCAACATATAGGTTTTATGAAGAGACCCTTGAAGATTATAAAGTTATCTTTACTGTACATTATGTATGTGTAGTATGGCGTGTTTGACTTGACCCCATTCTTAAAGTGTTTCAAGTCCAGTCCTTTTTGAGAACTGAAAGATACCTTTTATATCTTTTATTTTCGCTTGCTGCATGTTTTACAAGTTTGTAAGAAATTTTTTTGAAAAATGTAGGTTTATGATGATGAATAAATGTCTGAATAAGTTGCAAGAAATTGCAGGGCTTCATATAAGAATAGAATAGATTTCGTAATCTATCGAACAAAATGATTTTCTTTATGTCAGGCTTATGTCAGATATATAGAAAAGAATTTTGAACTTAACACAATGATATTGTCATACATCATCACTGGCAATTTATATCCTGGGTAAAGTACGCACACAATGATTGTAAGATCAATACAATTTGTGCATGTTTGTTTACATACAGAAATGTCTGATTACTGTTCTTATCAAATGAGTGCAATAAATTGCATTGAAACTAGTAGTCCATAAGAAAACTGTTTTGAATAAAAAAAAAATCCTGGCATAAATCATTGTAATAGCTATCACAGTACCATTAGAATTAAAAAGTAAATAAATCATTATGTTTAAATAGAGCCTATTATGTATGAAATAAAAGTATTTTACTAAAATGATAAATGTAAAACCACAAATAAGTCTTTGTTAAAGCATTGTCAAGTTTGATTATTAGCTGCTCAAACGATATATGAGTGCCCATCTGTAGTGCTTTTGTACATACTAACATACATCGACTCATTGATGAATGTGATCAATATAATGGGGTGACGTTGCTCTTTGCTAACTGACGTAATGTAACATCGTTCACACTATTATAAGGGTCCTTTTTTAACAGATGTTTGTCATCGTTTCTGCAAATTTAGATATTACATAGATAGAAATAGAAGTCGAGTGATGATTGCGATTTCTTCATGTTATGGCCTTTAAATGTACTGTTGTTGAAATGGAAACAACATAAGCATGAGTCGAGTGATAAAAACATTGTAATTACACATTATGGTTTTTCATACGGGTTTATAGTTGTCTTCCTCATTAATTTCATTGATACATTGGTTATAGAAATTCCTGGCATGCAAGTCCTGCATATACATGTACTTAAGTGTTATTATGCAGAAATCATTTCTTAACTGTCAAGCAGGTGATTGTTGTAAAAATGTATGAGGGCCTATTATGTCCAATTGTTATTTCATGAGTATTGCACAATCATTTGTGTCTTAAGCAAAATGGTTGCTGCATATCACTGAACAAACCTCAGGCCAAATCAGAAATATACATGTATGCAGGAAAATATCCCTCATTAATTCTGTCATCAACAACTCTTTGTTATATTGATGTTTGCCCTGATTTTTGCATCATCAGTACAATCTATTTCTCTTTGTCATGGCATGAACAATGAAATAATGTTATCTCGGATGAAATTATTTAGATATGAAGAAACTTGACGTCATATAATTTGCTCACATGAAAATGTTATCTTCATAAAAATTGAAATGGCAAGTGTAAAAAGTACATTGAAAGTACTTTTTGAAAGATTTCTTTTATTCTAGTCATATATTCTTATTTTTATTCAAATATTATGTTTACAACTTTTTTGCTTATTGCAATTTTTATTGTTCTATTTATGTGAAAACAAGTTATTCGATGCTATTCACTGTTTATGTAAATTGTGTCACGACTGAATTTAAACTCAAATTTACAGATAATATTTCATGTAAATGCAGGACACAGGACAGTGGCAAGGAAGGTGTAGTCATATACATGTATAAGGATCCGATTTGACCACTAATATAATGACACAATTTAACTGACTTTCCAACTATTCAGATACTCTTTCTTATGAATTGAAAATTTGTGTCCTTGAAAATGACAACATACATGTACCATTTTGGACTGATAAAAAAGTTGTTGTTTTTTCTCTCATGCTTTGTATATAGGGTTTGAAGATTTCAAAGTATGCTAAACATATTTCTCTTCAATCTATTTAATATTCAAAATTACTTTAAATAGGAATCAGAAAATGAGTCCAAATTGGGTAATCATTTGAAATGGACAATGGGAATCACATGTATAAACTAGAAAGGTACTCATTGGAGCGCAAATTAGTCCCAGCACGGTGGAGCTGTTTCAGTGGATTACAGCAATTATGCCACTTATATGCATGAATGCGAGACTACACTATAAAGGAATAATATGTATAAGATTTTAATTCGCAGATATTGTTTAAAGGTGTTATCATTGCAATATAAAACAGAAATAGGCTTTCACATACTAGAGTTTGAAGTTGGTACAACAAATATGATACAAACTGAGGGTGATCTGTGAATAGTCATGAATCATAAATGGGGATGAATAGTAGGAAATTTGCCAAATGATAACCGTCTATGATCAGACAGATAAGATGGGTATTAAATTATTCAATGACAGGATGGACTGGTGTTCACTTGTTTTATTTCCATGATAGCATATTTCACATGTACACATGCGGAAGCGGGAAATGGAAGTGTCCCCGTAGAATAAGTAACTTCACAGAAACGCCTGCAAGTTGAAACAATAATTCTTATTTATTTCGGCTGTTTATGGCTTATCGTCACAAGTTGCTTCCCGTAGCCCAATGATGGTGCAACGTTTTACGTTTTACCCTGCCATGACGTTATGCCTAGGACGTTCAACATACCAAGACGCACACGCCAGATTAAAAATATAAACAGTGGAAAAGATTGTCAATATAATATACAACCATTGGTCGTATTAAAACAAAAAATGTCTGGTCTCATTTAGGGCTCATTATTGAAGGGATCAGAAAGTTTGGGGTCATAACAATCAGTAGTTTTCTTCAAATTATCACACATAGGTTAATGCATGTCAAAATAACTGATAATTCCTGTACCACCTAAAGCTGGTGCTGGGACTAGATAAAGAATATTTATCTGGTAGTCCAAATACAAATGTAATGCTATGATCTGTTTTATTTTTTATTGCAGAAATCGCATGTCTCTGAATGCAAACCAAGCATTTTACCTCATCATAAACAACAAGAGTATTGCAAGTATGACGACCACTATGGCTTCAGTTTATCAAGAAGACAAAGACGAAGACGGATTCTTGTACATTACGTATGCCTCTCAAGAAATGTTTGGATGAGGATGTTACATAATTTTGTGATATACTTAAGATGAGATTTCAGTGAGTTTTAGTATGTGGTGTGCATTTTACAAAATGTACAAATCATTCCTGATAAACTGTTGATATTGTATTTTTTTGCCTTGTGCGAGTATCTGGGGAAGGGGGGTGAGTATTTTGGTGCACAGCTTAGTCAAGTTGTACTGTATATATTTATGAGATTTCTTGTTACTCAGTGTACATATATAATATGAAATTGCACTTTGCGATCCTATCTATCTTATAATTCATATCTACTATCATTACAGTATTATAGTTAAGTAATAGTAATAAGATAATAATATTGCAACTTGTCTGATGACTTAATAACTCAACTTCTCAACCATGCAATTGCCTCTTCAACATTAGAGGAGTGCTTTTTGCACCTAAGGTATTCTGTACTTTGATGACGCAAAAATTTTTTTCACATAGTTGCAGATTTCGAAAACCTTTCCACTTAGATAAGAATTTCATTGTATCTACGTCATGTTGAAGTTTCAGTGAGTACGCACTTGTTTTACAATTGCTCAATGGACTTCAGAGAAAGAAAAAAAGAGTTATCACATATAAGAATCTAATTGTGCACATATAATTCATATTACATGTAGTAAGCATATCATAGTAATAATATTTCATATTGTGATATCATAAATCCATACTGAAATAAGACTTAATTTTTAATTCTTTGGTTTTATGTTTATAGTAGAAAAGTGAAATATATAATGTCTCAAATGTATTTAGAAAACAAGCCTGGTGCTGATATAAAGTGTATTGCATTTGGTTTATATTTCTTCAAGCAATTTCGATTATCTATGTTGTGTATTTGATCATTGTCTTTTGAAATTTGCCTAGTACATGAGATAAAAATGTAGAGTTTTTGCAACTGTTTGTGATATTATACGTTAAAGGACAACTTAAATGAAAATTAATGTATTAATTTCTTATATATAATTTTGTGGGTTTTTGAGAAAATTGTGTTCATGTAACTAGACATTTTTAGTAAAGTTTTTGGGATCAACATGTAGCAGATTTATTTTTTTGTCAACAGTGTTGCAAGACTTCATGATGCGTGTGTTCAACTTACACTGTCACAGTGACAATAATTATTTGCATTTAAATATAATGTATGATTGCCTAAGATCTTACATTCTTGTTGTGTGTGATGAATGTGATGAAATGAAGACATTTCATTTGCGTATTCGTTACTCATGGACCTCCAGAGCCTACTATAGTATAAATTTAGTCAATGTTTTGTGTCATATTTCTCCAATTCATTTATTCTTTATTGTCTAAATATAATTGGGAGTCGATGATACCATATACTAAGTACTTTGGTCCTTATATAGAATTCTGTGATTTAATAATGTTGCCAAAGGTGCTTGTGTTTGTTTATGTTGAAACCATTGGCTTATTATCATATAAATGTTAAGCACAAGGTAAACCATTTTTTGAATTCATTTTGGACAGAAATTATGTCTAGTATATTGGTTCACAAAAAAGTGTATGTTTTAAGAATACTTATTTAATATACCGTGGTACAACCAATTGATTGATTGTGCCTTACGATAATAAGCTTCAAGCGATTTTCCATTAACTATAGAAATTATTAGATATTTAATTTATAAATGTTTGCATTATCTTTCAAAAGAATAGTTAACCCTTCTTTAGCTAGGATTTAGTTTCAAAGCCTTATACAAGGTCAAATTTAGATGTTCATGTATCAAAACATTTTAGGAACTGTAACGTAAAAATTGACCTTACATGGCCTCAAATGTTTATTATTGTTGGACTTGTAGCCTTGAAATTTTAATGGTGGTAGTTCTTGTCAATAGGAAAATGATTATGAAAAATTATTACTTTCTGGATATATTTTTGGTAATAATAAATGTTTATATTTTGAGTAGTTGTTTAATTTATGATCACTTAGATCTGCAGAGGATTGCTTTTATGATCAGGAATTATAATTAAACCAGCAGTAGTATAGTTAAAATTTATTGTAGAAAAATGTACTCGGTATATGGTTCAGTTTAATACATCATGACAAGGGAAATGTGGACGGATAAAATTAAAAAAAATGTGCATTCCCTATTATAATCACACTAAATACAACGCAAATTTCAAGCTCAAAATCAACTTCAAGTAAGAAAGAACATTATATGTTAATCAAGTTTACAAAAAAGTATCACAGAAAAATGTATCCAGATGGTTTTGATATTTTACATCGGACATTTTGTTGCACAGCTGATTACCTTCAACTTAATAAGGAGCATATAGTGGACATTTTACACTGTTATTACATTCATTTCACAGAACTTAAGCATGCATAATGCAAGAGCTAAGAAATTTGATAAAAGCACATTTACATTCATAAATGTTGTAAACAGTAATTGTTTCTAGAGAATTTGTACAACAGTTTCTTGTTGAAGAGAGACTGCACTTGTTTTTTACTGAAATTCATTGTGACACCGTTAACAACAAAAGTAATAGATATTTGTATGCTAAACAAGACATCTATAACTTAAAATTATCAGTCCCTTTTTATAATTAGAATATGTTTGTGTATTTCCACCTTGAAAAGATTAACAAAAAGCATGCAAAAGAACTTACACATCTGATATAAAACACTAGTCAAATCTACAAATACACATTACAAAATCTAGTCTGTTTATAAGAGACACTTGTATTTCTATCTAAATAAATAGGCCGCGGTCCAACAATAGGTATAATGAAAGAAACAACACTGAGTGCTTTTCAGCGAACTTATGAATTGTTTTCACGTGGCTGGGCACATGGTTAGCTACCGCATCAGTGACCGGCCCTGACCCAGTCGCGCACAGCAAGCACGGGAATGGGGGACACTATGTATGTAGCAATTACCTTTGCCAATTCCAAGGACATGCATGTAAATAATGTGCTCCACAATTTACATAATGCACATATGCTTTCTTAGTGAAGCGAGAAAGAAACGATCATGCATAAGGGTCCAATGTAATAACAAGTCTAAAATTATCAAGTGTTGCTATAAAAATTTAAAAATAGATTTATAATTAGTATAATTATTTTAGAATTAACTTTTTGACATAAACACATGATTAAAATATCGATGATATCCACTAAGAATATAAAAGTCTTCTCAAGTCCTCTTTCTTCAAAGCTTCTCCCCTCTCAGTTTGCAGATGAGTTTTCTTCGTACGACTCACTTTCGTCCTCTTCTCCCATGCTCGGCATATACACTCTCAGTTCCCCTAGAATAAAAAAACAACAACAATCTACTTCAGTACCTTGTTAAACATTCTCATTGTGAGGAAAACAAAACTATGTTACTAACTGATAAAAGCAAAAAATCATATTTTTGCATCAGGACAGTCATTTTACATTATGTCTGACACAATGAAAAGTTATTCAACATCTAAATCAAATGTAATCCTGCTTCTACGATGAATTTGTACCTGTTCTCTTCATGCTGCTTGATTGGTCTTGTTCTTCATCTTGGTCTGAGGCATCTAAATCTCCTGTGCCCTCCAAGCTATCAGGATACCTGCAATAAGAGTTATTATCATTACTATAGAAATTCACAAACTGGGAATTTTGTTTCATAATCACTTACATAACACTTACATAAAAGCCTATTTTAGTTTCGGAAATGATGCTAGTATTCTAAAATACTGACTAACTCCCCTAGAAACTCCCCAAAGAACCCAATATACCCTAAAATGATACCAAACAACAGTTACACACTTCTAGAAAGATAGATTGCAAAACGTCACAATAAGACAGAAACACAAGTTCTAAAGGTTACACACCAGCGTTTAAAATCAACAGTTACACAATTCTAGAAAGATAGGTCACAAAACGTCACAATAAGACAGAAACACAAGTTCTAAAGGTTACACACCAGCGTTTAAAATCAACAGTTACACAATTCTAGAAAGATAGCTCCCAAAACGTCGCAATGAGACAAACACACGAGTTCTAAAGTTTACGCACCAGCGTTTTCAGATCAACAAAACACAATTCTAGAAAGATAGCGCCCAAAACCTCACAATAAGACAGACACACGAGTTCTAAAGATTACACACCAGCGTTTCAAATCAACAATTACACAATTCTAGAAAGATAGCTCCCAAAACGTCGCAATAAGACAAACACGAGTTCTAAAGTTCACGCACCAGCGTTTCAGATCAACAAATACACAATTCTAGAAAGATAGCGCCCAAAACATCACAATAAGGCAAACACACGAGTTCTAAAGGTGTCACCCAGACGTTTCATGCCTTCACGTACCTGATGCTGTCCTGTGTGCCCTGCAGCCCGCCGCCGGTGTTGGCGAGCGGGTCGCGCTCCAGCTCGAGGCTGTGGGTGAGGCGCTCCTGGCTGAGGTCTGCCGAGGCGGAGCGCTCCATGGTCTGGGTGAGGCCCGGCGGCAGGCTGATGTCCGACGTGCTGCCCAGAGTGTACGAGCCGAACTCCATGTCCACAGACCTACAAGCACACGCTTACTGTTACCAAGCTAGTGAAAAATATCATGGGTTGGATATCATCTTGGCCAACTGACGGGCACGATTTGTACTTTTTTTTCCAGATTACAAATTTTTAATGCATATGATAAAAAACATGCAATTTGCATCATAAAAAAGCACTGTCCAGTGTTGTCTGAAGTGTATAATGCTTCCTAAACAATTGAATTGATGCCTTCCAAATGCCTTGATAAATATAAGCCCTAACGGTGCACTTTCTATTAGTGATAAGTGAGTTACCTCTGCAGTCGCTCCATCACCCCTGAGTGGGTAAGCTCGCCCGTGTATTTCTGTGACTGCCGCAGCTCACCGGTGACGTCAGACTGCGTGTTGTTATAGTAATCCCTGTAACATAACGGACATCATACTTATAGTTTCTAGTAGACGTTACACTTATCACATTTTCATGACCTGTCTTCAAACGCCAATGTTCTAAGACTTTGGTATATGACTTTATTGCTTCAAGTCATTTACTAGAGCAAGGCACAAATTTAAGTGAATGCTAACTTATATATAAATGTATCATTCAGATACAGATCTAAACTTGGCATATAAAAGACAAAGATTAAGTGTGCCCAAAACATATAAAACTCATTACATCTAAAGATTTTTAAAGGTTTAAATTGTGTTTGGTCACATGTGAGCTACGTGGCCTGTGTACCTGGTGGCCAGCAGTGCCTCCACATTGATCTGGTCGGGCGTCATGGTGCGGCTTCCACCGGCACCGCGACCTTCATCTGACATAGTGGTGGTCGTCAGCAGCACTGCAGCGTACAATATCAGTTGTAGACATAATATGTATTGACAGGTTTATAGTAGATACTTTTCTTTCTATTCATTGGACATATTGGTTGCCCAGTGCACCTGTGAACCAAACTGCACACAGACTCATTTGAAATTTCCACTTATACTACCCAACTGATGAATATGTTTCCCATACTGTCTCCATGCTCGCTTGTTATTTCAAGTGTGGGCTGACGGATTTGTTTAAAAAAATGTTACAAGTCTGTATGGGTTAGTATGTGGACGGTTCAAAAAAATTGAGACCGGTTAATCGGCGCTGCAAAACCGAACCGTAACCGGTTAACCGCAAATTATCACTCACCAAAGTATTTCATTTCATTTTCAGGAAATACATGCATGGTGCATGATCAAAGGATAACTTTACAGTATGGGTACACAAGAGCCCTGAGTGTTTATGTGGGTGTATCATGATAAATATTTCCAGTTCAATTGTTAATATTTCTGAACGGAAGGGCCACTGCTATGCCCTAATTGCTACAGATGTGTGATTTTGTGTGTATGGGCATTTGAATGTCATAATGTTTTCCGTTAAACGATCCTTTTGCGTCCATGATAACTGTGCAGTTTTTATGAATAAGAATGGTCTTTATTAGTGTATTAGAAAATAAGCATGAAGAGTAGGAACGCTGGAAGGTAACAAGAGTCTACGTATGATGTCCCTGCGACTGATCCTGAACCACAATGTTGTATTACAGTATCAGGAATAAAAGATTTTCTAAATGCATACAATATCAACATAGAACTTGTGCTCTGGTTTGTTCTATGAAGACGGGTCAAGTCACATTTTGGCATGCCGCATCCTTTTTCATTTTTGAAATAAAACATGTTTAAACCAAATGTTTTGAATAAACATTGGCAACTAATGCTCACCACTGTCGCGGCTGTCTGAGACGCCCGGTTCGGCGCGGTCACGCGGACTGTCCGGACTCATCGGACGCACGGGAGGCTTGGAACGACCTACAACACACGTAACAAAAATAAAAGCTCTACATCCACGGTAAATAGGACAATATATCGGAAATCCTGTAGATCTATAAAATGTAATAAGAATATTCAGTGGTTGCATCAAAATGACACTCACAACGTTTTCTGCTTATTATCACACTGGATATTTCAAAGATATTTTCAAACCGTTTCATTAAGGTTGTTGAGAACTTACAAAAACATTCTCACACATTTATCTATCAAATTAAAAGAAATGATCGTTCAGAAGAAGCCTCTGTCTGACCTGTTGGCGCCGCCCTGCGTGCGCCGGCGCCGCGCGGAGGCTGGGTGGTGGACATGATGAGGCCACCACCGCGTGAGGCTGAACTCACAGGCGCACCAGGCCGTCGAGGTTCAGGGCTGTAAACACCACAATGAGACGGATCAATTAACAACAATTTACAGGCAGTTCTTTACAATTATATGACGTTGAATGGTGGTTCAAGTGTATTTTCTAATTCTATCACTATGCAAACAAGTATTCTGATAGGAAATTAAGCATTTTGGTTACCTCATAATTAGCATATAAGCATGCCCAAACTACTCGCAATAACGTATACAGGATTTGTCTCAAGAAATAAAAGATTCTTTGCTGGTATGATGATGACAATGCTGACCGACCTGCTTGCGGCGCCGGGTGGTGGTGACTGCACCATGATGACGCGAGGCCGGGCCTGCTGTGAGGCGCTGCTGGGTGCAGACGGTGACGGGCGGGACATTGACGGTGGTGTGTCCTCGTCCTGTGGCCGCACGCGCAGCACAGGGCTGTCCACCACGTCATCAGCTGGGGCAAAACCACATCCGATGCATTATATTCCAATGGCACAGACCGTGGTCATATTTTGTAGATAATACTGAGTAGTGAAATGGTGCTTAAGATTATAATCACAATGTCAATCTGACGAGAATGTAAACTGAAAATTAGGTAGCTCTTAGGTCTTCCCAAGTTGATGAGAGAAGCAATGTAGAAGGCTTAATTTACCAAGTTTTGATCACACACTCATTATGTGCTAATCTAATGGAGGGTATTAGCTGAATAACAATATGAGTATATTGCTATATGTGAGTAAACAGCTTGAACGAGGCCATGTCATTTGCCTATCAGCACAGAGCAGAGCAGTGTGTTTACCTCGCCTCCTGTCATCATCGTCCTCGTCTGGCCTCATGATCCTCTCGGCCTCCCGAGGCATGCGGGGCCGCTGTCCAATGCTCACCTGACAACATTATCATGAGATGTACACTCCATGGAAGGTGGTAGATCAAATGATTTTTTTAAACATATATGTGTACAGTTTATCTTGTTAGCAATCATAGTCATTCATCTGATTCGCATGTGGTTTTATAGACAAATGATTAAATAGAACCACGATGTCACGTGTTTCATAGCAATATAGACCCATTTAATTCATCTGATTTGCATTATCTGTATGGAAAAAACAATTCAACAGAAATAAATGTTACATTTCATAACATTGTTTTGTTGTGAATTTCAGAAATTTAGAAAAGTCGATTATCGCTTCAATGTATCATGTCAAGGTATCATCAAGTTTGTGCTACAAAACAACATCTTCCAGGTACATGAGTAATTAACACTTTTCGCATAGAAGATTGTGAAATATGTGTAAACAAATAATGAACAGTACATATACACCTTATTTAATTCAATGACATTTACGTCACTTGTTATCACCTAATACACATTTCATCTTGAGCACAAGCGTTAATTCTACATCACAGCACTTCCACGTGATCAACAATCTGAGCGCATATTCATCAGTCACAGCGAGCGTCCCCCCCCACCACTCACCTCCCCGAGACTTCTGTCGTTTCCTGCGGCGACCTCCGCGGTGATGAGGTCGGCGGGCAGCGCGTGGCCGGCGTCACCGGGCTGGCGCGGCTTCATGGCGGCCAGCACGTGTAGCAGCCCAGCGTCCTGCACGAACCGCCCACCGCCACGGGGACCCGCCCGGCCCCAGGAACTCCCCTCACTGGCGTCGCCCAGAGTCACGTCCTCCTGCAAGCCGAGGATTGATTGATTGATTGATTGAGTTCGTTTAGGAATTAATGTTCCAAGGATAGCACATGAAAGCGTACATATATATGTTTTGCTTATTTCCAATGTGTTCCTGTTTTGTTTGGCAGGTTAGGTAACCAACTGAGCCACGGGTGTTAGTAGGGATCACATATTGTTTTCAAGCTAGGTGAGTTCTTTAGCGTGCAGGGGGGTGGCTCGCCTTTTACACGGGGCACGCCTTTTAACAAGGCTTCCGAACCTCGGGCTTGGTGTCGCCACCGTCTTGTATGATATACTCGACTGTAGCAACATGCTGTGTGGAGATCGGCAACACAGTGGCAGACGTGTGACATAACTGTTTGGCGACACGAAGACTGCCATGGACGGGCTGCGAACTCACGACGCAGGCAAATCCTGTTTGTTGGTCGTTCGCTCTAGCCACTGTACCAACGAGGACCACAAGAATCAAGGAGAGGGGGGTGTTAGCAAGAAGTGATTTTGTTGTGGGCATTTGAGGAAAAAATGTGTATTTTTCAACTGCGGGTATGGGTATTGTAAGTATATGTTTTTGTTGGGTCAGCTGTCATTTGAGACATATATATAATCTAGGTGTTTTTAAATTTCATTCTTGTTTCTTCTTAAAAGTTGTATTATGTAATACTTCTAGGGGTCTGGGTCTACCAGCATAAACAATTTTTACATAATCAACTTCAAACTGCAACAAAGAAATTGTACCCCAGCATAAGAATAGAGTGATCACAGTTTCATTGCTGATCATTAACACATTATCAATATTCTCCTTGAATACTAGAGATTCTTCAACTTGCGTTTCCGTCATCAGCATAGAATTAGCACCTCTACACCTCTCTGACTATATAAGCACACATTTTGCCATTTCCATTCTTACTCATTTGAGAATAGGTAGCGCTTACTTGGAATTTTCTAACATCCACTGTAAAGAAAAACTGTTAAAATATTCAGACAAGAACAAACTAAAATGAACGGGACAAACACCAACTATTCATCAAATCCAAGAATGCTACCCAAAGCAGAAAATAATACGATAGTCGTTTGGATGTTAGCAGCTATCTACATCGTAGGTGCAATATTCAACTTGCTGTTGGTGACTTGCATCATCATACACCGGAGTCTGTGGACCAAGCCACATGTCTATGTGGCCAACTTGGGCTTTGTGGACCTGCTGGGCTGTGTGCTGTGTGGACCCTACATCGTAGTGACACTCACCAAGGGCAGAGAGGTGCCTTCTGGCTGCGAGGCCATGGGTTTCCTAACCTTGTGCTTCATCATGGCAAACACACTCAACATCGGCATGATTGCAACCAACAGGTATGAACTTTATATGCACGGTTAAACCATGCTTTTGTGCTAGGTTTACAAGCTTACTTTGATAGCCTTTTGAACCTTCCCAGTTCTTCTTCAGTCTGCCAACTGCCTATACGTCACGTGATGTTGGTGTGATGTCATCGGCAGCAGCTGGTAGGATGTTGGTGTAGATGGTTGGCGTGACATATAGGCAGTTGGCAGGCTGAAGAAGAACCGGTAAGGTTCGAAAGGCTATCTATGTAAGCTTGTAAAACTAGCACAAAAGCATAGTTTAACTGTGTATATAATGTTATACAACTTGTGCAGATGAGTATCCAATATAGGTATGAACTTGTAAAATATCTCTTTTTTTGCTTGATAATGTAATAAAATTTAAAAAAATATGCATATATACTAATTTGTACAGGAACAGTGCATAAGTCTCTGTGAATATTTGAGCAGAATAGAGTAAAACAATGTGTTTTTCATATCATGCTACTGATTGCGCGTATACTGAATCTTTGTTATACACGTATATCCATTCTCAAAATCCATTTACCAATACATCACTTTGCAGTACAACTTGTAAGATAATACCTCATCGACAAGTAAATAATTGTTTCATGGAAACCGTCACTGTGCAAATCTCCATACAGATATGTGTTGATCTGCGGTACGCGATCGCGGTACCTGTGCATGTTCTCACCGCGCTGTGTGGTACTGTCGGTACTCGCATGCTGGCTACTACCGCCGGTGCTCGTTGCACCACTCGCCATACCACTCCACAGCCTCGGGTACCACCAGGTATGTGAGCTCATTTTTCCTCCAGATTTCTTGTATAGAACATCTTGGCCAATCTTAGGATTTCTCCCAAGTTTTAAAATAGCTCATCCTCCAGAATGTCATCTTGAATCATAAATACATGTAAGTTTACTTGCCGCATGACTGTAAGAATGTGCACAATCAGAGCATTTTACATGAACAACTTTGTGTCAAACTATTTGTTATGTGAGATATGTTGCACATTCAAATAAATTGTTTGGTAAAGAGCCTCAGTATGAAAATTATGCCATATGTAATTAGAGGATCCAGAGAGCCTGAATTGCTCAACTGGCCCTTGATTCTATTCTTAGTAGGAGCATCCATGTTTCTAAAATCAAGCCAAAGCATAAACTTTATACTTACTAAGGAAACACCATTCAAGTTTCATCCAAATAGATTTAGGTGTCAGAAAATTTTAGCGTGTGGACCATTTTTCTGTACAAAGTTTCATCCAAATTGATTCAGTAGTGTCAAAGGAGATTTTGGCAGTAGAATTTATTACCAAAAATCACACTCTCTAAGCTTTAAAATGACCCATCATTTTTGCAACAAGAAATGCACAATATTTCATTGACTAATCACACCACAGTGAAGTCATTGTGACTCAACACATATTTTCCCACATCTTTCAAAGGATGAAAAATAAAAACACAAACTTTGTGCATAACATCCTAAGGAACTATCATGCAAAATTTCATCCAATTGAATGCAGCAGTTTCGGAGGAGAATATTAAAGAAAAAAAGTTAACAACGACGGACGCCAAGTGATGAGAATAGCTCACTTGGTCTCCTGGCTAAGTGAGCTAACAACGCATGAGCGTGAGATGGGTCTTTCAGCGTGAGATGGGTCTTTAATGCAGTCTGATTGTCATTGCAGAGTTTTGGTATCTGTCTGTACCGGGTTGTTCCGCTGTCCGCTGCTAATGTGCTGTACGTGCGCGTTGGCCTGTATGGACTGGTGCTGCTGCCCATCACCCTGTGGCTATCAGTCGCCTATGCCCTCGTCATGCGCAAGTTTCGGCGCACACAGGCATCGGTGACTGCTGCTGTCATGGCCATCTATAAGCCTCGCCGGCGCCACACGGACATCGTGCATTACAGGGTAACTGGTCAAAATCCATGTATTTAGACTGTGAAAATAAGTGGTGTTAGCCTGACATGGCCCACAATGTTTGGTCATATACATTCAATACAGCCTGTAACCAGATTAAAAAAGAAAAGAAAAACACATTCTCTCAATTACTCCTCAATTAACCAACACACCTTTACACTAGCTATTCCATAACGTATAGTTTATCTTTCTACCAATAACCAGCTATTTACATTTGTGAACGTTGCTTTCCTCACAGGAGCCATTAGAGAGCCTGCCACATGTAGAGGAGCCAGCTGCTAGAGATATAAACTATAAAATTAGCCCAGATGACAACATATTGAGCCAACCACAGTCAACACGTCTTTCTACTAGCTCAGTGGAAATTGCTACTGGGCCAAAGCATTTGGCAGTCAAAAATCTTGAGGTAATATTACATCAAAAACATTTTATCATAATATTTAGAGCTTTCACAAATAATTTTTCTACTGACTTTTCCTCAATTGCAATCAAATTCATATAACTATATTGTCATTCCATGTTGGTAGGAAGATAATTTTATTTTAGAACAATTGATAAAGAACACTTTTAAAACAGATAATTCTCACTTCTAATTTGTATCATAATTCAATAAAGAAAACTATGAGAGGGAGATGTAAATAAATGCTCAAAAGAATATGTACTCCAAAGAGTACCCTTCATAGGCCTTCTTATCTAGTTTTATATATTTTTTCCTC
Source organism: Streblospio benedicti (assembly GCA_019095985.1). Classification (NCBI taxonomy): domain Eukaryota; kingdom Metazoa; phylum Annelida; class Polychaeta; order Spionida; family Spionidae; genus Streblospio; species Streblospio benedicti. The sequence continues at coordinate 23,158,445 of CM032662.1, forward strand.
CTAAACATCATTGTCATTTTGAATATCTAAACTTCAGGTTATGCTTAATGTAAAAGATCTAAGAAGAAAAACTGGCATCCATGAAACAGGCAGCATGATCATTGCCGAGTCTCTGCGAATCTCCAACACCCGCAAAAACAAACGACAGACCAGGGTGATCACTTCAATATTTGCCATGTGGTATGTATCATGCATTATCAGAACTTATATATTTTTCTACTAATTATGCAATAAATTGTAAAATACATCTGAACAGAGCATATTGCCAAGTTTGGTACACAAGCACAACCCCATATTAAGAAAAGAAAAAGTAACAGCAAAAACAAACAATTTTTTCATAGACAAATACAAGAAATATGAAATTTTCAGATTTTCAAAATTTTGAAAACAATGCATTTAAAGGTGTCCTATACTCTATTCAGTCTATTTCTTTAAAAAAATGCATTCTGTATATTTTAGTATCAGAATAAACAACTCATCATTTCTGACCTATACAAATCATATACATATTAAGATAATGTATTTTGAGTAAAACTTTAAAAAAAAAAATTTGGCACCATGTGCTCTTTTATCATTTTGTTTCTTTTGGCGGAAACCAGATATATGTGACAAAAAATGGGGTATTTCCCAATCAGACCGACAGAAATGCATTTGAAATATGGGGCAATTTAGACAGCTATAACTTTAAAACGACTTGATCATACATCTTGAAATGTTTGAGATGCATTACCTAACCTCTTATCTACATCATAACCGCTTTTTATGCAGATCAACTATTCATAATGCAAATAAAACGCATTTACTTTTGTACCCTTTTTTTGTGCGTCTGTACCTTTTTTGTGCGTGCACTCACCCAATTATCATATCTGGGTCAGCGTCAGGCGTAACCTGGTCATTAAAAAGACGTAACCTGGTCAATAAATGCTTTATCAAAAGTGTTTGTCCCCTATTACGTCAACATCGTTTTTTCTGCTAAAGGCTAGCCAATGATTATAAATTCTCCCTGTTTTGGGTAGGTTGACGTTGGTGTGTCTTTGGGGACGAAAGTATGAAAATATGCATAAAAAGATGGTGTTTGATATATAATATGGGTGTGTAGATTTTGTCCCGGTTATCAGGACCGACTATGATGAATCAATGGTCGGACATGAGTCAAAATTAGACTATATCGATCAGCACCAACGGTCCGACTGATTTGGCTTACTGCATGACAGTAAGTTACTAAGTATCCATATTTACCTGCAACCATTAGTCCCACTGCTTCCTCCGTGTCTTCGTCAGAGGAAAACGTGTACTCTCGCCACTGTCAACACTATTTTCTGAATCACTCATATTGGCAGCAAAAAAACACAAGTAAATCTTGATAAAAAATATGCTATGTTTACACGCTATTCGAAATCCACCTTCCCGTTCGTGACGTCACAATGCGGGTTTCCCAAATTGACCTATTTCAGGCCGAAAACTAGGTCAAATAGTACTCACAACACCTTTAATGTGTCGGTATGGGCTCAATGTAATCAAATAAAAGCATAGCAAATCATTTTCATAATTCTTTAAAAAAACAATGGAAACTGATATTTGCAAATATTTCTTCAGCTACATTGTAATGGGGTAGAAATGATGAGAAAAAAGGTGATTATAGGTCAATTTCATGCACTTGCTTTTTATATTTAACATACTATCAAAAATTTTCCTATGCAAACATGCTAAATAATGAACAAAAAAACAACAATGCACGGATGTTTCTCATACAATACTCCATCATAAATGTAGGGCACTGTTTTCCATGTGGCGATAAGCTTCGCATCAATGAGCATGGCATGCAACAGCATCAATGGATGTGAATTATGGAACAGGTCTTTTGAAAGAGCCTTTGAGAAAATTAATAACAAAAGAATAATTGTAATAATTAAAACTCTTTTCAAAGCCACTTTCAAAAGAAGATCAAATCCATTTATGCAGTTTGCCTTTGGTGCAACAAGTCCCTATAACTGTTGTTGATCTGCAGGCTGAGTTACGTGCTGTGCTGGGCGCCGCTGGTGGCGCTGACCCTGCTCAGCCCCCTGCTGCCGGCAGCCGAGCGGCGCCGCACAGCCCACCTCGCAGCACTCACCGCCGCCAGCCTCAGCACCGTCCTCAACCCAATACTCTATGGGGCGTGCAACCGCAAGATGCTTGACACTGCACTGCATAGGGCCACTAATACGTGATTGGGTAGATTGCCACAAGCAGCTTGGGTAGATTTATTATGGTCACACAATGGACTGTTCATTGATTGATATTGTGATATGATTTAGCCGATGATGAAGTTTTGATGAAGCACTGATGCTCTTCATGCAGTTTATGTGAAAGCATTTGTCAAAGATGTGATGGCATTTGCAAAGTCATTGTGCCACTCAGCTGGAAGATGACTATAACCAATGGAAAGAATTGCCAAATTGAATATTTCAATATGGGCCAACAACAATTAAGAGATAATAAGTATTCCAACACCCACATCATCACTGTTTACGAATTGATAAAACAATATTTTATCAGAAAAGACATTAAACTCATCTAGTTCTCCGCGGGATAAATTAGATTAAGAACTTCTTTGGAAATTCTGTGAAAATAAAAGAACTATAGGTGGCAATTTAATGCTAAAATGATTTGTGTCCAGTTATATTATATCCTTGTGGAGTTGTTCAGTTAAAAAACATTACTTGTGTTAAACTGCCTGCAAAGGCAGAATTGAACAATGGCAAAAATCATCATACACGGAAAGAATTTATACTTGTGATTCAAATTTTAAGAGGAATGCTAATGAAATAGAAATATCCAGTGTTCATCAAGATGATTTTTCTTTGACGAACTTACCAAAAATGGCAAATAAAAAAAGTAACATCCTCAAGTGATGAGCTTCAGGAATTTTCACAAAACAGACATTTAACTTTAAAATCAAGTATTTCTCACCTGGTCCAGATCTTTGGCATCATACAGTGTATCATCGTCACCATGACTACGGCGATGTGCTTCAAGCATGCGCTGGCGCACACGAGACTTTAGGTCTGCAAAGGATTTCACAAATGTTTAATTAATACGATGAGGCAGAAAAAAATAATACTATTTCCTAGGTTTATCTATCAAAATATAAACAAGAGGCTCATTACGGTAATGGGCCTCTTGTTTATATTTATATGGTCTCATATCGCTCAACTATTAATTCCTATTTCATATAGAATTATGGTGATGTAACAATCATGATTATTTCTAATGCCTTTCTTAACAACCATGTTAGATACTGGCTCGTTTCATAAGTGGAAGAATATATTTTAACTCAACATCTAGTACACATGCTATAATCATTTTTATGTGGCTTCTGTCAAATCAATCAAAAATAAAAATGTAACAGATCTTTACATATTTTGACTCCTTGAGCCTCATTAAAAAATTAAGCAAGAAATTGGTGATAATACCATGAAGCTTGGTTTATTTCTACCCCAGGAACAAGACTAAAAAAATACTTTTATCCCATGATCTCAAAGCTACCATAAAACTTGTGTTATGTTTGGAAAACAAGTACTATATAATGTTACCGTACAGATAAGAAAGCAATGCCAACAAAAAATGTGTGTATCAAAGATTTGTTAAAGATGATGATCTGCTTTTTAGTAACCTCATATAGATGATCTTTACAGTTTGATCACAGATTGAGATGTACTTGTCTATAAATGCTGCTAATGAGAGAAAGTAACTAGTGATGGCTTCTTCCTCCTTGTTCATTAGATAGTTAGACATTACTAAACGTGACACAGCACATGTTTTACTTTAAAAAGGTGCTAAACAAATTTACATCTAATTGCTTTACAGCATTCGAAGGATAGTGCATTTCTCATTGTAACAGTCACAGCGATAATAGAACTCTATTAGTCTTATTTCCATGGTAACAACTAATTGAACATTCACCACATTAATAGAATCTCAAAGGCACTATTGTATATTGAATTATTGAATATTAAAAAATATTTGCTCTTGAAAAGAGAAAATCAGTAGATATGAAAATCTCGAGAAAAGATGTATCCTGCCACCTGCTCACCTTCTGGATTCTAAGGCTTGCCAAAGATCCACAGAAAGAGCATGCCAATTATGCCCAATAGTTAGCAGTGTAGATAGTATAACTCATAAATGTTGAAAACATCTAACCTACATCATATCGCCAATAATAGGAAAAGAAAAGCTAAACGACACATTAAAAATTGAAAGCAGGTTAGTGATGTCGGGCATGTTACCTGGGTCTATCTGTGGGCCGGCCACCTCCCCCTCACTGGGCACGGACAAAAGCCACTGGCCCTCAGAGAAGTAGTCATGTCGCGACTCTGACGTCTCCTCCTCCTCGCTGGTGGTGGAGACGGTTGTCGATGTCTCTGACGTGTCAGCAGCAGGCGGTGGTGGGGTCTGCTGCCGAGTGTCATCTGCTGGTGGTGACGCGAGGCGGACGGGAGACGTGGCGCGGTCGTCATACTGGATCTCAGCCACCTCGCTGGGGAAATACAGTAGTAAACCGTGAGATTATAGGCCAGTAATTTGTGCAATCATCTTACCGGGCCAAATATAATATCATCAAAATTGTTCCAAAGCCACAACTAAAAGTCATCCAACTTACATGCACAACGGAGCTCCCAATGTGGAACAAAAAGAATATATCTAAAAATGGTTTTAAGATTTCCAAACTATCAATAACCAAAGAACAAAACAAAACAGGAAATAAGTGTTGATAACAAATATAACATGAAAGGTGAAAAAAAAATCAGTAAATAAACCTGTGCATTTCACTGCCACTTTCTGTTGAGTCATCACTATGTAAGGTAAAGTGTATAAATGTCATAAATGTTTAGAAGTACCGTAAGTACATGAAAAGACCTATTCTGATCAATAATTATGGTACAATAGTATCAGGCCAGCAGTAATACATTTCAGTAACCTCTCTATTCGCTAATAATCACAAGAATTTCACTGACTCATTCTGAATTCTTAATCTTCATTTGAAACCAATGTATTGTCTGTCAGCAAGCAGATTGTTTATAATAACCATGAAATATTCGATAAAAAATTGCAAGCAAAACCTGCAAATGGCCATGCTTGTATACCTGGTCTGCTGCTCTTGCTCCACGACCTGTGGTGGTGGTGTGGGCGGGCTGGTTGGAGGCGAGGGCTCCCGGGGTGGTAGGGGCGCCGCCGCAGGCATCGCAGGCATCACCACCGGCTGAACCACAGGCTCAAATACCTCCTGCACATGATACACAAAAATGTATTGGAATCCAAGGCAGTTGGTAGTATAGTGTTTCAGTTTGATGCTACTTTTGGCACGATGACCAACAGCTACAAAACGATTGCAATGAAGATGACGCCACTATCCTATTGCTTGGCATACAGCTACTAATATTCAACATCAGTAAATTAAAATAACTTACATAAAATAGCATTCTATGTTCTATGTTTGAGGAATTTCTATCTACAAAGATAGGCAACTACATGTATAATTAAAAATTGTACATAGTAGCATTCAGCATATAAACCACAAGCTCAATTTTGGTTCAATTAATACATGTCGTCGACAGCTTTCAACATGTGAGGTAATGAGCTCCAAACACATTACCTGTTCGTGTATTGATGGTTCTGGAGTGGGTTCGTTGTCCCTGACGGGTGGGCTGAGTGGTGGCGTTTTCTCTGGCGTCTCCACATCATGAGCCTGTAGCGGAGGCTGCTCCACGTTACGCTGGGAATGCCGCTGGTTGTACAGGGCTGTGGTGCAACATACATAGGTGAATGTTTCTTGGATCTAGCTCTTCTACCGGTGAGTCATTGAGTGATTGAAATGAAGAGAAATTGTAGAGGAGGACTGTGTCACCGCATATATTTATAATTTTTCTTCATCATAGTCATACATGTACATAGCCTATGATATTCTCTAATCTAACATACAATGAATCTACTTATCATTATTTCATATATAATTTCATACAAATTGAAAGCCATATGAGATCATTTTACACGAATATTTACACGCACAACCATACATTTTCTATCTGATCTGCAAAATAGCATGTCAATTTTTGATAAGCTACAAGTTTTGACAGCGAAGTCCGAGCTGTGCTGACCTGCGATCCTGTCGTAGAGCCGGTCCCGCTCCTTGGTCGAGTCCTCGTCTGTCTCACTCATACCAAACACAGACTTAGACGAGGCAGACTGAGCCGGCAGCGGCGGGGTCACTTCAGACACGGAATCCTGCGGCGTCAATGCCGGCGTCTCCGGAGGCTGCAACATACAGGCTTATTATGTTTATACAGTAAAGGTATGAACCAAAGCGAATTGCAATTCAAGTTTGATATAAGTTAATATATCATAGTAAAAATTGCACACAAGTACAAATTCATTTGTATGTTTACACAGTAAATGCCTTGAAAGAAGCTGAGTTTTGACTCAGGATTTCCATATGGTAAACAAGTTTATAAGCTTCGTGCACTGAAAAAAATTTCAAAACTACTTCCAAAGCTCTGAAAGATAATTAACTAACCAAGTACATGTCTTTCAAAAGATTTCTCTTCTACCTATGAACCTACTATATTACATTCTTCCATGTACCTGTGGTGGTAACGCCGTCCTCTCCCTGTGTGTGGGTGACATGGCCACAGGTGAGTGTTTGGGGGTCGGGTCAGGGGTCGCCACTGGGGTTCGTGGCATCTGAAATAGTGCAATAATGGATGTCTATTGAATTCTCATTAGACTCTTTCTGAATGCCCATCACAACAGCCTGATGAACATTACTAATAGATAACATTCCATCTAGAGTTAAATAGCAGAATATAAGATATCATCAAATCTGAAAGCTGGGCTTGGACAATTCAAATCAAACAAAGCGATCCAAAATCTGATGGAGAGTCTTCTACAATTGGTCTTTCATTAAATGACTATGTTAGTGATTATTGCTGAAATCCGCCTGCTCACTGACCTGCAGCCTGAGTGGTGGTGACGGGGCCCTCGTGGTGGCTGCCGGCTGCTTCCTCCTGGGTGAAGACGTCGTGGCCGCAGGTTTGGGGGCCTGAGGAGGCAGTGGCTTCTCATCATCCCAGGCAGTGTGCTCACCCACCATCCCACACAGCTACGAGCACAGGGTGAGTAATTACACACATTGCATGGTCCATTTGTGTCTGTTACATTTTCTCATTATGAGGAATGATAGAGAATAAGAGATATTGCATAGTACGAAATAGTAAATATTTGTAACAGTAATTTAAACTTTGGATTTTTACATATTTTTTGCAACATGTACTTTTGCATTGCTAGTAACAGTTATGGCTGAACGTAAAAGCGGCAGTTGAAATTTAAGTCCAAGGCGAATGTCATGGTCAAATCCTATTTGATTTCTTCATTTTTCTAAGTAGGAGTCGGACTGGTGATGTTTTGGAACGTTTAATAGTTAACCAACTGCACTGTTTAACCTTAAAGGTACAGCCACAGGGGTGTGTCTGTGGTACCTTTTCAAGCAGCACGTCCCTGACCAGGTTGTTGACGAGCCCTTCGTCTATGGGGGCGCCGGCGTCCACAAACAACTGCATGCCCGACGGGCCCAGCATCTCAGCTAAAATCACATCAGCAGGCTACATTGTTTTACATGTACCACGATGATTGGTTATAGGACCCTTACGCAGTATCCTTAAAGGGAAAGTCTAGAATGGTTAGCATGTTTTGAAGCTCATAAAATATCATTAGCTAAAAATCATGGCGTGTCTAACAATATAGATTTATCCAATAATGCATGGTAGTTCTGAATTCAAGTATAGATATCTTATATACTAGTTTAGTAGTACTGAATGATATACAATGTTTGAAATGTTCATTGTTACAATTGTTCATTGTTCCAATGTTTGAAACATTTTCCTTACCGCCATGTCGTTACCACTCATGAAATCAACGTGAAAGTTTGTGAAATGTCCACCAAGGAAAATGTTTCAAACATTGATTCAGTGTTACTAACCGTTACTAAACTAGTGCATAAATAGAATTTGTCATTATTCCATGTACTTTATCACGTGTCCTTAGACAACAGGCAAGGCTCAGACATACCAATCATGGAGTCATGAGGTGACACTTCTGTGACTTCGGACACCTCGGATGCCTCGGAGTCTTCCACCTCGTCTCTTGCCTTCTTCTGCTGCTTCTTCTTGGTTGCTACAGCCTCGGCTGCTTCCTAATATAAGGTGTGTGTGAAACATATCTTGATTAAAACAAATTAAAATATTGAGGAAAAACTACAAGCAATCAGATTATTAGCTTATTGCTATTGTGATATCAATTTCCAGTAAATGTTTAAAAGTTAATGTAAAAAATATCCAATTATATTCACTTATTCTACATTTGTATTGCTTTGCACTTATTTTTAGGAGGAAAGATTAGAAACACAGATTACTAGCAAAGAGAAAAAGTATACTCAATAATACTGTAGAATAATGGAGTAGTTTGAGTGCTTGTGTCCCCACCTGTTGCTGCTGTAGAATATCATCATTGCGGGCTCTCTGTACGTACATCTCGCTGATCATACGTGCCATCAACTCGGACTCGATCCTGGAACACAAACACTTGATATGATCATGCTGGAAATTAGTCCATGTGGATCATTAAAAACATAATGTAATGTAGATTGTATAAAACAAGGAAGAAAAGTAAAGCATCATCAACAATGCACAATAGATTATACAGTAACAAAGACTATATATAATAATATATTAATTTTCCTGCCTTTTGATGTCACATTCATGCTAAGTTATATTCAATGCTTATTTCACATTGCCTAATAAACCTAAACTTGGATTTTTGTAAAACTTGTGTATTAACTCTTGGGTAACTGTGTGCAGATGAGAACGTGATTGTATTACGGATTAGTTCAGTCCAGAATAAAATGGTTTGAATAATTAGACTCGTATAAGATTATCTAATGTGATGTTTATATAGATACAATGCAAAAATAAAATAAGTTGATTAAAATGATGTTCTTAATGATATGCATAATGTATATAAAATTCAACAGACATGGTTCACTTGTTTCCTTAAAAACTTAAAAATACAGGTATATAGTTAAAACATTGCTATTTCATCATATTTGTATATGGAAGTTTCATAAATTGCTTAACAAGATCTCACATTTGTTACTTTCTACTTCAAAGGCAAAAGACTTAATTAACTGTTGCTAAAATACAGCTAACCAGTTAGCAGAAACAAAAGATTCATGTATAAGTCCAGTTTCCCAAAGAAACTTACTTGATTGAAACTAAAGTAATTATTTTGATATGGCAAGTTGCAAAAACATTTTATGTGAAATGAAAAGCAATTTCTAAGCTCTTAAAAAAATCTCACTATTAGTGATAATATTCACAAAATTATTTTCCATGGAAACTACTTTTGCACAACTGTACATAATCAAAATATCTAATACTAAACCAAATTGATGCAATTAAAGTCAGATATTAATAATAACTATATTATTTTTTTATACTATTTAGGCAACTAAATAAAATTATAAAAATTACTTGTTAAATTATTATCAACTTTGAAAGTACTCACAAAATGCATTTATCCTTTTATTAACTGTTACCACAACACCCAAGTCAATTAGGCCTAAAATCTTGAAAGGCTAGTCATGGGATGAGAGGTCAATCAAAGGGCCTTTAATTTTGGAAAACAATAGACTTGATAGTTGCCAAAACAAGTAATTTCAAGTGTAGGTGTCTTTGATGTGTCTGATATGTGACTTGTAGGTGTTTGAGGAAGGTAAGGAATTAATGGGAGTCAGTGTGAGTACTTCAGGTTTCCAGAACTGAGAATTCCATATAAATTTTAATTCTTGGGGAGTGGAAATCAAGGTAAATATTTCAAATTTTCAAAGAAAAAGACCTTATTGTTTGACTGAGTATTTTCTGGGTTGGTTTACTTACATTAAAAACAAAAATCATTATCATCATCAACTTAAGAAATAAGGTAATGTCAAAATTAATATAAGAGTATCATAAGAATATCATTAAGTGATTTCTGTGGGCAATATTTGTTTTGTTAAAACTGTAAATATATCCAGTTGCATGGTAAAACTTTTCCATTGCATTGGTTCATGCAATTTTTTTTTTAATATTGACTGTTTGCCATTAGCTCCTGGATTGAATGGAAGAATAGTAAGGCCATGGCAGGATCAAGTAGTAAGGCCATGGGAAGATCATCCTATATCAAGCGAGGCAGCCCCCAGTCATCCAGAGAACTCACAGAATTCATCACCAGATCCTGCATCAGAGCCACCATCTACAAGTGATGGTTCATCCCCCAGTGAGGGCAGAAATCCAGATTCTTCCCCAGAAAACAGCCGTAGTCCATTTGAGAAGCAGAATGCCTTGTCACATCTCAACATTTCACCAGCTGGAGACGGACAAGATGCTCCGACTACCAGTGCTGTGTTTGATGAGGCAGATCAAGATGGTAGCTCATTTCTATTTGTAAAAAGTATATTCATTTTTGACTAATAGCAAATGTTCAGAGATAAAGGTCTCATTTGAACTCACCCTAATTTAGCAGTTAGGATGTTACATTGTCACGTTGAATATATTATTTCCTTGATTTAAAATGAAATGCATCCTGCATTAATTTTGATATGTTAGGTTAACTTTATAAAAGGATTTTGTTAAAATTGTATATAAATCCACTTTTCCGATTAATTTTTTTTTCATGTAATTTGGTGTTTAATATTGACTGTTTGCCATCAGCCACTGGATTGAATGGGAGAATCGTAATTTCATGGGAGGATCAGCCTTCTAGCGCAAGCCAGGCAGCCCCCAGTCACCCAGAGACCTCACAGAATTCCCCCTCAGAGTCAGCATCAGAGTCACCATCTAGAAGGGATGGTTCATCCCCCAGTGAGGGCAGAAATCTAGATTCTTCTCCAGAAAACAGCAGTCGTCCATTTGAGAAGCAGAATGCCTTGTCAGATCTCAACATTTCACCAGCAGGAGATAGACAAGACACTCCAACCTCCAGCCTTGCTGGTAACCTTTTTCTCTAATATATGATGAACCCGCATAGTACACATACTAAGAATTCTCGCTTTCTCTCATTTGTAGTTTAGCAAAAAGATGTGCTACATTATAACCTTGGAAATAATATTTGGTTAATTCAGCTATACTTAGAGATACATATTCTTTACTCCATCTAGGTTCTGCTGCCTGTTCTGCAAGCCTCCTCCCATCATCTTACTACCAGCAGGTTTCAGCAAACATAGAACTCAGCCATCTGATGAATCGTAACAATTATTATCCTCCAGGTACATTGTAAATCTCACTTAGTAAGAAATATAGGTTTTATTGATTGATAATTTTATGTACATATAATATTTCATGGGCAATAAAAAATAGGAATGAGTCAAAATGATAAAGCTCACATATCAAGTGCCAATTCACTGCATTATTCTTATAACATATGAAGAACTCCATTACATCTTTCAGGTTTTCCAGCTGCAGCATCTTCTAATGGTTACAACCCACTGGTTCCTGGATACCTTCCTGCACCAGCCAGCCCTCACTTCATGCAAGCACCAGCTTTCTCATGCGCCGCACCTACTGGTCTCATGCCACCTTTAAACCCCACTTTCCCCACTCTGAGCCACACAATGCTTCCAGCTGGTTACTTGATGTCTCCATCGAGCCTCCATATGCCTCCAGCATTGTTTCCACCATACCCTGTGGTAAGTCCAAACATCATGCAAAAGGGATTACCAACCAATCCTCAACCTAAGTCTGAAAATCCTCAGCGTACATACAAGTCACAGCATGACAGATTCTTCACACCTGCACAACGTGATGTGCTTGAATCGTGGTACCAAGCTAACAAACAGAATGCATATGCAAAGAAGCATAGTGAGATGCTTGCCAACGCAACTGGCCTCTCAAAAGCACAGGTGAATAAGTGGCTATCCAACAGGAGGAATCGAGATAACAACACAAGGCAGAGGAGCAGGCCATATTGATAGTCCGATGGACAGCTGCTGATAGAGAAGGTGGTTTCACATACACTTAGACCGCTGGTAAACTGGATATTTACAATTGTTAACATGACTTGAACTTTCATAGAAAACTCATTACTATATTGTTTTAGTATATTTAGTAAAAATAAAGCTCATTTAATATTGGATTGGCTGGCCTATTGTAGGGGGTTTGATAATAGTATTGTGAAAGTGACTTAGAATTTAACACCAATGGAGTAATCGAACCAGACACTGACACTCATCAAGAGATCGTGGACAATTCCATTGAAATGTTGAATCAAAGGAACAAAAAACAGGGTGAAGCTCAAGCTAATTCCTCTGGAAACTATGAAGAATCGTTCAGACTGTACACAGAGGCAAATCAGGCTGAACCCACACCTGGGCAAATTCTATGCAAAGATAGTAAGTGTGTATTCATTAAAATGAAAAAGTCAAATGTTGCCATCTGTGATTGCAACAAGTTCCAGAATCTGCACATCAGTAAAAATGGATAGGAAGAGCTATGCAAAGAGGGCTTGTGTATTTGACACACCATGGCCAACCCAAGGTAAGATTAATATGCCGGGGTGCTGTGAAATACATTCCCTGCCACCCCAGTTTCCCCGTGATGTCTGTAAGATTCGTGATATGACATAACTTTATACATGGTCTCTGTGTTTCTAGTAAGTCAATCAACATGTAGTACTCATTGGATGCTTCATATATGCAGTTTTATGTTCATTTTGTTTGTATAGACATAATTTATAACTAAAATCAATAATGTTTGGTTTTAAAAAAGTTAATTACCTTCAAATCAAAATTTTCTTGTCACGGTTTGGGACATTTTAATACTGCCTGGTGTGTCATTAATTTAAATGAACAAGTCAAATACTGCCATTTGTGATTGCAACAAGGCATTCAAAATGAATCCAGATTATGCACAATTGTACAATTGGATGGAAGTCATATTAATAGATGAATGAACATTTATAGAAAATTCTTTTCATCAAGATATCATTGGTTTACTTTAGTAAAAATGCATAGGTAAATACAGTAGGTTTTACAACTTATTAGTACATGCTGGATTCACTGGTCTATTCTAGGGTAATTAAAATAAAATTGTGAGAATGACTAGAAACTTTACACTGATGGAATTTTTTGGAACATGATGCCAAACACAAAAGCTCATCAAGAGATTGGTGACAATTCCATTGAAGTGACAGATGAAATGATGGATCAAGGCAATAACAAACAGGTGAAGCTCAAGCTGATTCCTCTGATGGAAACTATGAAGAATTTTTCAGACTGTACACAGAGGCTATCAGACTGAACCCACACCTGGGCAATTTTCTAGTAAAAGATAGCAAGTGTCTGTTCATTGAAATGAACAAGTCAAATGTTGCCATCTGTGTTAAATGTTGCCATCTGTGATTGCGACAAGTTCCAGAATCTGCACAACAGTAAAAATGGATAGGATGAGCTCCTAGACTTATTAGTAATTATGGGGACTTCAGAGACTAAAGTCTTGTAAACAAGGTTGTGAAATTTATTTTTGTGGGCTTCAGCCTTGTGGACAAACTGTTCTAATGACACTTATCAAGGTTCAATGGTGTCTTACATTTTTTACCCACACTAATGAATAATAAGATATATACTTTCGTGCCTTGTTTCAGTTTTAGAATTAATTTTGTAAAATAGAAGTTTCTCTTTGATAGTAATATGGTATTTTCTAGTAACTGTGTAAAACATGTAATGTCTAACATTTGTAGCAGCTGTGAAAGGCTTTAGTTTTCTCAATATTGGTATCTAATCATGAAAATTATTTTTGAACATTGAATATTTTCTCAAGCTTTGCCAAATCGTGACTGAAATCATGTAATGTATTAATATTCTGTAAAAGATCTTTCAAGAAAAATTTAATGTAAATGTAATGATTGGTTTAGGCATTGTAACTGGATTAGGAAACAAATAAATTAATCAGAAAAAAAAACTAAGGCTTTCATTTTTTGAGAAGATATAAATACATAAATTACAATAGAAGACATATGTTATATTATATATATATATATATTATATCACTGTACCCACCATTCCATGGCATGGTTCTGGAGCAGATCCCTCTCACGGAGCTGGGCGGCGATGGCCTCTGAGTCCCGGGGTGGTGGATCCACCATGGGAGGCACCTTCTGGGGTGGATAGGCTGGGCCAGTCGATGGCCTCAACTCTGGGGCAGAATAGCCAGGCAGGGCAATCTCTGGCCCTGAAGGTAGAGGGGTGTTTGGGATACATTTCAGAGATAAATGATCAGAAACCAACTTTCACATGAAAGAGCACAAAAACTGTTTTAGAAAATAGATCATTATGTCATATTACACACTAGAAATTCAGTTTATGAACTCTATTATGACTTATCAATAATAAATGATCAGTCCCAAAAATAGGGGTTCTACTAGTGTTAAAAAAAATAATAATGAAATTAAAAACCCCAAAAATACTTTATATACATGAGCCTTACCTTCGGTCACACTGGTGATGGTGTCATCGTGGTCTTGGTCAGACGAGTACTGCTCCTCCACAGACGCAGATTCTATAGCAGACAGCTCCGCATCCTGGACATCATGTCAATAGTTATGCATTAAGAGATACCACACATTACAATAAGTTTCTTAAAAATACTTTAAAACATATATTAGTGATATTTGAAAATTTTAAGTACATATTTTTCTTAAAATGTAATGTAGGCAAGATCAAAAGCATCTAGGTAATTTTACATTTCAAAACTGTAATTCATGGGCATGAATTTCAATTAATTACTAACTCATCAGATTTGTAATTACTTTGTTTAAATAAACGCAAAATAACTAGAATCAATTTTCAGAGATTTAACAGATTTATCTAGATTACAACAAAAACAGATTTATCTAAATTATGACAGAAATAATCATTATATGCATAAAAAAGGAATTTTAAATTGATATTGAATAAATTATATGCACATCAGATAGTGTCCACTGTAATAAAACGAATCTTTGAGATAAAAACAATGTTTAAGAAAAATGAACTAAACAAACAAAAATGATCACAAATGCCATTCAACTGTTTAAATATATTGTCATGAAACATACATAAATGCCTTGGTATCAAATGTACCATGTAAGACTCAGAATGAAATATGAGTAACTTTTTATAATAATTTGAAAATATATTAGCAGATTAATGAATGGCATTGAGATTACATAAAGAAAACAGACCTCCTCTGCCTTGATAGAAGATGGTAAGTCTGTGGGTGTCAAGTCTTCAAATGACTCTCCATCATATGCTGTCGCTGATGTGGAATGTTGAGCAGCTTTTCCCGGTGGTAATCTGCCTTTAGGAGGCTCAAGAGTATTCTCCATTGTAGCTTTTTTATTTGGGTCAATTGGTGGCTTTTTATCAATATCCTTGCTTGTATGTTTCTGCTTTGAAGTACTCTTCTGTGAAAAATCATTGTTCACATGTGATGAGCGACTGTTAGTGTTAGTGTTAGTATCTGATGCGCTTGATCTGCCACTCACTACGCTCCGTTGAGAGCTGTGCAGTTTGTTACGTGTCCTGGTGTGATTGGTGACTTTCTTTGGAACTAAAACGCCATCAATTAGTATTTCTTGATAAACAGGTGATGCTCTCATTATGGTGTTAGAGCTTGAACTTTTAGTATGTGGTGTGAAGTTAGTACTATTGGTTCCTGGAATGTTAGTGCTACTAACTGTTCTTGCTGTCATGCTCGAGCTCTGCTTTCTAGGAGTGCGCACTTTGGTAGAACTATTGGATCTTGTTGTGAGAGATAGCTCTGATATCATTTCCAGTGAACTCTTGGAATGCGTTTTAAGTGCTGAACTCCTTGAGTGCATTTTAGATTGTAACCGATGGGAGTGAGTTCCAAGTGAGCGTGCTTCTGATATAGATTTTGGTGACAAGTGAGGTGAGCGTGTTCTTGAAGATGAGCCTTTTGACTGTGTTCGAGGTGTTTGGGTCTTTGCATAGTCACTAAATATCATCGAAGAATGGATACTAATACTCTCTGTATCTAAAGAATCAGTGTCACTTGCAAGAATTTCTGACGTATGAATATCTGATGTATGATGAATTTCTGACACATGAACATCTGATGAATGATGCGTTTCTGACGTATGAATATCAGTAAGAATATTGCTACTATCCTTCCAAAGTAATACTTTCTCATGTGTTGGAGATGCATATGCATACTGAGAGAAAGATGGTGATTTTGTTTTGGAAGTTTTACCAAGATTTCCAGACCTTGAAATGCTTGAAGAAGATGCATTTACATGGGGGCGGTGTTTTTCTTTGGGTACAGAAAGTAACTTTTTACCAGGCATTGGTATTTTGTGATCTGATACACTTGGTTTCATATGCTTAGCATATGTAATTACTGGTGTAGATTCTTTGCTCTTCTGCTTTGATGCAGATTTATTAACTGATTCATGTGCTAGATCATTATTCTTTTGGTGTTGCAAATTTTCTGATTGAGTGGACATCTTATGTGAGTCACTGCTACCCTGCTGTTGCAATTTTTCCATTGGCCCCAAACAAGGATCTTCATTTTGAGAAGCTTTAAAAGTTGTAAATGGCTTTTGTACCTTTTCCACACTATCATAATTATTATTCACATTTGCATTGTGTAAAGTTAATGTCCTCAAATCTTCAGAACTACAACTCATTGCGTCTACCAGTATTGGTGATTCAAAAGGTGATATAGTTGTGTCAGAATTTTCAATTGGTCTGAAGATATTGTCTTTTGAAGCAGATGGAGTTTTAGTAGGAGTGCATATAGGCGTTGGTACTTTAATATAAAGACTTTCACATATTTTTGTCACATCAGTTAAAGTGTCAGAAAAATTTGATGATTTCAATACTGATGCTGGTTTTAAATCACTCTGTAAATTTGATGCTGATTTTTGATTTCTTAAAAGTGGTGATTTTACTGGTGTTACTACAGGTGTTGGAACCTTTTCTTTCTGTTCATGTGGTTCATTACTAACATGATAAGTGTTTCCACTGGTCAGTGTGTTTGATGATAACTCCTTGCTGCTAACATACGAACTTTCAACATGAGGTTGTTGTCCTGGAAAAACACAGGAGTTTGATTTCTTATCTGATGCAGAATTAGAGTTCATTAACATTTCCCCTAAAATGAGTAACTGATTAATAGTCTCACTTTCACTACTACTAGCTCTAGCAATCAGGGGCTCTGATAATTTCACGAAAAATGATGTGGATTTTTCTATCCATTCTTTAATGTATTGTTGCTTTGCCACTTCATCCTCTGTAACTTGCATAATCTTCTTTGATTTTTTATCATTTTTTAACACTACTTTCTCAGAATTGGAAATGCTATCCAAAATAGCTTTCACTTGACAAATGTTTCTTCCAAGTTTAATAATTTCAGAGGTTCTACCAGATATGTCGTCTGGTGACAATAGGGAATCTGAGTATAATTCTCCTAGCCTCATCAATTCAGATGTTGCTGTTGATACAGATGCAGTAGAAATCCCCAATTTGATTAACTCAGAAGTTCTTGTGGACAGATCTGAATCTGCACCCCAACCTAATTTGATCAGCTCAGATGTTTCATCACTTGTTGAGATACTTAGTGAATCTTTAATCTTTTTCTCTAGCTTGCATGTTGTATCAAAATTTGCAGAACAATTTACATGTTTTACTTCAGGTTCTGCATTCTGAATCTGACCTGATTTGTATTTTGCATTGCGATCATCAACTTTAACTTTCGGATTAAAATTCTCCTTTTTAAATTTTTTGTTTACTTCTTGATTTTCTGTCAATGTTGATACTGATATGAAATCCCTTTTATCATGATTCATTTGTGCACCACCTCCTAATATTAAAGACTTATTGGGATGTGACTTTGATTGCTCAGCAATCCACCGAGCAGTCTTTTCATAATTTACATTATTTTGCTCTTGTGATACTAAAGATTGCAGATTTTTGCTTCTCTTGTTGTGACATGAACATGCTTTTAAAAACTTAACTACTGATGATTTGTCAGCTTTAGTAGATGAGTCCACTGGTAATTGTTCGTAAGCTTTTGAGATGGTAGTGTTTCTATTTGACAGACATTTTTTATGACCAGGATCATTCGATTTGTTTTTACAAACTGAATGATCAGAACAACTTACAGCCTCCACATCTGTGGCAAGTGACTCAATCGTTTGGTTTATTGTGCTAGGACTTGCAAAAGTAAGATATTTCTTTAAACTGGTAGAGCTACTGTCTCCTAGTTCTGAGGTTGATGCAAAATATGATTGATCCTTTTCGATTGGAGTTGACTGTGTGAGATTTGTCCAACTTATTTTGGTTGACTGAAAATTGCTGCACATACACTGCCTGGTTTTGTCATCCTTGTATACTGGACTCAAGGATCTTTCAGAAATTGATTTATCTGCATGTCCTTTTGCCATTTGTTCCGGCATTTGACTTGCTTGTGAGTCAATACAGCATTCCTTTGGCTCTTCCAAAGCAAGTATATTTACACATTTATCTCCACAAGTGATTATATTCTCTTGTTCAACATTGGAAGAAAAGTGTTTATTACTTTTGAAAGAAGAGTTATGTGAGGTTCCCAAATTGAATTCTTTTTTATGTATGTGACACTTAATTTTCTCTGCTCTCCATTTCTATTTTCTGAATTTTCAAGACTTCCTTTGTTCTGGTGTACATTCCTTCGGGTCAAGTTTTGTTGCACATTTTCTTTATCACTTCTAACACCAAGCGTTTGTAAGGCACTGACAGTAGGTTCTATGATATAAGTGTTACAAGGTACAACATGCTCTGTTGGATTTGATATTGAAGTATCTCTTGAACATACTGGAATGTCTTTTTTACTAAGCAGTGAAATGTTCACAGCGGCATTACTTGGTGGTAATAGATCACCTGATTGTGATAATTTTGTTTCATTGGATTGTGTTGAATTTGCTAAAAAGTTGGTTTCATTGACAAAATTATCATAATTATTTGGAGTAATATCTTGAGTAGATTGCCCCAAATTGGTTTGGTTAGACTCATCGAATTTTAACCGCCTTGCAATGTTGGATTTTGCGTACGACATATCTCTTTCCCGACTTTCCAAATAGTCTGAATGAAGTAAATGTGTGAGACTTAACTTTTTCTTTTCAGATTTTGTAGACTCATTTTTAACTATGTCTTTTGTGTCTGGTATATGCTGTTGCAATACAGTAGACTGAGAAACTCTGACATTTGTTCCAGCAGAATTTTGTTTTTCTAAATCAGTCATACTTCGACGACGTTTTACTGAAAAAGTTCCAGGTTTAAGTTTTCTCTGTTTGTTAAGAACCAATGCTGGTCGTTGTGTATAATTAACATATGATGATTCTGTTTCTACGTTAATAGGATTTTCTACTACTACTTCAGACAGTGTTTTGCCAAGATTTGGTCCATCTGCATGTGGTGGTGGTGTGCGACAAAAACTTTGGTCATACTCATCTGATGAACTCGAGCTTGAGTGACTTTGATCTTGCCCAGACATATCTGTGCAACTAGATTCAATTCTTCGAAATACTAGTAAAGGATTTGTGTAGAACTGTTTTTCTGTTGCTAAAGATATCGAAGGAAGGATGTCTTCGCTTGTAGCATCTGTTTGTACTGAATTTGCAGTTTCAACTGCTTGTACTGAAATGTTAGTACGACTTGGACTATTACTTAAAGATGCACCACTTGATGATTTTAAACGCACTTTATTCACGTATGCAGGATGACTTAGAGTTGATGAACTTTCCTGCTTAGAGCTAGCTATATTCTTATTGATGGCACCCTCGTACCTTCCGAGAACCGTACCTCCTCCATTTGTTGATTGAATTATCTGTGGAGAAAAGTATCGGACTGTGGCAGACTGAGTATTAGAACTTTTGGTCACGTAAAAAGGAGAAATATCAGGTTGTAATTTGATATTGCTTAAGTCTTCACATTGTATAGCTGCATTTGTGAATTCTCTCTGCAATTGTGGTTTCATTCGTAATTGTTCTATATGAGCTGTAATTGAACTTTTCAAGTTAGAACATGTAGGTTGTTCATCAAAATTTGATGGACATGTATTTGTCACATGGTTATCGGGTGTAGTCTGATTTTGATGTAAACTGCTTAAGTGAGGTCTATTTTCACGGCTTTCCATATTTCCAGAATATATTGAATCACGAGAGTAAGGCTTAAAGGCACTTAAAATTGGCCCATCTTTCGTAAAAATATTTTGCTGAGAGCAGATCATTTTACCCAGAGGTGTAAATGGAGATTGCATTTCAAGTTGTGGTGATGTTTTTTCTGCCTTATCTATATCACTGACTCTACTATCATTTGACTGAATCAAGTTTCTGGTTGTAGTCTCATTTTGATGTGAACTGCTTAAACGAGATTTCCTCTCATGGCTTGCCATATTTCCAGAATATATCGAAACCCTAGAGTAAGGCTTTGAGGCACTTAAAATTGGCTCATCTTTTGTCAAGTTTTCGGGTGTAGTCATATTTCGATGGGAACTGCTTAAGGGAGGTTTATTTTCATGGATTTCCGTATTTCCAGAATATATTGAATCACGAGAGTAAGGCTTACAGGCATTTAAAATTGGCTTATCTTTTGTCAAATTTTTTTGCTGAGAGCAGATCATTTTACCCTGAGGTGTAAATGGAGATTGCATTTCAAGTTGTGGTGATGTTTTTTCTGCCTTATCTATATCACTGACTCTACTATCATTTGACTGAATCAAGTTTCCAGGTGTAGTCTCATTTTGATGTGAACTGCTTAAACGAGATTTCTTCTCATGACTTTCCATATTTCCAGAATATATCAAATCACGAGAGTAAGACTTAAAGGGACTTTGGTGTGGTGTATTTAGAAATCTGGGGATCAAATGGGTTTGGTGAATGTTTTCTGGAGCATGCTTCACATGACTGGTATCAAATGGCTGGGAATTTTGGTGTTGTCTTTGTAGCTTTCTTCCATCATTGGAGACCAGAATTGTTTCACTGTGAAGAGACACATTATTTGAATCAATTGGCTCAATGTCTAATATATTTTGTGATTTCTTGTTTGCCACAAGTATTTGCGTCACATATTTATTTGGATGATCTAGAATTTCAGATGGGTCCACATTGGTGAATTCTGTTTGCAAATTTTCTTGGTTTGGGGGTAAGTCAGATACTTTTTTATCATTAGAGATTGGCAGTGTTTTATGTTCTTTATCTGCAACTTGAAGACTATTTTTGCCACGAGGGACATTTTCAGCAATCAAGTTATCCATTGAAAGGGAAACATTTTTAGTCGTAGAGTTATTTGTCATAACAGGAGGCATCATATAGCTTGATTGATATACACCTCTAGAGTATGATTGCACTGACTTAGTTGAAGGTGATCCATTGTTTGTGGTCTTGCAGACTTCATCTGCCTTAAGAGCTATTTCTTCATTAGTTGAGCATGAAGATAACATAGCAGCTGGGATTGACTGACTTCTGTTCACAGTGTTTTCATCTCTGGCACATATCAGATTTTGTATAGGTTTATCTTTATGTTTCATGTCATCATTAGATTCTGCATGTGAAATGTCTGTTTGACACTCTTTGTATGTAACTCTTGAGTTTACCTGACTTAGGGGAACACAAGAGACTATAGGTTCTTTTGTCATAAATTGTGAACAGGCCTGTAGTAAATTCGTAGACCTATGCCAAAGATTCAAAATACTTGGATCGCTTGCATTGGCTTGACTATGAGTTGTATCTGAGCAGGTAGTACTGCTTACAACCAACCTTGGTGAGGTTTCGTTGGAGAGTTTTGATGGATAGCTGCTATTCTGCTGTGAATCTGCCTCTGTGGTTTTCACATTGTGCCCATGGTCCACACTAACCAAGGAACTTGAAGACGGCACTTTTTCAGATGTTAAAGAAGAATATGGTTCTTTAGAAGGATAGGATGGAGACTCAGTGGTTATCTGGCAAATTGCATCTTGCTCTTTGAAATTTGGTAAACTTTGTGTACTTGAAGTATGGAATGCTACTTTTAGATCATCTACATAAGAAGACTTCAATGGCCTAAAATGTTGAATATTTTGGTCTTGTAAATGAGGTTCTCTTGTTGCAAGTTGTGGACTATCTGTACTCAATTGTATACTAGTTGCATCCTTTTGAACAAAGTCATCAGATACTTTAATTTTTCTTTTATCACTTTCTGATATAATCTTATTAGTTTCTTTGCTGGATAATTGTGAGATGTTTACACAATTCTGTACATCATTTGCATTTGTATTTGTTGAAATTCTGGAAGCCATTTTACAATCATTATGACATGAAGTAAATGATAACTGGGAAATGCTAAATGGTTGACTATGTATGGTGGACGATCCTGTTGCTGAGGAAGTTGTAGAATTAAATGTTAAACAATTGTCTAAACATAATTCTTTTGACACTGGACAAGGAACATCTGAGTAACTGGTTGAGATTTTACTTGATGATTCTAAATTTCTTCCATCTGAAATAGATGGAAACAAATCCACTGATGGATGTTCACATATATTTTTGCTGGATGACATGTCCTTTATCACATGACTTCTCTTTCTTGGATATTCCAAGTTAGAAGTGCATGATTGCTTTGTAATGGTTACTGTGTCATCATTTTCTGGGATAGAATTTATCATATCTACAGTGATGCCACTCTTCCTTGATTCTATAAAAAATTGTGATTCTTCATCCTGATTCTTAAGATCAGTTATTTGTATCTTCTCTACAGGAATCCTCTGTATTTCTGAAGGCACAATATATTTTGGTGATAGACATGATTCCTCTTGAGTCTTAGCTTCATTATTAGCAGATGAGAGGGGTTCATTGGGATGTGATCGAGCAGAATCATAGGTATCACTCAAACTACTAGAGCTTGACAGATTTAGAGACATGGATCGAGTCAGGCTAGTGGAATATTGAGCTGATAATTTGTTAGAAGTTTCAGTTATAGGGCTTCGATTTGTCATTGATCTAGAGGACTCCAAATGTATCTCCTTATTTGTACCTTGATCATTAGTTATTTGATCTAATCTTTTCAGTTCAGTATCTGAAATTAATGCCTTCTTTTTTGGGGTTATGCAGACATTTTCATTGGTGTCAACACTGTAAAACGTATTTGAAGACCTTCGGTCATTTTGAGATAGTTTATACTTTGGATCTAAAGTTCTGGTTGTCTTCTCACAGTCTTGTGTACTGAATGCACTTGGAGGTACTTTATCTTCTGTTTGAGTATCTGAAAGTAAACGTGAAAAACCTTTCTCCGTGGATATTTCTTGCACTTTATTGGCATAATTTGCATTTTTAAAACTTTCTTGGTCATCAGTGGCAAACACTGTACTTTTTGAAGATTTTAGGTTTTGTAGATGTGGTTGATAAGGATCACCACAAATTTTATTAATCAAATCGGTGGACCTTGTTTCTTTTGAATGCAAACATTTAGATTTCATTTCTGGATTAATAGCAGAATCTTGTTCATTGAAATCTGCAGATTTGACTGTGGAAACATTACTCTTTTTTTGAATTTCAATATCAGTATAGTTTGCAGTAGCAGAAGACCTTGGTGACACATTGCTCTGTGACTCTGGCAAATTCCTTGGTTGAAGATTTTTTAAATCAGTTTCTCTTGTAGACTTGACACTCTTAATCTGTTCTGAGACTGATTCTGTTGCAGTATGATCCAATATTGAGTGATGAGAGTTTATATCATTAGACATTAGGGAAATAGTTTCCTTATGCACATCGGATCCACTGGTTTGAGTTGTTACGTTATGCTCTGTAACCATCCTATTTCTGTTATATAAATCTTTCATGCCCATGACATGTGTAATAGAATGGGAGGAGCTAGGAATTGAGCTGGTCATAGTCATTGCCACTGTCTCTTGAAATGAACACACATCCTGCTGCAAATATGATGTACTTACATTAATTGTAACTGGAATTTCACTTTGTTGTGCTTTGTTACTGTTTTGGGTACTAGAAATGTAAGTAGTGTGCTGTCTTGCATCTTCTTTGTTTATTACACACTGTTGTAGATACAAATTTTTAAAATCTTCTTCATTGGCAGAAGCGTGTTTATTTTCAGTCAACTCATCCACAAGAGGCTTATTAACAGTTTTTGATTTTGTGGGACTTGTTTGACATTGTGCCTGTTTTGAACAAAGGTTGGTATGATGATGCACTTTTGTAGAACGATTGTCTTTTGACACTGTATCCAGCTTCAGAGTTTCTTGACTGAAAACAGTTGGTGTCAGATGTTGCACATTAGAATCCATCTCGGTTTTGACAGGACCATTTGAATGTTGGTAATCTGATTCTTTTGAAACTGTTGGCTGTCCATGTTGCAAAATATGTGGTGATTCTTCTTCATACATGTTGGTGGCACTTGTCTGGCTCATTGGGCATGCTTGTTCCTTTGTGTCAGAACATGTATCTGCTGAAGCACAGGCAGAACTTTTATTAGTTGAGTCAGAGTAAGGTTGATTACGCTTAATATTTGATATTATAGGTATTTGCAAGCAATCAATGTGCCGTCCATCAACAGGTGCAAGATCTGTCATTGATGGACACACTTCTGAAACTACCTCTTCTAACTTTGGGCAGGATCCTGGCGTAGGAAGATTTTGACGCTGCAAACTTGTTCTCCTATGTGAACTCTGCAAAATTGGTAGTGTTTCTTGCTTCATGTTGGAGCAACTTGCTTGAATGCTAATTTGTGACGTTTTGCTTTTAATATCACAAGTGTTTGAGTTTCTTGGACCTTGATCTATTCTATTGCATGAATTGGGTGATGCTGTCTCTGGCTTACCTCCATTGGTCACGCTAACTTGGTTGAAAGATTTTGATGTTTGTAAGTCTGGAGAGCTTATTTTCTTGTAAATAAAATGTCCTTCTTGTGAAATTATATTGGACATTTCAGAATTCTTATACGACTTTATCTGCACCACCTCTGTTACAGGTTTACTGCTTGAATCATCTGATTTTGGTAGATCAATCAAAAGTTTGTTTTCATATGGTGGAAAAATATGCTTATCAGTTGACTTCAAAACTGTTGGATCTGGAAGTGAATGCCAAACATCTGTGACTGATGACTTACAGCATGAAGACTTTTTGTGGTGTGGTAAATATGATGTGTTGGTCTGCTGTGCTATTGAACAGTTACACTCTTTTGAACTATCAAAATCTGCTGATTTAGAAACTTTTAAAACTGATGTAATCTTTTCTAGATCATCAGACTTTGCAGCGGTTGGATTGGGACTGCCTTGAACACTCATCACCATATTGTGCTTTGTACTAATGGATGTTTGATCATTAGCAAACTTTGTTTCTGTCACCACAGTATGTACTCCAGCTCCTTCTATACCACATTTTCCCAATTCTAAGTTTGATGAGAACAATTTATTCTGCTTTGTGTCATTGCTACAGGAAGCAGACTGCACATCAATAGTTGTGTTTTTTAACACAGAAGATTTTTCCTTAGGCCCACACGATGAGCATATTCCATTCAACACAGATTCTTGCTTTCTACTACCTCCTAATCCTTTGGAAAATTCAAAACATTGTAAGTCTAGAGAATTTGTTCCCTTAGATTTTGAAAAACAATTTTGTTCTAAATCAGTGGAGCTTGTTTCTTTTGTTACAAAGCAGTCCTCTGTTTGCTGGTCTACTGATATACTTTTGGAGCCTGGAGAGGTTTGTACAGCTACTACTGAGCTTGCCTCTTGGAAAAATACTGATCCACTTATTTTTTCTAAGCTTTGTGAGCTGCTCACGTTTGCGTTATGTGATAATTGAAAATCTGCATGGTTTCTATTCTCAGCATGCACATCTTCAAAATCCAAACAAGTCTTTTCCCAAAGTGATTGCTTATGTTGTGACACATTTGGACATACTTTTGAAAAAGACTGACAATCAGATGAGCTTATCTGCATTTTGGCTGTCAAAGATTGCTGCATATCCCTTGAAACAGATATTTGAGAAAGATGAGAAATTTCTTGGTGTAAATTTGTTGAGCTGGTGCATTTTGAAAGAGAGTTTTCTCCTTTTAAATCAAAAGGACTTGTGTTCCTTGAGGTAAGAGCTGGGTGTAAATTTTCAGAGGCTGTAATTTTATAAAGTACACTGTTGTCTTTCCTACCAACTGCTGAAGGGTTGACTTCTAATATTCGAGAGCTTTCAATGTCAAGATTTAAATCACTGGTCTTTTCAGAAATTTTATTTTTGTGGAGATTAGTCTTTCTGGTTTGTTCAGAAACAGGAAGAAGTTCATGACTATTGGTATTCAAGTTTGTTGAATATGAAAATGATCTATCAAGCTGTCTATCTGCCGGGTCTATATCATCCATTGGGAGTTGTTGAAAGTCTGTTGAAACTATTTTTTTCAGCGGAATATTGTGCAGAGAATCCGTATTTCGGTTCAGTATTCTTTGTTTTTGACAATGATCTTGTTCAGCATCTATTGCCAAATTCGATGAGCTAGCATCTTCACAGACCGTAACTCTCACTTCTTCAATCCCTGATTCAGTACCTGCATGGATATTCTTTGATGATTTAGATGATAATTCATTGCTGATTTTATATTTGTTCAAACCTTGCGGTTGTTTCTTCAAATCTGTTGAGGCTGTCTGAGTTGAAACTAGAGAAGACTTTTTGATTGCGTTTGAATTATCAGTCTGTATTGAAGCATCATCCAAATTGTTCAAGTCTGTTGTCACTGTGGACTTTGAAATGTAATCTTTTATTTGATTTGGGTTATCCAATAAGTCCATCTTTTCTACAATTAATGATTGCATAGAGTTTGAAGTTAAGTTTTCAAATATATTTAACTTATTACACATCTCTGTAATGCAAGTCTCCTTTGCATCACAGGTTTCAGTGGCATCTTTTTCTTTGTACAACTGTGGAAGACTTATGTCTGAAACAGATGCAATTGCACCTTGTAAAATATTGGACCAACATGGTTTGCTTGAAGCTGTTGTTAAGGTTATCATGTCAATACCATTATCCTGCTGCGATTGGGGATTGGCTGAGACTTCTTTACATTTTTTTGCATCTTCCATGTTATTATTAGCAAGATGTATAGTATGCTGCTGTGCATCTTGCTGCATTTTTCTAACAGTTGAATGAACAGAATCAATATCTTCTGTGATTAGTACTGTTCCACCCACAGAATTAAACTGTTTTTGTAATTTATTTGAATATGTAGGCAGTATTTCATACAGCTCTTGTGTTTCAGATATACAGTTTTTTTGTAATTCATCTAAATATGATTGTTTAGACCTTGAAGCAGCTTGGTGATTCAGGTTACTCAAACTTGTCTGAATGGCAATTTCTGACTTTGAGTCAGATTTCGCCAAATTTGTAGAACATGATATTTTTGTAAAAATGTCACATTGATGCATATTATTTCCGCTTATTTGATCATTTTGATCATTTGAAGTTGAAAAAGATTTGTTTAGTAAATCAGTTGTGTTTGTATGTTGAGAAGCGGAAGGATATTGATCAACATATGAATTTGGCGCTCTAGTGGCAATTGCTGGAGTTAGAACGACATTAGAATTTGACCTAGGTTGTATCAGAGTATGCTGGTGACGTAAATCGCTGTTTTTGCCTGAGGTTACTTCGTGCTGCAAATAAACACTCTTCTCTGGAGTTACTAAAGCTGCTGTTTTTGTAGATTTTGAACTGGTTGTACCACCAGATTTTTCATCATTGAAATACATTTCAGAATGTCTATCTGATGAGCTGCAATAAGTTATTTGTGGTAAATCTGAAGAACTGGTCTGTTTTGAAAGTAGGTATTTTTTCTCTATAAGAATTATTTGCTTTCCATGCAAGTTTTTGGTCTGCAAATCTCTGCAATCTATGACTGTAGACACATCATGCGTATCTCTTGTGTCCACATCTGTTGCAATTTTTGGTTCTACAGAACAAACTTGTGCAGAACCTTTAGCTATTGCTAATGTTCTAGGAGAACCATCAAGGTGTTCATCTATAATATCTGTTTTTATGGAAATTAGAGGATCTTCATGAGAATTACATGATCCAGAGGAAATTACATCTTGTACTTTTCCTTTCACTCCTGGGACATTAAGCTTCAAACTGGTGGATTCTGGAAAAACACAACCTTTCATCTCATGTAAATTTCTTGGTACACTTCTGAAAGCAGAAGAGCTATTTTCGTGTTTTAGATATTCAATGTCTACTTGGATTCTGTCTTGTGTGACAGGAAGAACATTATTGGATCCTGCTGCAAAAACTTCCTTTTCAGAATGTTTGTGATGTTGGAAATCTGTCATTTTCGGAGTTCTAGAGGAAAATCCTTGTGTTTCGATACCATCTGAACTTGTCTGGTTCGCTGATGCCATTGCTTCCTGCCAAATGTTGGTTTGGGTGGTTTGTGCAAGATTCTGTGGCATATCAGTGATACTTGCCTGATTGCGCACAATATTAGGAGAGTGCATATCATTAGAAAATGTTTGTTCAGACTTACTAATATACTGTCGACAATTTGTAGCTTTTGAAATCCATGTTTTGAAATCCATAGTTTGCCCATGTTGAGCAGTTGGAGACATTCTATTTGAAATAACCAAGTCTTCATTTGAAGTTTTAGTACCAATAGCTTTTGGAATAGAGCATAGATCTGTTGAACTTGTTTCTTTGGTCAATTGAATGTCATTACGCTGCTTTTGATCTATAGCATCTTCTGTACATGTCATTTCCTGATCAGCTGTTTGAGAAAGTTGGTGTGATACATGTTTCAAGCATTTTATAGAACCTTGTGTGAATGATGGCTCTTGCTGCAGATCTTTTGACTGTGTTTCCTTTGAAATATTAACGTCAGAACTAGATGAAGGTGCAACAATACCATGCATAGGAATGTGCATTTGCATAGAATCTGGTTTCACAGAAACTATTCCATTGTGATGTATATTGAATTGAGTCTTTTCAGAATTTCCTTTGGAAAATTTCTGTCTTAATTCATTGAAATTGAAGCTATTTTCTGCATTGAATGGTTCATCTATCATGCGAGAAGAAACTGTTTGATTTGAAACTGATGAGATTTGGTTCTTCAAATCATTTGATGTTAACACTTTTGAAATCTTAACGTTTTCTTGGAATTTAAAATGGTTGGTTTCTTTTGGTACATTGTTGTGTGGGTCTATGGAACTTCTTTCACAAAAAACTCTTTTGTTCAAATTTGTGGTTCTAGATTGTTGAGCAATAGATAGTACACTCTCTTTATCCAAACTTGAGGGTGTTTGCCCGGAAACTTGAGCATGTTGCTGTTGGACATCTACTGGAAGTTGTAAATATTGCATCTGAGAAAAGATGCTTTGGTTTGAATGCTGAAGGTCACTGCTTTTTGAGTTGGTTTGCAACGATGTTGGTACACGTTCTTGGTTAGTGTATGGTTGAACAGCTTTAGATTGATGCACTTTAAGCTGCTCTTTTAAACCTCTAGACTTTGAGAAACATTGATTCAAAACTCCTGGATATGGTTGCCTAGAAAATTGAACATCAGCCAATAAATTAGTGGTGCTTGTGTGAACCATTTTTAATTCTTGTGAAGTATCATGTATAAGACTATCAGTGCTAAAAGTATTACAATAATTTTCTGTGCTAACAGAATCGCTTTGACCGTCTTTATCTGAACACATTCCCAATTTGATCAGCTCTGAGGTTGGTGTGGAATTCTCGTTTTGACCGGAAGATACAGAATTTTCTGGTGAATCATTTTGACTGTTCACATCCCTTGTAATAAACAGCTTAGAATTTACATTGGAATTTAGTGGGAATTTAATAACATCAGTTCCTTTATCGACATTACTTTTCAATGCTGAGTCTGTTAAAATCACTTGCACTTGTTCTTTATTAAAATGTTCTTGTCCTAATCGTGTATATGTGTGTTCAACATTTTGGTAAACATGGTCTTCTTTGGTACCATTTTTGCTTGTTTGAGTTTCAAGCCTAAAGATTTCTGCATATGATGGCTTTGTGTAAGATATTTTTTCATTAACACCTTTTAAGTTTTTTAATTCTTGTGAAGTATGGTATGTAAGGCTATCAGTGCTTAAAGTATTACAATAGTTTTCTGTGCTAACAGGATTGCTTTGGCCGTCTATATCTGAACACATTCCCAATTTGATCAACTCTGAGGTTGGTGTGGAATTAGATACAGAAGCAGAATTTTCTGGTGTTTTATTTTGTTTGGATTCAAAATTTCTTGAAGAATTGGATTTTGATTCTCCCTGTCCTAAAGTAGCATCATTAGCTTTGTGTAAATGACTAACTGACTGCAGAGCACATCCCCTTACAGGTACGTCTTCAATGTATTTCCTATCAGTTTTTCTGGCAATCATTTCATTATTTCCTGACTTCTTTGAATCTGTTAAATTTCCATGAATTGTATTTGTGATTTTGGTATTACTAAATTCTTCCACAAACTTCGATAATTTCTCGGGAATTAGAACAGAATTTCTTGAAGTCTCATCATTTTCAGTACAAGGCTCATGTGAGGAAGGTGGAATCCCTATTTGTCCTGCCACTTTTTTACGTCTTTGTGATACAATACCATCAGCTTCCTTAATAAGCAAGTTCATGCACTTATATGGGTCATCTTTAACATTTGATTCAACTTCCATTGTGTGTGTCTTATTTTTCAAAGTATTAACACTAGCCTGTAAACGATTCAAGCTTAATCCAACAGCATGTAGAGATTTCTTGATGGTATCATCACTTTGTGAAGAACTTCCTAAACTGCTACCAACTTGGACTGAAATTGATTCATTTTTATTTGTTCCATCAGTTTTCAAATTAACCAAACTGGGACTTACATGTAAAGAACATGAATTACTTTCTGCTACCTTGTCAACCTTACATATATCAGCAGATCTTTTATCAGTGCTGTTAAATTTGATAATCTCTTGCTCAGACATGGGTAGTTCTGTAATGTTCAAAGTCTCCAGGCTACCACCAACTTGCACAGCACAGGAACTGAAATCATTTCTGCTTGACAAATCATAGATATCTAAACTAGTCCCAACTTGAGATGACATATCTACTGTGTCATGGTGAACTGATTGAGAGCTTTTCTCTAGCATTTCATTTGAAGGTTTGTATGAGCCAACCTGAATGGCTTGAGATGGCTTTTCACCATCACCTAAGCTATGTTCCACTTGTGACATTGCATCAGACTTCAGTCTGTATGATTGTTGCTTGGCTTGCTCTACCTGATATGCTTTGGAAAATACACCATCACCACTGTTCAGCAATTCAACATTGATGCCAACTTGAGCCAATTGTGAGGACTTGGATAGAAACTCTGTGTTGTGTCGATCCTCTGCTGACAGATGACGATCTCCCTGAGCCCGGATCTCAAGCAGTCTTAAGGACAAATCGCTACTAAATTCACTTGATGAGCTTCCATAAACTGATGTAGAGCTAGATGTGCTTAAGAATTCATGGCTCTGTGACATATTGCTCTTCTTCAATGTTTTCAATGGAGAGAGTAAATTCACTTGGGATGACAGAACTGCTAGTGATGATAACCTATGACTCCCTTTGCCCTGATGCTTCTTTTTTGTAACTTTTGAAAATGTTGTGGCAGATTTTGATTTTAAATTGCCAGCTGGAGATGTTTGTGGCATTTTGTGTGGGTCTTTTTTATTTTGTTTCACTGGCTGATTTAATAGGTTATTACTGCTAACCAATGGTTTCTCTGTAATTTGAATTTTAGGTGCTGACATTGACTTAATGATTATCGGCTTTGACAACAATTGTGTCATCCTACGAGATGACATGTTTTCTCTAGGCTTTAAAATATCTATTGGATCCTCATCTAATAAAGAATCTTGATGACATGTTTTTTGAAGGGCATTAGTGTCTGTGTGTTGAGAACTTGACATGTGCCCCCTCTGTTCATGTGAAGAGTTAGAAGCTAAAGGTGCATGAACCTAGGAAAGGGAAAGTGCATAAAGGTGTAAAACACTCATAAGCAAATACATTTACTATAGGTGCAACATCATCCAAAGTTAGCTGTTCTGCCATGCAATTGTGGTGTTGAATGCATTATATATGTATGGTGAATGTATATAGATTCAACTTCTTAAGCTTTGAGATCAGATTTGGGGCATAAGATTACTATTAAAATATTTAGATTCACAAGTGCATGGCAGCAATGACATTACTATAATATATTATCTTCAGAAACTAGAAGCAGTTTAGGTAAGTCATGCGCAAAGATGTAAAGCACCCCCACCAGATATTAGATAATTGTATAAAAAGTAACCACATGATATATAATTTTGATTATATACATTATGAAAGATCTACTATTCTAATATGCACTGGAATTGTACATTAAACATAATACTAATTGTCACTACATAGACTAAATGCAAGCACATTAAAAGCACATAAAACGAAATATATCACAATTATTCTACAGTTATGCATAGTAAAAAAAAAAAAAATTCAGAGAGAAGCTCTTAATATACACACCACGAGTTTGTCAACTTTAGTTTTGCGTGGGGACGTTATGATGACCTCTTCCTCCTGCGTAATATCATGTGCTTCATCTCTCACTGGAATACTCATCTGCAAACACAGACTCACAGTTGAATATAATGAATATATTGAATAGTAAAAATCAAAGAGAAGAAAAAGAAAAAAAAAAAAAAAAAACACATTTACAAAAATACTATAGCAGTAATGAAAAATCTTATAGATCTCAATTACAAAATGTACGAAAACTACAATAAAACCTCATCATGAGGATACCTGTTAATAAGGACATACCGGTACGGCAATCAGGCACACTTCGACATTCTCGTTGCTTATATATTTACTAAGTATATTTCATTATTGGCTACACCTACTAATGAAGATAACATTTCGTACTCCCAACACTTTATCACATTGTAAGGTTTTACTTTACCTCCTGTAGGAGGTTTTATCATTAGGATATTAAAGAGTACATTTGGTCAATGTTCATGCAAGTTCAGAGTTCATGCAAGTAAGTTACAATGTGCTCAACCCATTGACAGCTACTGACCGGTGTGGAGGTGTATGGTAAATGTGCGGGTGTGCCGGGTGCCGTCCCTCCACCACCACAACCACCACTGCCAGTAGTAGGAGGACCAGCAGGAGTGGGCGGGGCCTGTGGGGGGGCAGCAGTGGCAGCAGCGGGGGCCTTGATGATGACGGGCTGGGTGAGTCCACCCTGGCGCACGGGCACGCCGAGCGGGATGGCCACCGGGATGAGCTGGCCCTGCAGCGGCGCAGGCAAGCCTGATGCGGAAACACAGGCCAGGTCAGATAGGCAGGTAATAGAACTTATTGCATGATTCTTACTTACTTCTTACCAGCTTGATAATCGGTGCAAGTTTTACAGCATATGCTATTGCAAAGTGCTTTATCATTCAAAGAATGTTTGATCATGATTCAGCTATCCCATCTTCAATGATTCAAATTGCAACACACCTTAAAATTAAAGCTTTACAAATTGGTTGTCGATGTGCATTTCTAATAATTGCCTAGCGCATACAACACCACGTCAAGTCAAAAATTGTTTATTATACTGACATGTGGCATATACAAGTATAAACATGCAATTTACAAAATCATTATAATAACCACCCAGCCGCAAGGGCTTACAAGTCTACAGTGTTTGTGTGAGGTTGCTACCATGGACTGTACCTGCTCCAGGCAGGTCGTGCTGCATGCGCTGGGCTGGAGAGAAGTTGTGCTCCAGGTAGAACTGCTGCTGGGCTCCAGTCAAGGGGGGATACACTGAGGCAGCCGCCGGCGCCGGCTTCAGGATACCTACAGGCGTGCAGAGAAAAAACAACTCTAATACGGCGTGGGAATGATTCTTATTTGATGGAAGTTTCCAGTTTGGGTTATACATGTATACAGTACGTGTACAACCTCTCTATTAGAACCACCTTTGGGCCCAATGTTAGGTGGTCTCAATAGAGAGGTGGTATCTATACAGAGGTTCATATTGTAGGATTTGACGAGATTGGAGTGTCAATTGTGAAATTGAGCATGCTGACGTCGTTCAGGTAAATCAGACGTCAGCATGCTCAATTTCACGATTGACACGACAATCGAGTGGTCAAATACCATTCTATCATGACTAAAATCCACACTAAACGAGTGTCATATTCGTTTTTATTTTAAAATAAATCATATCATAACGTTCTCATTGCCATTTTGACCATGCGACGTCAGCGGCTGTTATTAAGTTAAAACCTTTGAATATTTAGCATAGTTTCGTAATTATCCACTATAAAAACATTTGTGAATGATAAAGGACGAATATGCGATTGATTTGACACCAAGAAATAATTAATCCAACAACTATAATTTTGTAAAATATTAGTTGGAAGTCGGAAGATGTGTCAAAAAATATTTACTGTGCTAATTTCCCCGCATGCGCGTTACAGCCCTTAGCAGCGTGCATATTGTATAATTGAGCACGCAGCTCGACCAATCAGTGTGGTGATTTTTGCACAGAATGATAAAATGGTAGCTATCTATATGAGGTTTGGGTTTGAGACTGTGAAAAGTGGTTTTATAATACATGTGGTCTCAACAGAGGTGGTCTTAATTGTGCTACTGTATTGGAA
This sequence comes from Streblospio benedicti, assembly GCA_019095985.1. NCBI lineage: Eukaryota > Metazoa > Annelida > Polychaeta > Spionida > Spionidae > Streblospio > Streblospio benedicti. Next base: position 23,193,181 of record CM032662.1, read on the forward strand.
AATTTGATGTTTGAGCTTGAAATTACTTGTGGTAATTTGTGCTTTAAAAGACACAAAAGAGTTCAGCAAAAACTGTTAAAAACTTTATATATACCACTACCTTTTACTCATCACAAATGTCTCCGTCAGGTTTGAGGACAGGAGTGCCATTTGAAACCACAATGCAACCATATCTGTCAAGTTTGCATTATGTCTACAATGATGTTTTTACCATTTTATCAGGCATATTCAATGAAGTTCTTGTACCTTTAGCAGGTGGTTGCAGGCGTCGTGTGACTGGTGGTGCTGTTTTCTTTGCCGCTGGCTTTTGACCTTTTTGCAGTGCCTTCCCGTACACGCGGTCCACATACTTCTCATTCTGAAGTAGCGGCTTCGTGGATTTCTATGAAAGGTAACTAACTCATATAGTTTCAGATATAAGGAAGAAGCTTAGTTTTCCGTTAATTTGTTTAAATAATCTGCCACATGGTGTTTTTTTAAAGTTGAGGTCAAAATAACAACCATCTTAAAAATGATAGTGCAAGAGTATTGTAAGGGAACCTTAACATTTAACTTTCACAGCATATACCAGGGTATGAAACTTATCAAAAGTTGCTTACGGACCACAGGGCCGACAACTATAAAAAGTAGCCGGCCCTGGCAAAAAAGTGTATGGCCCTTCATTATGTTATTATTTAGAACTCCCAAAAAGTAGCCTACCCACTGGGCCGTGAACTTTTAAAACCAACCGGCCCGGGCCAAAATCAGCCGGCACTGGGCCGCCGGGTAGGCTCTATTTCATACCCTGATATACTGATAGCATTGCTGTAATGTTTGTTATCAATATATTTTGCAACCATAAAAAAATGATGAACTCCCATAACATTCCAAACTCAATTCAATTACAACAATGCTAAAAACATAAATCAAAGAAGAAAAACATCTAACGAGAACATACTACACAACAATACCTCATTTTGAGGCCCTCCACCTCTAGGAGGTGTAGAAATGGACTCCCTACCCTGAGCCAAAGCTATATACACAGCCTAAAAATAGCAATACAAGTGTCAGGACGAGTGCTCCACGGTGGCAGTAGTACCTTTGTTCTGGCGGCTATGGGCACGTTCTCCTTGCCCGCCAGGAGGCCGGCTCCCCTGCCTCGCCCGGCAGCCGGCGCGGGTCTCAGCCCCGAGTCTGTGCGCGCCGTGACACCTCCGCGGCCAGCACCACGGCCACGCCCCCCGAACACCTGCTCAACACAGCTCAACTTTGCATGCAGAGTGTGCATAGTGTCATTTTGACTTTAGCTGCCAGACTTTCCTTGATTTAATAGATCTACAGTTAGTTCTTCATATCAACAACTATCACAATTTCATACTTCTTTGAATAGGACAGACGGGTACCCGATGTGTTACTTCCCTATACTGAGGAAGGAGGAGGATAGTAAAGTTGGTGGGGGTGGAGGGGCACTGACACACTTGCAATCCTGGAGTCATAGTGTTTGCATTATGACTCCACACTCTTGAGAGGCAAAACAAACAGACATTGTTGTCCACATATTGAGATATATCTTAGGAAATTGTGATAGCTGTTGACGAAAGAACTAACTGTATTATTTGACTTAACACAGTTAATGACCTAGTTCGACAATTGATTTATGAGGTCTTCTTGCCGAGTAGAGAAGCATCTACTATGATGAATCCAGATGCTAAGAAATCACTACTAAATGATAATTGATTTATATTGTGATCTGAGGCTTAGGGAATCATGAACCCACTAAACCTACCACAGTATGTGCATATGGTAGTTTTGTGTACATCAAAGTGGTCTTACTTTTGGTTTCTCGCGCTCCGGTATAAGCTGATGCTGGACCTCATCCAGTTTGAGCAGTTCATGCATGATTTCCCTCTGAAACAAGAACAAAATAAACACACAAAGGTACATCGATAAAGCACAAATACACCAAATACATACATTAACTTTGAACTAATAATGTATAAGTGAAAAAAAGTCAAATTATCAACAGCAAAAACTTTCTCACATTTGTTGTGTATTTCAAAATTTTTGTACCTGCAGATCAGAGTTCATTGATTTGATGTGTTCATCAACCAGATTTTTAATACGCAACCTCTCAACAGCAGATCTGAAAATATTTTAATAATTAGGGTCCCTAAAAATTATCATTTATGGAGGATGTCAATTCAGTTCGTTATTGTAGAACACTACTATTTTTCATTAAGCTTAAAAACTCTATTTGTATCACATAAATATCGTTCATCTGAGACATATTAGCATATCATAGTAAAAGACCATTTACACCCGTTAAAGAATGAACATCACATAAAATTACCTGTCTTTGGTGAGCTGGTCAAGGAAGCCATAGATTGCACCTTCTTGCCTGGCTTTCAACATGGCATCAAGATTTGCTTCAAGATACCTAATAGTCAAGAAATATACCGGTAACTATTTTTCCATTGCATTTCTCCAACTGTTCTATAAACAATATTGAAGTGAGCAAAATATAAATTTCTTGAAATAGCGTCATAATTATGAGACACAAAAGTGTACAATAATTATTGCCTATCTGTTTACACAGAGTACACTTTGACAACTGAACATACAATGTAAGGTCACTGATGTAACATGGGCACCCATGGGTATGGTGACCAGGATAAGACAGTGAGCCTCAGTGAGCGCCTCACCTCCTGCTCTCCTGCACCTTCTTGAGGGTGGCCGAGGCGTCGTCCAGAGGCCCGATGGTGAGCAGTGGCGACACGGCCCGCACCGGTGCCGCGGTCACCGTGTTGAGGGATGGGTACGGGGACACCTCAGGGCCGTCCACAGGCTTCTTCTACAAGAAACAGTATATATTGTTAGATAACACTTATATTGTTAGATAACACTTATGTCAAGATTCTGCTGCATTTTAATGTTTGTGAGACAATTTGTGAGACATTGTTGAAAATTTCGTCAAAAATGATATTCCGCTTCTGAGTTGGAATGGATTACTTTGACCCCTTGTATTGTATGACAAGTTGATGCAAAACTCTGAATCATTTCTGTACTTCTATTCCTTTATGTATGAGATAAAAAGTGAATAAATATTTCTACTATTTTATGATTTACATATGTTTATTTATGAGCCACATGTAAATTATGTACTTGTGTAATTATCAGCAGATGCAGTGTAAACCACTTAACTTGTGAACATGGGGTGCTAAATGTTGTAATTATTATGCAAATGTTAAATATTAACATCACAATTATGATAATTGGAATAATAAAATACAGATAATGCATTACATTGAAATATTGATAAAATCTAGAATAAAATATTTCATAAAAAACTTGTACATCTAACAAGGGATGGGGTGAAGAGTTTACATATTATATTTACTCCACAATCACTATTGTTATTGATATACACAGAATTCTATTCATTCTATCAATAAGAATAGTGTTTACAGACTACACATATTTAGTAAAAATAGTACTTGTATATATATATATAATAATATTACCTCTTCCCACTTCCCCACTCTCAACCCCCAATGCTGGGCTCATTGCAATTTTTGATGGGCAACAATTGTGTACTTTCATTATAAAAGTATGAGAAATCTATCTACATGTACTTTCAATGAGAATCTGAAATCTATTGGGCCATGCAAAATGTCATGATAAGTTGGCTTATCACGAAATGTACCTGACATCTGACGACAGAAGAGCTGATTATGATCCACAATTGTAGGATGATCTACATTTAATGAACACCAAAAGTAGCCTAACATGAACTTAAGACATGTGAATTATGATATCATAAATCTACAGCGCATTCAAATTGATTAACTAATAAGAAATAACTAGGTACTGGAAATCATATATTTTTTCAATATTATATTCTGTAAACTACCAGTATATATATAGTTAACTAGAGCACACCTGGTATAAACATGATCAAACAAGAGAACTAATAGTCTCTCCATTCAACACCTGATACATTTATTATTTCTCATGTATTATTCCTCAAATTCAGTGCCAGATCCAGCCTTTTCAGAAGGAAGTCCCGACCACATAAATGTGCAGAACTCACAACCAGGATTTCAAGGAATTAGGCTCCAGCAAATCTAAATACATGTAACACCGCCACCCCGCCCCCTTCCCACAATCTACCTGGTTTAGACCACGGTCACAATGATGAAAAATTTGGCCAGAAGAAGAAATCATGCCACCATATTCCATCCACCTATCTCTTGGTCTGCTGCAGGATATACCTTTTTTATGATTATTATTTTGATGTGGTGGAGGTCCCATGTTAATACATTATATATGCTAGTAGTTGTTCAGAAGAACAGTAATGTTCAAAATTTAGGGATTGCGGTATCATACTACATGTGTCCGTGATCTATTCAACCCATACCATGATCTACCTCTATTAATGATTCATAAAAAAATTGGCCAGATAAAAGCTAGCTACACCTAAAAACGATATCCATCTCTTCGTTTGTGAAACAGACGCAAGTGCACTGATCAGTTGCAATCTGTCTTGTGGATTATAAGTCAGCATTTTGCATGTGTTAATGAGGCGGCTGTGCATTATTGGCAAGCCATATCCTGCGTATACAAGCAATGACGGATGCGTCCATATTAACTGGACTTGTCATGTCAGCAAGTCGGGGAAAACTTGATAAAATATGCATGGCCGGCTGAATGAGGTCTTTCTTAGCATGCAAGAATCTATCATAATTGAATAATGCCACTGATTTATGCACGTGACAAGTTTTAAAAGCTTAATGCAGATGGGAAAAAAAGAGATAAGAATGAGGAGTAATGCATGGGGCCTACAAAACCCAAATAACTTCTTCCATGATTAAATTTTCATTCACCAGTCATCCAGTGCAACGTTGCCCATGGCCCATGTATTTGAGTTTTGCATCATTGAAAACATTCATAAACTACTTTAAGACTCATTGCAAAACCCTACTGGAGGGTAAATCTAGATTGATATGTTGTTTCATTCTTCATTATCTCACATTTTAAACAAAAACACACAAAAAATCATCCAAACCTTATTCAAAATTCGCATGCATTTGGCAAATAAACAATGTAACATAAAACTTGATAAGAATTTTTACGAAGATCACCTAAAATGTTGCATTGTTCACAGCACACGGCATTCACCGGAATAATCTTCCATTCAGTAACATTTTGCCATTGTCATACTTACATTATATTCTAATCACCATACATCATCCAGCTAATGACAAACAGCAATGTGTTTGTGTCATCAAAACTCAAAGGCCTCATTCTCCTATCTCTGTATGGTGTGCCATGTGTACATAAGTGGCAACTTGCATGACTGGGGCAAGCATAAAACAATACTTTAAAATCACCCCCCTCATAAATTGATACAATTGTTCAATGGACAGGTAATTTAGAAATGTGCTCATCAACAAATGCTGCTCAATGTGGTTTTTAGTTTTGCATGTTCCAGTTCATTTTCCTATTCATTCACTAAAGAATCTGTATCTACCAGTCAAATCAATACATTAGAATACTTCCCAAATAGAAAACATTTCATGCAAAACGAAACCTCATTGTTAAACAATAACCCATAACACAAACAAATCCATACATACATACAACAAACATGCAAGAAAACAAAAAAACAACAACACAATCATCTTCTTCCCTTCTTCGTCTACTGAGACTCGAAATATGCAGATTTACGCTGAAACATGAAAATGCCATGTAGATCTGCGCCGCCCGACTCTGGCGTGCACCTCACTCACGGAGCGGGGCTGGAGCGGCACCTTTCACCTGCTCCACTCACTGGCCTCAGACCTCGCATGACACGCGCCTCACAAATCATGTAGAATTATCAAGCCCAATTTACAATTGTATAGCGCAGTGCCGGTTATGGTTTGTCTCTCATGCGATGCTGACATTGACAATTTTCTGTGGGGAGAGATTGGGTCATGCGAAGCTGTACTAATACATGGCCAGCACACCATGTACACATTACGCGGCGTACTCGTCCCCCGCGCCCGGTGGCCGCCAACAGGCAGCATGGATTTCATGATACTCGCCGCCTTGTGAAATGGTGGCTATTTTCGTAAATTTCATGTGCTTGTAGTCATGTTACATACTAGCCAGGTTTAAGGAATGTGGATGTTAAGCAAGCAAATACTTCACTTAACTTGCGTATTGCTCACTACGCAAACGGGAATTCATCTATTCATACCAATGATATGATGTTTAAGCATTAGAAACTCTAGGGAAAACTTTTTGTCTTATAATAGTGTACAAGTTCATTTATGCTGACCACTTTAGACCTTTTTAATGGATCCAGATGTTCAGGTGTTCGGATGAGACAGTGGCCACCCAAGAATATTTGAGAGGGCATGATATGGGCAAAAATAGATTCTTTGCATATTTCTGCATTAAAAGTGGTATAGACTACCTTTGGTTTCAAAATTATGTCCATTGTACATTCAAACATACTGCAGCATTATGTTAAAAGTGTTGAGCCTAAACAAGAATTTTTTTCTAACTTATTTTATAAATCCGTGCACATGTGATCCACTAAAGTAACTTATTCTATCAATAGAAAGTCTGTCGATAAAGGCTAGGCAATGTTGCGTCAATTACAGAAAAGTAGTATATAGTAGGGCGGATTTTCTTGCCACATTGAAAAGAGATGCGTGCAGTGCCGTGCACGTTCACGTCAGTTTGTACACATGGGAACCTGGTTAGCAGGTACGGATAATCCGGATATCCAAATGTTCTAAATCTAGATAATCTGACCTGTAATGTATATGAATTCATTTCTGACATTCTCCCTCACATTTTACTTACGGTACTACCAATCACATTTTGACTAGGATAGACATAGCGACAGGCTTTACAACCCTCATCTTCAATTTGACTACATACAGTGGCCCTAGGTTGAGTGCACACTATGATACCACAATCCCAAATAGCCAGCTGTTAAAAAGTTACATTGCTGAACCCCCTAGTAACTCGCTTGGTATGTGATCTTATTAATCAATTAATCTCTAACTTAGTAGAAATATGCATACCGTAATTATACATAAAATGAGAGAGGCTAGAATTCATGAAAAAAATAATAGTTTGCCATTATACTTGTCAAATCTTCCCAGGCAACCGTGAAAGTTTCATAAAAATTAGATAAGTAACCACACCAGAATGAATCAGACTCATCCTTTGTTCAATATTAACTTCCTACCATCATGATTTCCATGAAAGTTATATTTTGTTGCAGAATTGGCAATGGAAGGTAGAAATGATGGCATAATAATCAGATTCTTGTATAAAGTAAAACAATGATTTTTTTTTGTATTATTCATTATCGACATGACTTCCTTGGCCGATTGGATAGGCAGACAGAGTGAGACTCGTGACCAGAAGGTCGTAGGTTCGATTCCCGGTCAGGTCTGATGGTGGGTGTTGAGCAAACCGACCTCTAACAGGTTGCACACGCTCCATGGTACCTACACGTTAAATAGGTACAGGTCAGGGGAGTGAACACTAATGTGGTTGATTAGCACGTCTGCGCTATGGTAGCCAAAAGATGTGTTGTATGCTCCCCAGGGAGTTGAGAAATATATAGTGTGACGAGGATGCCAATGACCTGGTGTAGATGTAGAGTCGTCTGATCCTTCGGGGAAGAAGACCATAAACCAGACATTTACATTTACATTTATCGTTTAGAGACTGCAGTACTTTATGCGTCGTACATACAATGTATTGCTACATCATAAGTATGGTATGGCTGTATCTCACTTATATGTATGTAATGGTAATTGCAAGGAAGTTAGCACTGCCATGATTTTAATGACAGTTCAGATTTTCTTCCAGTTAAAATTAGATTCAAAATTGTGTCAGAATATATATTTGCAATTCAAGAAGATGTAGATGTATCAATCTAGATGTATCTATCGAAGCAAAACATAGTAAACTAGGACAAAAGCAAAAAAAACACAAACATAGAAATCACAATTTACGAAAAAAATGGATAACATTATATTTCATTGTTGCTCAGTGGATTTCTATTGACAAAGTGCACAAGCTATACATAGCATATGACGTTATTTGCATTAGGTACAGATAATATGAAGTCTTGTTGTATAAAGGATTTTTGTGTTGAGATTAGGTCATGCGAACCCCTCCTAATACGCACTCTGCACACAATGTGCAGATTACGGCTGGTCGTTGGAGATTCATTTCTTAGATCAGAAAACATGAAAAAGCACATTTTAAGCACTAATTGCTTTGTTGTATTATCACATAGAATTAGGCTATTTGGTACAAAGAAATGCTACTTGCTTGGAACATTGATAATTGTCTTCCACAAAATTTCAGTTGAGAAATAAAAAGTAAGAAAAGTAATTACAATGTACATGTAGACCTGGCAAAATCATTTCACAATTGATCGCAAATAAATGCGACCAAAATGTCGTACGACCAAGTATGTTCAAAAAGAGGTCGCCAAAATGATTGCAAGGAAGGTGGTTTGATCAGGATACTTCCTGTCCACCGGTCCTGTTTCAAACTTTAGATACAAGGGGTGTGTGTCGTACAACAGATGCACAAGGATGTACGATGGTTGAATAACACTCTCCTGATCGCCAAAATTGATGGTAACCTTAACACACTGTGCACCACTCACATGACTTCATGCCAGTCTTTATAACATTGTGCAACACTCGTGCGATATACCATATCAAAAATCAATAGCTGTGCTGTCTTGCGACCGCAAAACTGAATTTTGAGCACGTTCAAAATTCACTTGCGTTTGGAAAGTCATCTGCTACAGAGGAGACCTGGGTCATGGAAATCATGCGACTGGTCTTGAGAATGTCTGCAAACGTGGTCGCTTACTGGTTTCAACGGTTTTGTGAAAGGAGCTTTAGAGGTTTAGATTTTTGACTGAATGTGTGCATGATTTTTTCATTTTTTTAGTTTGACCAATTGTAAATTACCAATGACTACTGATTTCAAAACATACCAGATATTCATCTAGAGGTGCTGGCCCAACCAAAGGTCGTGGGTGAACAAAATCTGGCACACCCATCTCTACATCCATCATCTGAAAAGAAAAGGAAAATACATATTATATAGTGAGAAAGTGTTGGTGAATATATAAACTATATAAGCATGATATGAAGTTATCAATGGACATATACATAGATCAAGGCAAATCATGTGCACTTGATCGTCTAGTTTGATTGCATTATGCATTTTTCCAGTTGATGAAAAAAGCACTTAGACTAACTGGAAGGTCACACTATGAATTAAATTTACGAAAAAGAACTATATTTGTGGATATGTTTGTGGAATACCAATTAAATAAAGAAAGAAAATTGATGAAGATGCAATGGCTTGTAAATAAACATGCTGTTGTTAAAATCTAAGCAGATAAATATGTCATTGGATGATGCCCTCAAAGTCAGCATTAAAATGTCATACCAGATGTTGAAATTAACAACCATCAACAATTGTTTTCTTAAGTAAAATTGTCCACAATGTCATTAGAAACACACAACTTAAATTATAAAATTATATTTTTGTTCCCTTCCTTTTTCTTATTTCATTACTGTAATGAGGTTGAAAGCAGCACATTATGGCTGGCATGAACTGGTGCATGACAAGACCTTCAGGCTTTATAAACTTGCATGATATATGTCCAGCTAGTACACAGCCTCGCATGAGACTGCCACAGCGTCTTTGTTCTCTTGCATGATGTCTAATTTCCATTCCAGAATTATTCTTTCAGTTTTCATGATAGTGCAAGTTACTTTCACATTGGCGTGTGCAAGAGAAGAAAGCATTTCTACTGCCACAGTGAACATGCACTTTGTTTAGTTGGTAATATTCAACAATTTCAAATATGTTTATGTATGTCCCTCAATTGGTGATCAAATAGTAAATACCCAGTACAACAAATTGGGATAGTTAAATTGATTACATACATTTGTACACATCGATGCAAGTAATAAATTTTTATCCTTATTTTCTATTTCAAGTGATAGGGTTATCCCCACTACGTGACGACATTACAATTATCTTTGATTGGCAATTTCACAGAATCCAGAACTCCAAGAGAACTATTCTGTGTTAATAATGTCACAATGTAATCACCACCTAGACTAAATTGTAATAATAACATTTCAGAGCTCAGCTGTACTTTCGTTGTGATCAGGACAGTCATGTTTCATCATATTTTTTTGAGCGACGATAAGGATAGATTTAATAATGTGATTTTTTAAGTGCGCTTAATATAGCCTTCCATTCTAGTACACCCATAGAATTATGCAACTTATTGTCAGGAGTTATCAATCAGCGATTTCAAGAAGTTATCAGCACAAAAAGTTTGTTAGAAAAGAAAAGCTGATAGCAGAAAAAGTTGATGGGATTCACTAATCCTGTACAGCAGCTCTATACTTCTAAGAAACAAAATTGTGATTTGAGTTCACAATCTAAATTGCTCAATCTGTTGGAATAAATGCTAATTGATAAAGAAATTCAGAGATAAACTCTTCTATACTGGGCAAAATACCCTTTTTCTTGCTTGCCTTTGAACACAAAGGAGCGTTATCTTTAGATTCTTAATACCATATATGCACACACGTATTTGGTTGTCAGTAACATTTTAGATCGACGAGTTTTCAACAAACAAGTGATCAAAATATGCAAATTAGCACCCTCGTAACAAGGATATTGGAAGCTTTAACATAAACATTGGTCTCCTTTCAAATTTGCGCAGCATTCCAACACATATGCAAACTCAGTGCCGCGGTTGTGTACAGTAAATACATGCGTAATTTGAGGGTTTCCAGGCAGACTGGGTCCAGGCAATAAGATCTGCGGCTCCATGTACACGCATACATTGTGGTACTTGTGTGGAGGCTGGCGCCAAAATGACCTATTGCCAGTGTTTGATGAAAGATCGGATAACCCTTGGGATGTGCCCACTCATAGAGAGCACTGTTTCCAGGAAAAAGTTAACTTCGCACACTGAGGAAACTTGTTTAGTCACTGGGTGCTGTTTAGGTAAGGTGCGAGGTCATTACTACATGTATATTACAAGTTGCACAGCACAGATTGGATATAAAGGAAGTGGAAACAGGTACTTCAAAAAAACATACACTTTGCATCTAGTTCTATATGAAAATTTGCAGTCAATTAGTATTCATGTGTTTATTGTACACTTTTAAATTTTTACCCATATTTTGTCTCCATATTTAGTGCATTATCAGATACTACTACATGTCTTGATACACTCATGTTTATTAGGCATTCCCTAGAGAGCACACAGTGGAAGTTGCAGAACATTTCAAAGCTAGATAACAACGCATCACCAGTACATGTACCTCTTTGACTAGGAACAATGCATATAATAAGTTTCCTCATCGCTCATAATACTTATGTGTAGGAATTGAACCCTAACCATCAGATGTTTTAGCAGCATAATGGAAGTATAACCTTTTAATCTCTCTCGCCAGTGTCTGGTGTGAGATAGTTAAAATGCAATGTACTATTAGTATGACTAATTAACGACAAGAAATGTTCGATGCAACTTTGGCATCTCTCTTTTAGCTACTGTTGTCTCCTACACATGTGGAAGAATTGAATGTGACAGAAAGACAGCAAAACGAAAAACATAGAATACATTCTGATAAACAGCGTTCCTCAGCATGGTACAAAAACAATGAATACAGTGAGAATGGAACATGCCCTGATTTTCAATAGCCAGCCATACGTCATGATAACCAGAGTGGTGACACAGAATTAATGGATAGAGGCACAAACGCAAGTTTTGGTTAGTGTCGAGAATAGACTGATTAGTGGTTGCGGTTGTCAAGATAAATTGCTCCTTATTTCACCCTTATAGGGTTTCTCATAAAAACACTTGTTGTATTAAATTATATTTAGGATAATGAAAAGTGAATTCCATGTCACTGAAACAAATTTGTCCTTTGTGTTATTAAAGTATATCTTTGTGAAAAATTATTCTGTCATGATTAGATATAGAAGGACCAAGGGTTAGCTTATCTTTAAAGTGTGATTCATGCAAAATTCTTGGATAAATATAATCATTTATTCAATATTCAGTATAACCAAGCAAGCAACATAAGATTACCATTAATATAAAAATTTAGGATAAACTATGTACCTCCCACAACCATATGGATGCTGACGTAGCTTGACACGAAATGTTACTTAGTCTTGTACTGCGAATAAACTATCGTAAAGACGTCATATGAAGCTTCCACAAACAATTTTCTATGAGGCTCATTTGTATAAGTTAATACCTGACAGCGGAAATGGAAGTTTTGAAATGAGCATTTTAGCACATTTATGTGTGGACCGGGCAATAATGGGCTCATGCAAACCACGTCCATTCCGCTTATGACAAATATAAGGTCTTCTAAAAGCAATGCCATTGGGGTCTTCTGAATCACACTTGGCAAACCGTTTCGATGCATGTGTCTGTTCACATGTTTTAAAAAAAAAAGTTGCTAGAATTGCTATGGTATCTTTCATTTCAAGTGAGGAATTCAGACTTTTATTTTACATAAAAATCTGGGATAATAACATGTAAGAGTGTAAATTACCATATTCAACGCCAAAATAAGCATGTATAGCATTTCCCTAATCAACGAATGTCAAACCCAAAGTAGCTCCAACTGTGGAAACAAACCATTTGTATGTTGTCAAAGATCACAAAAACACCAAGCTCTTCATCTCAAAACCTACCCAAACGAATCTACCAAGGTGCAAATTATATTATGACAAATATAATGTCTTCTAAAAGCCAGCGGGCAATTTAGCAGCCTTGTAAGTTTCTGGTCACGTTAGGTAGAGTTTGACTATGCAAGCTTATGGGCTGTTGGGGGTGTGCCGCTGCATGCAAATGGCCATGCTGCTGGGGCTTATCTGTGGCTTGCCGTGTCACACATCATGTGGCGGGCCGGGGCATCCATTAGCGGCAGCGCCGTGACCATGCATGCTGATTACAACAGGGGTCAAATGGCTTTCAATTACCGTGTGCATGGATTGTCAATGAGCTTCATCGTGTTGTTGTTTTTTGTGTATACTAGGAAACCTTATGTATGGGGGTGTATGTTGGGGGGGGGGGTGGGTGGGGATGGGGGTGGGGAGAAATGTGAAGTTTGTGACACCTGCAGTGCAAGGTTGGATGATAATGATCGTTGATGAATAGTTGCTTAGTGGTAAGTTTGGGTGGACTGTGAGTACGCCTCTCAACTTTCCATTCTATCATTCCGTGCAAAAATCACCGCCAATAACCCACGCTGATTGGTCAATCAGCGTGCTCAATTTTGCGATGGAATGAACGCTCCAGAGCGAGCGGAGACCACTACTACGGCGCTAGTCTAAACTCGTCACACAATCAATACAGCCGGTGACGTCGCAAGGCGTGTTTCGTGTAGAGCAGAGCAAAAGTTTAGACTAGCGCTGTAGTAGTGGTCTCCGCGCGCTCTTTTTTGGCAAAATTGACTTGCAATGAGAATGTTATAATATGATTTATTTTAAAATAAAATGGATTTTAGTCATGATAGAATGGTGATTGATCACTCGATTGTCGTGTCAATCGCAAAATTGAGCATGCTGACGTCTGATTTACCCTCACTTCGTTCGGGCAAATCAGACATCAGCATGCTCAATTTAACGATTGACACTCCAATCTCGTGGTCAATTCCTACAATAGTCCCACCTCTATGGTCAAAGACAAGGTCAATGACAAAGGCATGGAACAGATCGGAAACCACTGAACAGATCATAAAGTTTCTAGTTATATATGCCTTCAGTAATCAAGGCTAGCAGCTTATACTGGTATACTAATTAATAGCCCAAGGATACCTCTAGGGGTGTGCAAGATCGAGGGCATTTATTCAAGAGCACCTATAAAAATTATATCATTAGATATATATCCTTCATTACCCGGCATGAAAATGTCCTTGAAACACGACTTCAATGGTTGCTTTCATTTTCATATTTGCAATTTATATGTAGTTTAGGTGATGTTACAACATCTTTAGCATATTGTTTACCATAGCAAATTATCACCAGCTCCACAGTTGTTTTACATGCTTTTATGGCGGACAAATTTGATTGTGGGTGATTATTTGATGATTCTTTGAAAACATCGATTTCTGTTTCAAATCACCATCTGAGTGTTTCTTACATAAGACGATTATGAAACTATGTAGAGTATATTAAGCAATTGTTTCTGATGTCTACATTGTTTTACCTCCTGTGGTTGATGTTCTATTGTATTGTTATGATTGCAGGTATAAAAATATTAACATACCTTATTCTGCAGAGGATCATGTCTTTTCTGTTGTCTTGCATCCTGTAAAAACAAACACACAAAACTTAGAAAATGGCTGAAGGCATTATATGTTTGGATAGTGATTGGTGTAAGCCATACAAATTTTGCGTTGTAATAGCAGCTGAATATTCTTATATAATTTCAACAAAGGTTTTTTGCTTCTAATTGGTGCAATGAAAATTAACCTTCACTTCTATCATTAAGTCCTGGGCACAACTGTCAGTACTGCTTCCCCACTACCTCTCTACTGCCAGAAACTCATGGAGATCGTAGCGATCAGAGCATAACAAGGGAGGTGAACGTATGTTTTTAGAGACTGCAGAGACAGTATGGAGATAGTAGCAGAAGTGTAACATGTCAAACTTACTCTACTGCATCCGTACTGCCTCTAAACCCCATACTTCATCAGTACTGTCAAAGTACTGACACAGTGGTTTGCCAGTACTTACACAACACATGCATGTAGTGATGCAGTGCACAGAAGCATGGATTATTTAGACCTAATCTGTGGTACGAGACACAGTGTGACACACTGACCAGTAATGCATTGCATCAAGACTGTAGACGAAATACAAATGTATTGCCAACATCTCAGCACTGCTGGCTGTACCCATAGCTTTATGGTAGTCACTGCATGAGGAAAAATTCGTAGACCTAAAGAACCTTGTGGCCAAAATGTCTGCACTGCTGGTTGTGCCCTTTAAACTTTAAGCTATGCTAGAAACATCCAGTAAGAGTAATACCTATCAACATCAGAGATGCAAAGATGACAGGGGTAGATTGGAGTTATGAATCTTGTGGGCATGCACCTTGTACATTACATGCTTGTTACACAGAACTGAGAACTGAAAAATAATCGATGAGCATGGGGTACCATGTGACAAAGCTTATTACAGCCTATCACAACATGTTCCCATCTCTGAAATCAAGTTCCTGTCTACTGCGTCAATCAGCCTCTGTCACCGTTGCATGCTAATCAGAATCAACGTGTATGTTTTCAATGGCGAAAAGAATAAATTGTCTGCAATTTGCTGGGAAGATGCTTATCTTGCAACGTTGCATGTCTCTCCTCGCAAACAAGGCCTACCTGTCAGTGGATTATGTTGCCACTTGCGTGCGTTTAACATTTAAGCCACATTGCTCCCATTCCATATTTAATGATGAAGGAGGATCAGACAGGTACTTTGTAGGCTACTGTCCTCTGTACAACCACTAATGTTAGCCAGTTATTTCAAAGTGATAAGCCACAAGTCCAGAAAGATAAAGCAAAAAACCTCAACAACTTCAATATGAGGTTTCTCCACCAACATCTCTCAATAATCGTCCTTCAATAAAAGCTGACCACCCATAAAATTATCAACATAACGTACTCATACTATAGCCAAAACAGATAATATATTTTTAACTAGTATAACTTTGCTTCTTATTAAATTTTCAATGGAAAAACAATTGATTTCTAAACTTGGTAATATGAACACTCTGCAGTAAGAAGGATAAGGACTTCAGAATACCAATGTCAAACTTTATATAGTAATGTTCAATGTCATGCAATATTCACATGGTAGTTGGAGGTGCATTGTGTATCACGAATCGGAGACAAAGCATTCTCATATTAGATTCAATCTTTGAATGTTTTCCCACTGATTGGGATCTAATTCAATAGGGTTTGCTTTTCTGCTTTGAACCTATCAAAACAATAAACAAAACACGCAACCAGTCACACGCAATCTATCACTTTGTTATTCCAAATATTTGTGATATATGAATAAAACATAAAAGAAGAACGGCAACTTATTACCAATATTCAAAACTCTTATCATTGCTATTCCAGTAGATTGTTGAAGACTTTAAAACCATGGTACATAAATATTACAATATAAAAATAAGGTTTGGTGAAAATATGGGAGTACCCTCACAATTAGATTTAAATAATCCAGCTGACCTACACAAGGGTAAACTAAATTTTTATGAAAATTTAGCTCCTGATTCAAAATAAAAAATTACGGGATCATATAAAGATCAGGTTGAGAGCACAATGAAATTGACATCAAATTGCTACCTAATCTTTTTTGGTTGGTCATGTTACAATGCTTTGGACCTCCATGAGACCAAGTTTGCACCTAACCTTTTAGGTCTTTAGCTGCACCGGACCTACATGGCACACGATATCGACTCTAAACCTAAAGGAGCTACCACTTAATATGCCCCTAGGTTTGTATGAAAAAAAGGAAACCTTAGTGGCATGATTTTCAAGTCCCTCCTAAATTCACTATCTAGAACCGGCTGTTCCAATCATGGTACCTAATCCCAAATTTTGACTTGTTCAAAATGTCTGACTGTCTCTCACAGACATTGGAAAAATGCCATTTTCATGTAAGTGTTCACTATTATGTAAACCAATCAGAATAATCAAAATTGCGATGTAGGTCTCAGACCACTAAACAAATGCTCAATTGTAAAATCTATTAACAATGTAATAACCAGCACCCCCCCCTCTACTCTGCTTAGCTTTGAGTGTTGGCCAATAACCTTATTTTTCTTCAACAGAGTATTTCATTTCCAGTTGCTGAGGAGAAAATTCATATGGGCATAACCACCTTCCCAGAGTTATGGCAGCCATAGATGAGACCTACCCCCTGAAATCCTCTGTAGTCTAGCACTATTCTATTTGATACATGGCCGTCTTATAACTGACCATGTGCACTAACTATTCAAAAATGTTTAAATAAAATAACGGGTTTGACACCTATTGGGTATAAGCTTAATTTTTTTACCAGATCTATAATCAGTAAATAATCGGAACCACGCCTACTTTTTAGTTAATATCAACTTCCGGCAGCACCGGCGTGTTCGGACCGAATTTTTTGCTGATTTTGTATTGATTTGGTGGTCTGAGACCTAGATCTGGCAAAAAAATAGCGTTTCATTCCTATAATTATTATTTTGATATTCATTACCATTTTTTAGGTATGATAGAAAATGCATCGTTCTAAACTTGCTGTCAGCACTGTAGATGTCCAATGTAAGTAAATTAAGAATATTATCATAAAAGTTTATAATTCTGTATTCACTGATTGTACTATTTGTATTCATTGATTGTACTATTTTCAACCATTTTATTTGTTTCATCAGTAGTCACAACTGATACAATAAGGTATTATACAAATTGTATCTTGCTCCTAGAGGGCCCCTAAATGCAAAAATAAATGATTCTGATTCTGTACATATTCAGGTAATATATTGCAGTAGTCAGTAACATAAACGTTTTTACCGACAATGAGGTTACAGGTACAGGCAGATATTTTGGTAACAAGTAGAGGCCGGTTCTAGATGGTGAATTTAGGAGGGACCTGAAAATCATGCCACTAAGGTTTCTTCTTTTTCATACAAACCTAGGGGCATAATAAGTGGTAGCTCCTTTAGGTTTAGAGTCGATATTGTGTGCCATGTAGGTTATGATTGAAAATGTATCATTCTGAACTTGCTGTCAGCACATTAGCTATAATACTAGTACTAATATATCACATTCTAAATGGCATGATGTTGTCTACAGCAGACATGCTGATGAAGATGTTATGGTATAATTATTAATATATGCAAGTAGCGACTATACTTGCTTTTATACAACATTTAAACATACCACATCAGACTATAAAAAGAGACAAAAAGCAGCATAAACTTTCTCAGCAACGATGTGGTCAGCAATTGTTACAGGTACATGCCGCTATTTGCTTGCAAGAGCAGGCTGTTTCTGGACGGTAAGATTGATTTGAAAATTTCAGCCACCACAACGGGACTCATCTCCCCATTACATTCACAACATTATTTGGAACATGGCTCTTTTGGTAAATACTTATGATTCACAGGTCTTCAATAATGCTCCACTTCAGGGGGTCCAATTAGATGATCAAGTAGTGGCACTGGTAACCACATTTGCTGCATGTTTCCCACCGTTTATTTTTAATTGGATGGGCCCTTGTATGAATTTTCTGTATGCTATTAATGTGCAGTACTCACAGCGACAGCATGGTTCACCTCCCGCCTCAGGTCTCCCAGCTCCTGCAGCAAGAGCTTGGTCCCGCCACTGCTGAAAAACACAAGTGAAACATTACAAATCTCATCTCTGTCAGTATTGTCAACCAATATGGCTTGGGGTGTAAGAAATATAATGTATGTAGACATCCACTTGTTCGCTCGCCCTCACTCGTAAACCTTTTCTCACACTGATTACAAGTCTCACAATTATATAATTAAATACCGTATTTTAAATAAATCATCTGTAATGAGCCCACTTCCCATCTGCACATGAACTTCATGAAGACCGACCGCTTTCGTCAATACTAGCCAACATATGAAAGACATTTGAAATGATACGTCCAGTACACTGTGCTTTACGCATGTCTCTTTTATTCTTTCTGTGGTGCACACAATGTAATGATTTGTACGTCTTCTATCACATACATAGTGACGTTTTTGACAGCTATGGACGATCTTGATTTTATAAACAAGGGTGAATTATGGTGTCCTAAATTTTTTGTGGGTTTGGCCTTATAATGATAATTAATTTAGAGTGTATACCAAATCAAACATTGACTAAAACAAAACAGGCTCATTCAAATGTTGATATTAGTTCACACATTATCACAGTTTAAAAGTAGTGCATTGCGGCCAATAAATCATAGTAAAATGGGCAGGACTGAAGTAGAAATGTATCAACGAAACATGCATATTACTAAGCCTATCCATATTTGGATGATGTAAGATGCGATATGCAACATCTGCAGCTCATTCAAAAAAATACCTTGGAGTATAAGAAAGCCTTATGCCTAGGGCACAACAGGTCTCAAGGTCAGTCTACTGCATGCCTAAGACCAAAATCTTATACAGACCATAACGATCAATGAGTGTTCCGTGAGGCAAACAGAGACTTTTTAAATGCATCACGGTGACCGTAAACAGCTGCTATGGCACAACACAGCAGTGGTCTGCCCGTAAGGAGGCAGTGTGGTGACCTTACACTAAATGTCTTATATATACAAAGGATTTAACAGCAAGTTGTCTGTGCAGATACAGTACTGGAGCAGTGCTTTCCCTGTAGGCCTACTATCAGGCTATATAGGGATGCCGCACTTGAGAAATCACACAGTGCGTACAGTGCAAGTTGTACACGAGTAAAATGCACGTTCAAAGCTTGTTGATCACACAGGCACCTCAATGTAATTAATCCCACAGCTGATGCATTCATAATGCACGGAGACAGTGCGACATATACCAATAACTTTACAGTTGTCAATACTTGAGGAAAAGGCCGTACATCACAAATCTGAACAAGTATTATGGGCAAGCATATCCACAAGGCCGGTTGTGCCCCTAGCTTTATACACAACTGAAATGATTGAGATATCTTGTCATTTGGAACAGCTGCTTAAAGACCTAGGATATAAAGTTACCTAAACTAGTCAACTTCTTATTAAAGATTTCACAGGACATTGTCATGTTTAGGTTGATATGATTCTTAAAGTAATGTATTATTTGCAACAAACTCATCACAAAAACGAACTGGTCCATTCATGGTAAAGGAACTTCTAGTGACACAGAAGAAACTTTTAATTAATTGCAGTGATTTTGTCTAGAACTCA
Organism: Streblospio benedicti; assembly: GCA_019095985.1. Classification (NCBI taxonomy): domain Eukaryota; kingdom Metazoa; phylum Annelida; class Polychaeta; order Spionida; family Spionidae; genus Streblospio; species Streblospio benedicti. Next base: position 23,213,176 of record CM032662.1, read on the forward strand.
AGTCACATATCCATCTATCTTATCACAGACATGTGACAAGACACACTGCTCTCTAGAATATTTATCAACTCATTATTCATTTGCAAACTTCATCTTTTTATTGTCGTAAGGCTGGGTTTCAAATAACTATGAAGCATTATGGCAATTTATAGTACAAAAATACGCAGTTACTCTGAAATAGCTGTGTAATAGTAACAATTATACCATTGCTTTGGAAAAAAGTGACTTTGTTCGTAATAATAATTTTTCAGTTCAATGTACAACACCTTTTTCATAAAAATGGACATGAAACATGCGCTACAATAAAATAAAATTTCAACTTGATTCCCTCATTAAAAGTAGTCTACAATATAAGGTAATCTAATAATAATGAACTAGACATGCTATGTCATTCTTCAACAATTCTATAGCTCAAAAGTTGTGTGGGAATGTTCAACGAGCAGTAGTTTCATTACTTACTATGTCTTTTTCCCCACAGAACTTAGCCTCAAATCTATGCAAATCTTAAAACGACACGTAAAATGCAAATTAAAGTTCTACTAATACAATGCATTAAAGCTTCCTTCAATCTATTATTTGGGCAATCATTTACTGCAGTGAAGCAGGGCTATCACAGTCTGGGCACAACAGCGGGCGCTCAGCAGAATTCATTATCAACCACTAGACACTTTTCACTCATTCCACACTTCTTAGGTTTATATTTTTGTTAGTTTCAGAATGAATCTTGCTGGCCAGACTTGGGGTCAATAATAATTGTAATTGGCATAATTGTAATTAAAATTACACTTTTCTGCATAATTGTAATAAGCCTTTTCAAAAATGGTGCTATTGTAATTGTAATCTTTGCCTGTGTCACGATTGATCGCAGAGAGATTTTTGTGAACCTTCTCCAACTTGCATCACATGACCTATACGGTGGCGCGATCCGATATTGGAATGCCAGTGGCACTGTTGATGCTCTTGAGACAACAGCAAAATGTCTGCAAAGCCAGGTTAAAACATAGTTCTATGAAATCCCTGCCTAAACACTTAGGTTTGAACTAGGTACCAAATGAAATCAACGTGCACAAGGATTCTAAAAACGTTAGAAAATATTCTTGTTTAGATCAAAGAATGAACACTTCTCTCATCTTGGGTTTCTTCATTCATAATATATATTAGAATTTTTTAGATACCAATAGAAACCATTTGGGCTCACATTTTGGCGAGACTTTCGCTCTTTTCACAAGAGCTTCTTCAGGCCGAATGACGGTCCTTAGTTGGTCATGTGACCGCCATGGCTGTGGCAGTCACATGACAGCAGTGGCAGGAAAACGGGGGGCAGGTCGTAGCCAGTGTCTCGGTTCATCTCAGGGCGCCGTACCCGGATTTCCACGGCTTCCCTGATCTTTCTACGGATTTCTAAGTCCTCACGCGCCACAATTTTGAAGTCTCTGGGGCTGATGGTATGGCCCGTGTCTCTAATATGGTCACCTACAGCGGTGGGCACTCTCTTGGGGTTAAGGTGCTCTTTTATACGTGTACTCAATGTTCTTCCGGTCTCAACTAAGGACCGTCATTCGGCCTGAAGAAGCTCTTGTGAAAAGAGCGAAAGTCTCGCCAAAATGTGAGCCCAAATGGTTTCTATTGGTATCTAAAAAATTCTAATATATATTCTTGTTTAGGTTCAACACTTCTAAATCAATGCGGCAAATATATATTTGAAGGCACTCTCGACTATAGGCTAATGATTTCATTTTGCTAAGTTATTGTTGAAGTAAACACACATACTACTTTTCATGTAAATCATGCAATCTTTATTGTGTAAGAACTACATGTAAATAAAGTTTTACTTATCATACATTGACATGTAAATAGCTCCTTGTGACCTCTCAACAAAAACATTGAACTTTTGCATATGATGTATTTCCAACACACTACACATGTAAGCTGAAATATTCTCAGCTTTTATGGTAGACGTCGATCACTTGTTGAGTAATCGCCCACTAGCCTTCTGCTCAGCTATAATTGCATGTAAAACACAACTGAGAAACCTGTATTAACAATGGCATAAATTACCATCATCTAAATAAAGGTGTGAATGCTCTCTACAGTTGCCCAGGTTTGTCAGGGTTCCTGGTGATTTTGAAGAATGAAATTATAGATTTTTTCAGTTTTTTTCCATGTTTGAAAAAAAAGGCTGCTTTACATGTATATCTTGGCAAGAGGTAGGGGTGGGTGATAGGTACAGGTTAGGTGAGTGAACAATAATATAACCATGTTTGCGCAATGTGCTGTATGCTCCCCAGGGAGTTGAGAAAGTTACAGTGTACAAATATGCCAATGACCTTTGTGTATGTTTAAAGTTGACTGGGCACATGGATACTGGACTGTAATGCCCCTCTCCCACCCCTAACCATCTACCTTTTGTATGATGACATCATTGTGAACGAGGGGGGGGGGGTGGGGGTGGGGTGGGGGATAGGTGGTGGGAGGTTCTGCAGACATGGCATTGCATAAAACATGAATGGCAAATCTTAATTCATAGCGCTTACACTTAGATAGCACTTCCTAATTGATACTTCCAATACATGTAGAAGTCAACTTTCAACCATACAATTTAGTTAAAAATGTTGCCAAAGTCTCCAAACTTACATTCAAGAACGTAGAAAGGAACAAGTTCACATTGTGACTGGTATTTGCATACATCTACGTTGAAAGTCAGAGCATGATTCTGTGGTAATGAAACTGTGCACAAAGTTTGCATACTAACATGCTGTGGGGAGACGCAAGGGACATGAATACAAACTGCCACTTTATTACACGAGACATCTCAGTAGGCTGCCGAGAAAACACACACCTCACTGTTGTACATACTTAACTACTCCTTTCTTTTTAAATGCGAATTGATACATTTGCTGAATGCTTGTGTAAGGCAAATATTTTTGCTCATTTGATGTTGGGATTATGCTTTCTGTACAACCAATGCTTGTGACTAATATTGTTAGCATTATTTACCTATCAAAGTTAGTAGAGTAAGAACCTGAATTAAATATGGTTTACACATATCTAACCAACCAAAATCAAACTAAATACTCTGGTCTTGGTGTGCTGATACATGGTTACAGAAACTTGGTACCAGAAATGATATTTTATTGGCTGTAATCTTCTCACTGTTAAACAGATTTTATAGTTACAACAAAGAAAGTTTTTGGCATTTGTGAAAGAAATGTACCAGCATTCTAAATACAATATATTGGTCATTGAAATTAACTACCTATGTTCTCCCATGGGGATTCTCCTAGAAATATTGAGTGTGGCAAGATGAGTGTGGTGGTCACCATAAGCATAATTACTCACCATCAGGGAGCGATGGTGTAACTAGGGGTTAGGGATTACAGGCAGAAGTAATGTATTATTAATATGACACCGCTTCAGATGCAAATGAACAGAATTCGATTCGTAAATGCAGATGAAAATTGAATATCATTGATATCATCATAAATGTTTGAACTGACTCATGGATGGAGAAATGAATTGCAAACTTTTATCATCTACCGTGAAGTAAAAATATGCCATTAATAACACTTAAAATGTTGCAAACAAATCATTTAGCCTGATAAAATTAGATCATGTTGACTCAAAAAATGAAATTACAATGTGAAACAAACTTCGGCATGCTTTTTTAAAATATTTTTTTGTTGATAAAATGGTACTTGAAATCAAAATGTAAAAACTCAAAGTAACATTTTTTCTTGTGAAGAATATACAGATATGTTTGAACAATGATCGAATCAAGTGCTATCTCAGAAGTAACTTCATGGTAACAAAGAATGCACATACAAATAATAGACCGAATTGCAAAAATGAAAGCTATATTCGCATACACATGAATATTTTCTTTTACAAAAACAAGGTTCATGCCACATGATTATGAGCAGATTGTGTAAAACATGACAATAAGTTCTTGCAAGTCTGAGAATGTGTAATGAGTACTGGAGGACCGCGCTCAATCAGAGGCTGAACTCAGTGGCACGTGTTACAGTCTTCGACATGACTAAGTGGAGGTGGACAGATATCATGGCTTTTATGGTGTTAATACCAAATAAGCATTTAGGCTACAAAATAATGGTACAAAACACTAGCTGAAGGCTAGAAATTCATGTTGTAAAATCAGGTGACAAATGTCACAATCAATAACTATTTAACTTTTGAGTGAAGTGTTTGTTACATATTTCCTAATTCAAATAATCATTTTATGGTTCTCCAAGTGCTATTCCTTGATTTCCATATTTCATAGCTTATCATCCTATGGTTACGTTCAAACAAGTTTGTGCTTTGAAGGCACGGGTGTTACCAACTTTTATGTAATGATAACAAGAGCCGTGAAGATGTAGGGTGTGAAGAGCACCTGTATGTTTATCCTCTCTCAATGATCAGTGACACACGACTCTCCACAGAAGTAGCGGTGACAGTGACTGGAGGTGATAAGGCACACTGCCCATACTTGGCCCCACAAACTCATTACAATGTACAAGGACACATATTGCGATAGTTTAAGTGCCTTGTATGAGTTATCAGATGAAATGGTTTGCAAAAAGATCCCATTGCTGAACAAAGTTATGCCTTTGTCATGGCACTGAAGTTTACCAAAGCACTTTATAAGTAAAATGGAAAAACAATAGTTTATTGCTACCTAACTACTGTCTGAATGTTCTTTTGACTTTTCAATGTACACCAGATGATTCATATAATATATTTCATATTTCATATTCATATTTCATATTCATATTTCATAACATATTTCATCTTACAGTAACTTAACAGTTCTTATCATCTGGCGATGACGATTTCGGACGAGTGCACTACGATCAAACGAAATTATCATTCCATCTCATGAACACTCATTTAAGTGCAAGTGACATTGTTCTATTCTAATAGCATTTGACCTGTTTCATAGAATAATGATAAAATAGCATTTACATTGGATGCTACAGAGTTATGAGATCAACTACTGATGTTATATTTGTCTTATAAAAACATAATACGAGTATGATTGAAATAGAAAAAAAAAAAACATGAATCCGAAAGCTGTTTATTCAGGTAAACGAGTTGGGTGTATGGCAATAAACAGACTGTGTCTAAACAAGAAGTGTAATTTTTTTGTACTAATAAGACAGCAGACACATGCCCTATCTGACATGGGTCACTGTTTGCATCATTTCAGCATGATGAAAGAGCATTGGATCAGTGATAAAGACCTTCCAAGATTTTTCAGAGCAGTTCAAAGTAGAATGCAATAAGAGCTTAATGATGTAACGTGTTCAGATCCGAAACCTAGATAGTAAATATGAGCATAGAAAATACTGATAAGCCATGTTCCAAAAACATGTACTATTGTTCTATTGGATTAATCAGTTTTGTAATATGAAGGGTGATAATTAACATCTCATCTCACCCTATCTCAGCTTTAGATTTGTTAATAGACCTAATATTCTAGGGTCCATATCAATTGCTTCTGATTATGTCAATACTATCAATGACATAATGTTATCATTTCTACTATAAGGTGTGATGAACTTTAGGATCTGGACTACGCTAACACTTCAATTCTTTCATTCCTCATAATGATAACAATAGAGGTCAGCATCTTAGATGGAGTTATAAACGTCTCAATGTCTTTTCCACCAAGATAGTGGTAACACATAGCCAAATGAACAACTTAGAGACATCTCCTGTGACCAGCGACAACATCCTAAGCTCAAGTTGGTGAATTATTGGATCCTTCACAAACTGAACAAACTATCTTATATCACCAAAATATAAGGTATAATAGAAAATGCATTCATCATTCAAGAAGACATCAATGTCTTTCACTAGTTATCAGCTTCTAGTCATGCAAATGCATGTGACAGGGCACCACCCAATGATGTGCGAGCACATGTCTCCACATAGTGCACTGTTTGATGTCTGCCATATACGCAGTTGACTTATGCACTGTCACAAATATGGATAAATTGTGTACTGTCTGGCAATAAAAATCTTATCTATTTCGTGAGCCTGATGCTTTAGAATGCAAGTGCATATTCCTGACCACCTTTGAAGTTTGCTAACAGCACATGATGAACTTGCCTTAAGTTATTGTACATCATGACTCTAGTAAAATAACTACAATTTCCAGAAATTCTTTTTGTTTTTACAGTTTTATGAAAATTGTGATTTAACTCAGCATGAGTCCCCTTTTAAATGAGTTACCGTAAATATAGTAATCCTTTAAAACAATGGTAATTGCATCATTAATCATTAGAATGCGCAACTAATGTGCGATCTATAATTATTTTTTCACTTAAAAGTTCCATTAGTATAGAAGCTATAATACATTTTGAATAATGTGTTCACCTAATTTAAAACAAACAAACATTGTTTAATAGTCATCTACATAAAAATTGCCACTCTGGTTAATTGTTATACTTAGTATCCCTAAATTACTAGTTGATGATGAAGAAACAAAACATGCTATGAACGATATCAAACAAAGGAGCCTCCTGATTTTTTAAAATTATAATACTCATTTATATATTGAGACTAAGATAAAACTCAAAAATAGAAAAAAATGAATTCAGTTTTTCATGACACGTTTGGTTCATCAAAAGTTAACAAGGTTGGTCCATGATCAAACATAATGCATCCAGGGTCCGACACTATGAGTAGCATGCGCTTGACTCTGAGAAATGTGAGGTTGAGGAGCGTATCTAAAGCATTTGTCTGAAACTGAGTCTGTAAATGATGTAATACTAATTTCATAATTTCAGAAAATGTTCATAGGGTAGACTATGTCAAATAGTACACCCATTATATGGGAAAAATAGAAATGAAATTGCACCCTGCTATGATAATGGCCAATGTGTAAAATGAATACTATTGCCAGGCCCTGTAAAGTTCCAGTGACGGGTATAAAGATGGGTGACTTGCAATGTTATTATGTTAATTTTAATGGGTTCAGAATAGATATAGAAGGGAAAATTACATTCCAAATGAAATTTGAATTCAAAATATAATTTACTCTTGAGCTTAAAAATGTTTTGGATACACACCATGGGATTCCACCAATCATTAACGGAAAGTTATCAATTTGATGACCCACCCTATCATTATCACTACTATAGCTATGTACACAGCTTTGATCAAGATAAAATTAGCAATCATCTAAAGTGTATCTGATGATATAAGGTACAAATGTCATTGTGATAATGGTGATAAACTTCCAGGTAGCGCAGGCACAACCATATGGCCATCATGTTGATAATTATTGCTGATAAGTGATAATTATATGGTGTTACAATAAACCACAACCCATTCAATTGATTTCCACTGACTGTTGCATTGATTACAGTTTTCATATGTGTGTCTACATTTTGTAAGGATTCATTATTAATTTGTCCATGACAAAAACATGCTACAAAGTTGACTTGCAAGTTATACATGTACATTGTACATTTCTATGGACAATGTAACTAACTGACAGATATTTTACCTATAATTATCTCTTTGCGAAGCAGCTTCTTCAGTATTTCCATGCATCTGCTTCAGAAATACAAAAGAGATTGAAACAATGAATTCTAATCAGAATGAGCGTTCACCATCCCAAATCAGAATGTGTGTTCAACATCCCAAATCACAAGCATATTTCAACATTTCAGGCCAGTAGTACTCTCCTACTTACCGTATTCCCGCGCATAAAAGCCCATGGGCTTAACATCGAAGATGGGCTTAATGTTCGAATATAAGCCCATGGGCCAATAAGTGAGAATAAAAATATTTTTCCCTGCCCAAAAAATTGATGAAAATTGATAGTTACGTGCACCCTGAACCCAGATGAGTCACAAAAGACACGTGAAAACAACGTAACACACCTAAAGAAGTCCTGTGCTCGTATGCGTACACATACGGTCATACAATGATCATGCTTTGGGCGATATTAGAAGCTCCGACACGTTTCACTATTTTCCATCAATGATTCAGAATGAACATAGATATAAACCTTCGGCGGGAGCTTGAATCAATGTTTGAAGATATATATTTGTGTTAATCTGCATCTAGAATACACCCAAAGTTAGAATTAACAAATAATATATTTTTTCAAAACAAATTTACCGGCATAGTTCTTGTTGCAAACGAAACGTGATTCTCTAGGAGCTTTCCACAACGCAACCTCGTTTTAATGCATTAGAAATTCAAATCAATAGCGGACCCGGACTTCGACTGTTAAATGCAATCGGTATATCTCCAGTGCGTGAGTATGATTTATAATGGCGAACTTCCGGAGTTCAAATATTTATTAAATTAGGTTTGTACGATGTTACCATGCTATGAAAATTCTTGTGACAATGACGAATATGAAGACAGCATTGCTAGAAAAGATATGAAACTAATAACTACCATTGATGATTAAAGGAAAAAATCGTGCACGTTGTCAAAAGTCAGTACACTCATCATCGCCCGCGTAGGTAGACTAGTACTGTACAGTAACACGTAAGAACCCATGGTTAAGAAACTTGGTGGCTCTACATAGTCAAAATCCAATGCTTATTCATCGCCAAATAGGGGGTGGGCGTAGTATACGAATATACGCCCCTGGGCTTGTAAGTGGGAACTTTTTCCATTTTCAAAAGGTCCAAAAAGTGCTGTTTTTCGGTTATAAGCCCATGGGCTTTAATGCGCGGGAATACGGTAGGTACTTGTGCTCCTTGTGAAGGATTTTTTTCATGTGGTCCATTCTCTTAACATACATTTACATACATTTACACTGGACAATATAAAATCCTGAATGAGGCGCCGAACAGAGAAAGATTTGAAAGGCTATTCAGATCCCCTGCTAAAGGCCACACCTCAACCAAGATGCATGGAAGGAGATTCCTGAGAACCTTCTCAGACTTGTACCACATGGTATCACATGTCATGCCAAATGAGAATCAACTTGCCTATTGATACCTGATGAGACAACTGCAAAACATCTGCAAAGCCAGGTAAAACTCATGGTTCCAAAAATGACTAGTATTACATCTCAATGGTTAGTTGACAGTGTCACAGACCAGTGCTAAATGAGTCTATATCTAGCAGGTCTGTGTTAAGGTGGTTACAGTCAATCAGGTCTTACTTCACACTTCATACATTTCAGCCCAGTCTCCTGCAGTCTGCACTGTTCAAGACCGCGAGAGATCTCCATAGCCATGACAGAATTGATGCATGAGGAGAATCTTTTAAAATGTCCGTACCATCTAAGAGAGTGCAGTCCCGAAGACACATCAACCCCTCAACCTAACAATAATTTTGATAATTTCAATTGTGTTGTGGAAAAACAAAAGCATGACGAATAACGATAGCTATATCTTGGAGCAAGGCTAGAATGATTGACATATAGTCTTAGTGTTAAAGATTAAATGGCAAACACACATTTGCCTTATCTTCCATGATTAATTCTTTCCATAGAGAATATGGAAGTTTATCTTTTAAGCGGTCAAATTCTATCTAAGAGACTGATTAATGACATGAAATAAAATATGGTTGTTGTTCAGCAGATCAAAGATTATGTGGACATTGCTCCGTCAAAATGTTTTATATTTAATGAATACAAATGAAACTTGTAGATCAACTAATTATGAAAATGGATTAGTTATGGTCTTGTAATCGAGCAGCCTCATTACAATTGGTCATGATCAGCCATCACCACAATCACTGTGTGCATGTATTGTCATCACCTTAGGCTTCCACCATCATAAAACAATGCCCAAATTCAATGTAACAGTGATTGGACGATTGCTCATTGGATCTACATGTACCAGTAAAAGATTTGTGGGAGGGTCCTAGTGTTATGTTAATCATCTTTCAGACTTTCACATTGACTCTTGGAAGTCACGGCAAATTTACATTCATCAATATCAACAGCAGACTTTCATTTTCAAAGTGGTTATGATGGAAACATAAAGCAGCATGTCAATCTCATGAAACATATAGAGTTTTAACCTTGCATTATGTGACAAATAAAAGTCAATTAAAGTCTCAAATTCTATTCAACTGTCAATCATCAGAAGTTTCAAAATTAGACTATTCTAGAAGATTAGTCCCTGCAATGCATGGCAATGAGTCTTTCTTTTAATGTGCCAGGAGTCTGTCATATCAACATCAGTCAATCAACTGATTAGAATATGAAATTCAATGCAAACCAGCTTCTAATGAGAATGTTATTATAACACACCTCTATAGTTTGTCAACAAACATCAAAATTTGATATACTTTAGGTGGTGTTGATCAAAGAAAAATGATGTGAAGTACATGTTACATCCAATTAAACATAAAATAAGCAATTTTCTTACGCTTTTTCCTTGAAGGTGCTTCTCTATTAATGAATTGCTACTTCTTTAACTGGTGAAAACTGTCGGTTCAATTTATCAATATGGTGTGCATGCTGTTTTGATGTAGAGGAGCATGCACATGATAGTGACCTATTGTTTCTCCTTAGCAAACTGGCCAAAAGACATGCAAATGTCATCTGTGAACCCGTCAGACAGTGCCTCAAAGTCCTAATGATTGTTAATGGCACGTCTGAAAGCTATTAGTCATAAAAGTTGTTTTTAGCACAAAAATTCTCTTTCCATCAATCACAACCTAAAACTAAGTGTACTGTAAAAATCATGGTATCTATGACATGTAACCTAAAAAATCACCTCCATCTTCATTGTTTTATGTCCTAAGCACCTTCTAAGGTGTATCTGACAGGGAGGCCACGTGGTGTTGGTACATGGACCTCCAGAGGCAGGCTAGGTAGTCAACTGAGCCTCGGGTTGTGGAGAGATCACACTAGCTATAGTTTTCAAACTAGGTGAGTTCTTTTGCGTGCAGAGGGGTGGCTCTCCTCTACATGGGACACGCCTTTTAACGAGGCTTACGAATCTGTCAAACTGTATGATCAAGTTGCCATATCATATCGAAAAACGCCTGTTGGACAAAAGAAATCTTTTTAATATCAGTACTATACTAACATCAAAGATTTCCATGAGGTCTTGTTGCCCTGCTCCTATGTTAAAAACCTGCATATTCCACATGACAAGCAGAACATCTATAAATATAATTCAATATTCAATTTTGATTTTATTTGTATCAATTCATCTCCTTTCTTAACCACATAATTATGACCACAAGATATTAAGCCTAGGACACATATGGCAGTATTCAGCTATTGCCTCCCTACTGCCTTTCTATTGTCAAACACTCGTGGATACCGTGTGGGTCAGTGCATGTCCAGTATAGTAAAAAGTAAATGTAAATGTGAATGTGTTGGTTTATAGTCTTGATCCAAGTTTTGCTCTCACAACTTTACAATTTACACCAGGTCATTGGCCCACTCATTGATCTTCAATTGATGATTTCTCATATGCTTGCATCTGCAGCAGCTTGCATTCAGCGCACAATGCTAATCACCCACACAATCACTTACTCACACTTTCAACCCAATGACCTGTACCTAATTAACGTGTAGGTGCCACAGAGCAGTGTGCAATTGCTTTAGGGATGAGTTTCACCCACCACCAGACCCGATTGGGAATCGAACCCACTACCTTCTGGTCATGAGTCCTATCCCTATCCACTCGGCCACGGAAGCACACAAAGTGCGGCCAATATACGTTTTTTAGGTAGTATGGAGAGTGTCATTTTGGAGACAGTAGTGAAAGGAAAGCTTCCACAATATGTAGCAATACGGCCTATTCAGTTGTAGCCTGGCCGTAGGTAGGCTGTACGGAGCCTGTACGCTAGGCCATACATCAATACTTGCTGTAAACACGGAAAAGACTGTGCTGTCAAAATGTCTGCATAGCCAATTGTGCCCCTAGCTTCATTGAAGTCCACATAAACAAACTAGATTGTCATGTTCCTATCATGCTAATCTTGCTAATGGGCTCCGTTTTGTGATGTGTTCATAGCAGACTTCAGTCTATTAATAATTGTAATCTATATGTCGTATCAGAGGAACATGTTCAGATTCAAATATGGACCAGTGATAAACTATTGCATCCCTGCGTTACTTAACAACGTAGCAATCCAGGTAAAAACAACCCTCACAGATTTACATTTTTACTATCACTGTGAAATATTTATAGCACACTACGTATGCTTAAATGACCACTTGGAGTAAAAATATTGCCTCTTGTGTAATCTTATCTTATTTATTACCAAAAAACAAAGCTCACTTTGTACGAACCTAATGGGATTTAATATGATGATAATAGCGTCAAAATAGACTGTGAATGTGGATTTATCTCAAGTTGATCACTTCAACCAAGTAAAAACAAGGGATTATTGAACAAGTTCATGATAATATCAAACAATTGATATTGTTCTGCTGATAATAACCTATCAGATGTTTTTTCTTCAAATAAGGTGCAATTGCGCTCATACACACGGACCCTGACCTGAATACCATAAATTGCTGATTTATAGGCCTGTATGATTATTTGAATACAACTGGTTATGCATGAGGGTTGTTTGAAATATCCCCAATTGTCACTCATGAAAATATGTTGACAGTTGCGATTTTCTATTGATTATGTAAGAAACTTGTCATTTCTCTACACGACAGTCTAGTAACATGATTAAAGTCCCTATCTATTCATCAAGTTGCTATTTCATAGTAAAAAAAGTCAGAGAAATCACCTGCCTGTGAACACTTTTATCCAACATCAGGTAGATACTGTTTGGATTATCACGCGCATATCCTGCATCTCCTACTGGTGAATAAAAATATCCGTATACCACACGTGGTGCATTGCCGGCCTACTTCACATTCATGATTTAACGCCCAAGACAATTGAATAACGTACGTCAAACGTGGGCACAACGTTTTGGCGTATAAAGCCGTTCTGGTGTAGATTTCATCTGAAATAGATTTTTTATTTGCCGGGATAAAATGTTTTGATATTCTTCATTGCTCTTGCATTTGGAAATGTAAGTATGCTAGTAAACATCATTTTTAAAAACACGTCAGATTGTGTTATCAATTTCTATCTGATCTTTGACACAACCGACTTTGAAGCTCAATATTTAATTGTTTATATTCTAGTTTAAATCATTAAAATGCACATGGTCAATCCCCTGTGTAGGAAAATATCAAGATAATTAAAAATCTATTAAAATAAAAATGAATACATAAACATGACTAACGCTTGTTTAACAACCATTCTAGAGTGATATGGGATAAATATTAAATGCACCTCCTGCTTGATACTAGAAATTTTCATTGAACTCGCACTGCGCACTCAGGAGATTTGGTTGACAAACTCGTTTAATAACATTTTTTTGTATCAACCAGGAGGTGCGTTTTCTCTATATATCTACTGTAGCTGTTGTTTGTAGCTCGTACATGTAGCATGTAACGCACATGTGAACATACATGTACATTTAGTCTTTCCACACATTGATATGGCCAAACGTAAATGCAGGAGGTGGCTATTATAGTGTATCTGAGGACCCCCTGAAGAAATGGATTTTCATCACCCTCATCAGCGTTAATTCAGCTGTTTACATAATCCTAATTAACTTCTTAATAGTGTTCACCTTATAGAACCTTCAAAATTAAAAAATACAAAAGTTACATACAAGCATGATTAGATCAGAGTTCAACTTTTCACATGAAAAATTTGAATTGACAAAAATCAACTATTCATTCGTTCATTCATTCATTTATTACAATGCAGATGTACCTGTAAAATTATAAAACCTTTATCAAACTCATACTTGACTCCCTTGTCGGCGCTTATCATGTATGTGTAAATCTGACAAAACCATTATACATAGCTTGACAATACTAGACATGTTTATTTTGAGATATGAATAATGACATCATATGACATAGCATTAAATTTGAAAAAAAAAATAGCTTTTTAGTTTACGAAGATTGAACATTGTTGCATGACATTATCATATTTCTTTATGCACTGGGTAAAAATTGCCTAAGTAGCGTAAGTCTTAAATTTGAAGTATTCTTGATTGCTGAAATCTCTTGATTTATATGGAATGTGAAATATTCATAGAATAAGATCAAACTATAATCTAAAAATTTGCTTTTTTTTCATGTTAATTTTATAAATTTCTTAATTCAAGGCACACTTGGTACATCTTTTGCATAAAAACGATGATAAAAATCATTTAATGAAGTCCATTTTCAAGAATTATTCTACAAAGAAAAGAAAATATAAAAAACTTCTGGAAATGAAGTATAATTGCCCTCGTGATGAAACAGTTTATTGAGCAACAGAACACTTTGTCAAGAATGCTCGTATCACTGTGATTACGCTCACATGTCACTGCGGTTGAGATCCCAGCAACATCGTGGTGGTGGTACGTCCAGCATCATCACCACAATTGTGTAAGCTTGATGCACGGAGACAGGAAGTCAGCGCCATGACAACAGCTTATCCTAGCAACACGGAGACGTAACAGCCTGGGGGATGTGGGAAGCAATCAATCACGGGTCGCAGACCCCGTCTCCAGGATGTGTGATAACAGGTGGTCGAGGGCGGGAAAGGTTTTATGCACCCGCGCATGAAAAATGGCTGTTTCAATAATTTAAATGTAAACAGTATGACAATGCAAATATGATTACAAAAGGATCAATTTACTATTCGAATGATGGACTGTTGAAAACCAAGTACATTTGTACAAGAACATTTCTCATATATCTTATATCATTATATACCAACATACAAATACAATCTGATTCTTTCTTTCATTCAAAAGACAGGCTGTTAAAAACCAAAAACCAACATACCCATACTTCTAATATAAAGATTAAGAAATTGAAAGAAAAGCGTTCCATTCAAGGGGTAGAAAGCTTTGCCTGTTTATCAAACCCCCAAACCAGTCACGCGCTATCAGTGCAAACCCTAAAGTGTGCCTGTGTAAGAAAGGAGGGGATTACGGACCTAGACGCGGCTCCAACAAGTGTGTGCTGTGTTGTTGTGGGCATGAGGTGTCATCAGCGTGCAGGCTTAGTCTGTGTGGATAGCACTTGAGGCCTGCACCTCTAAGCACCTCTTCTGCTAATATATACAGGTACGACCCCCATGATTTCCATGGCCATGGTACTGTACAGACATGATTTATTGGGATAAATATTGGTTTTGATTTCTTGATACCTATCATGCCCCACATATATACTGGTGATTCAGAATTCTGTGTATGTAGCGTTTAAGAAACCGTAGTGTAAAAAGCTACATTTGTATTTGGAAATACGAATTTTCAGGATCACACATCATCATACACGTATACATATATATATATGATAAATGCATACACATTAATCTGTATTAACTAAAGCTACATTATACAGTAAATTTCACATTGTCTCAGCAAAAGTGTGCACACATTGATAATGACCTGGCTGTGCCCCGGTCTTTTTCTATGACTCATGTTGAGATGCTGCACCACACTGTAATCTTCCACCCCACCAACTATGATACATAAAACCAGCCATATACATATGCATGCAATAAATTGAAGAGCAAAATTTATTCATAGAAAAGAAATCCATGGCTGATATTATTCATAGAAGCATATTTGTGTGCTGTATGGAGCCTGGTTGGGGTCATCGAGATATCACCATGATGGTGCTTCTCGTCATCACAATCTATGTCAAAGTACATTTCTGGCCTTGTATTGTATGAGATAGAAATGCTTTTGACTCACAGTTAACTGTTTCTCTATAACTCTTTCAGCCTTATGGGCTAAACTGTTATTAACTTTTAACATTTTCTGTCAGAAGTACATTTAAATCCTATAGCAAGAGCCCCCTTATCCTATATAAAAAATGTACAATGATTTTTTTTGCCAATTAGCTGACAGCATGTTATGTGAATATTCATTCTCATGATGCGTTTTCTGTCAATCTGTCATGGGTTGTGTCTCACCTACTTTTGTAGACGTGCTAGTTTTTACAGAATGAAAATAAATGCATGAATAGCATTTGTTGTCCATTAACATTGTCTCGTTGTCAAGCACATCAATGTCAATAAAAACTAACATACATCTTTGTAGATTTAACACTTGAAACCAACTGATATAATATATTTTCAACTATCATAAGTGGGACATTTCAAATGCCCGTGACAAGAATAAAGTTTTCCAATTACAGTGCTAATAGATGCTAAACGTTATGGTGACATTCATGTACGGTGTATTCACATCACACCCATAATTAGCTGTATGCATCAACCATAGACATGACTACCCCTACAAACTGAAGTATCACAGCAACTAAAGTCCTTTTCTTACTAATATTTGCTATTCAAATGAAAGTCATGCTATTGCGTATCGCTAGCGAATAGAGTGGTCAGATTATCGAGCTCTTTCATTTCCCGTCACAAAAGTGACTTAATTACAGAGGTGGTCCAGCATCTATTACAGGCGTGTATGTGACAGTCAAATAGCTAAATGTTACGGGTTTATAGGGCGTTACAAATATATTTTGCCTCAATTGTACATTGGTCAGCCTCTAAAGAGATTTTTTTCCTCAAAAATAGACTTATGATTATAATTGAACAAGTGAGATTGGACTTGAACGGATTTATCAATCTAAGAAATTGACTTTTGTGTACTGCATGAGTGCATATGGAATGAAATTATGGTGAAGATCATATTATAAATAGTTACACAGAACATGTTGGTAAGAAAAAAAACCTTCTCGCAAGTACAATAGTCAAATACAATTTTTGACATTGCATCAAAATGATCATTAATAATCTTATTTACCGTTACCGGCAGCAGTCTTTGCTTATGTTTTAGCAATGTTAGTCCTGTGTCGAGTGCCTGTTGGGCAAGCTACTGACCTTTTTGAACTGATTTGCCAGCTCTTATTTATTAGCGACAATTTCCAAACTCGAAAGCACACACAAAACAACTGCTGCGGTTCAAATTATAGACTTAGCAAACAAACAAAACAAACTATAATAACAATAGGCCATTACTAATTGTAGGACACTATCCACGCAAGCCATGAAACAGACTGTTGTGAGGTGAGAGTGGTGAAGATGGTAATCGTAGTTAACGCTGAACTAACATGGGGCCATGTGACGGCATGTTATCATGCCTAATACGCTCCCACCACATTGTATGCAAAGCTCCAATTTCAATTCTCTAGTCAACACTGCATGAAAATTATACAATCTGATCAATCAACTCTAATACATGTTCGGGGCTTTATTTTCATAAAACGTCACCTATCAAAATGGGGTTGTTTTTAATCAAAATTTGTGGTTTGGGATTTATAGATTTTTGTAATATTTTCGTAATTATCAATGTACATATCATCAGCTATCGTGAGACCACACAATTAGAATTTTTACAAATTCTTTAACCACTAATCAACAAAAAAGCTACAATTTGCCACCTGGTACCTTTCATAACAACATATTTAAAATCAAAGAACACATTTTCATCATTAAACTCTCATAAGTGTATAGATTTTGTGATAAAAACTTTGAGGTGTGCGCAGGTTGCGTGACAAACTTGTGCTCGCGGCAGCAGCTTTTATTTGTAAAGTTTATGTTTCATATGCTTTATGACGCTGCCTTTATTGGGTAGGCCAGATATGGGCTATAATCTCAGTATGGTATGCCTTGTAGTCATGATAAAATGAAGCAAAATCAGTTAGGAGAAAGGAGCGTATTCATGCCATGCAAGCTTTTCCTAAACGAGACACATTCAGTGCCCACTATGAATGACCACGTGTCATGCGAAAGGAAAATTCTGGCATAAAAGTTATTAATTTTCATGGACAATCTGGTTGTTGAATGTGTTATTTGCATGTATTTACCAATCAAAACGTGGCTGGTAGTTAAGTGGCGTGTATCCATCATTCGCTGTGGACCTGTAAACAGAAGCGGCCTCACAAACATGGGAAGAGTGTGAGTGCCGTTGCTGCTGCTGCCCATGATCTATCACACTCAGATGCCATGGCCTCAATGAGGTGCTTACTGCTTGGGGGTGGCCACGCCAATTAAACCCATATTAAGGAACACAGTGATGGTGCTTTGAGGGCATAGCAGACGTTTCTGTAACAGTAAATTGGTCCTGCCCCTGCAGCCTGTTAGTGACATTAAAACAAGTACAGGATGCTTGACAAGCTGTGAACTGGTGCTGTAAGAATGAACTCACAACTTTTCTATGTAATATAAGGACATGTGTGACCTGCTGCTACAAATAGCTTTGGAGATGCCTAAACAGTCTTTGGAACTGCATTTCTAAGACAGATTGTCCAACTCCTAGCAATAAGACCATGTTACAAACTTGAATCACCCTGCCATGACTACTGCCGCATACTCATTAACAAGATGCCAGGGTATAGTGGGCATGATTTGTTGGCCAGCATTCCTTTTCTGTCTGCTGATGGCTGAATGAAGCACTGAAGGATGCTGGGAATGCTGATTGTCGTCTAACTGTCGCTGAGCAACAGATCGAGCCTCGGGTGTCACCTAGATACCACTGTCATTAGCTCACACCTCAAGCTTTTTGGCCACAAATAAATGTGCTTAAACTTTATGGTCATTGCCAATTCTCAAGGAGAGAATCCGCTGAAAATAATCTAGCAAGTTTCTGCCTCAAAGACCAAAATTTTTAGAGGGTGTTTTTACCATTTTATCCCACATTCTTTCTACTGGGATGCTTCTTGGGGTTTTAAACATGTAATAGATACCAAAAGTTATAGCTAACAAGTAGAGGAGCTGGGTACTTAAAAAGAAATTCTAAACACATTTTGAAAGGTTTGTAGATACTAATTATGTCAACAGCAGTAGCTGTTTGTTGGAAGCATGATGCTAAAAGAAGCTGATATATATGATGTCTATATCAATATATCAAGTAACATCTTAATACATATATAAACAATTCATATAGAGCAAGTACAGAATAGTAATGTGTTAGAAAAAACATCCGAAGAATTCTAAAAGAACGCAAGTCCTTGTTAGGAAGCATGCAGAGTTGATTGGGACGTACTTGGTAATGAAAAAACTAATTGTTCACAAGAATGGCTCTTATCTATTGTCCTTTACAACAGTGATGTTATTCTCCTGTATCACAAGAAAATGTTTATTACTAGGTTGAAAATATCTGTAGGTGGTTTGGCTTCTAATCATCTCATATGATGCCCAAAGTATTCATCATATTCAGAGATTCTTTAAGGTGCAAATACCTAAAAATGGGTGAGAATCATCAGTCTGAACATCTGTCTGCCATATGTGGATTCTTTCCAAAACATATTCTTTTTCATTGTTCAGGAGACGATTTATAAAACTCCCTTTTCAATGATGTGATGACATTTTTACAACATAGTTGAACATCCTATTCATTGTCAATAACAATCCAATTATAGACCATAATACGCATTACACATCATTAAATCCATGTCATATATGGGAAGCTCTTAAAGAGAGAAAGAACACATCGCATTGCTATCAACTTACTGGGCCGTCGCCGCCATCGACCAGCCCATTAATTCCATTAATCCCTAAGCCATGCCGATTCTACAGGGAAAGTCACATCTTCATGCCAAGACAATGCCGTTGCCATTTTTTGGTGTCACACCCATTGTGAGTATCAATTCGGCTGTGAGTCGAGACTTATGTTTGCGCTCATAAGGCGGGCAATGGGTGTATGTAAGCGGTGGGCGAAGTTTGCATGTATCAAGTTATCACCTGGTATTGATTAAGCGCTGAGCGCTGTGTGCGGGACGTGCGGCCCACAAAGCTGGGCGATGGGCCCTGCGTGCCGGGCACAATGTAGCCTCCCCGGCTGGCCGCCCTGAGCGTGCCTCTCTGCCCTGGCCCCAGTAACACAATACTCTCAAGGGACAAGTAAACAGCGCTGTTTGTGGAGCCCACGGCATGCAATCGCACATGACAAAGTCACTGCCATCGAGCTTGGTCAATCTTGACAGCAAACTGTAAAACCATGACTTAGCACATGATGTGTCCTTAAACAAGGCCTTTGTTGACGATTCATGCTTGCCGTCTGTTGAAGAAGACTAAGTCAATAGCCCTGACCAGCTGAATATCCCCTAGGAGATTGAAACTGGGGGGACAAACATTTCCCTGTGAAATAAACGCAAAGTGGATTTTTTTTCAATTGAAGTGTGATTTCACTAACAAGTGGGGACCTATTGTGAGTTGTGCACTTATCTCGTCCATCAGCCTGTGTAATGCCGTAAATTTGTGCCATTCGCTGGCTGCCTATTTCCATAAATGACCGTACAGCAAGATAAATTACGCTTTGTCATGAATGAAAACAATTGCTGCTAATTGCTCATTTGGCCAGTGTGTTTTATCTATTTCCCACTTCATAATCAAATCATTTTTCAAGCGAGGCCTGCCATGATGGCTGGGAGAGAGCAATTGGTAGACAGGAAACAATAGATGTATCATGAATTTTGAGGTCCATTTTGTAGTTTGCAATGTTAGTACATGGTACGTTTTTTTATATGGTCTTGGAATGACTTTTAGAAGACACAGAAGATGCAAATCTCTGTATAATCTAATTAATGAGTATTTAACACATCCATGGAACTATGCTGAACCTCCAGTACAAAAACACATGGCTGTTGGTGTAATAAAGGGCTAAAATAGAACAATTGGTAGTCAGTCAGCATTAAATGAGGGCAATAATTATGCCATAACTACTGCTATATGGTACCTCTGTAAAACTTTGCTCCACCTAATAAAATTATCATCGTTTCTTCTGCGCTATGTAGATTTGCATGGTCATTCAGAGGGTAGTCACAAACATACATATTTTGTGAATAATAAAAAGATGATATCTATGTTTAATCTGAATTTCCCTTGGAAGTGTGCCATTGATAGTTAAGAAAATTTACTCACACATATCTGCAATGTTTTTTTTTGGTCACAGTTCATGGTTTACCTGAAACAGAATGAGAAATATAAATATGACATAATCAAATTGCAATACAGAAGTATAGCAATTATTTCAACAATAAAAGCAGCAGCAGCAACAGTAGCAACATTAGCAGCATTAGCAGCAGCAGCAAACTATCAAACATAGCTATGATTTATTTACCAAGCCTAATGCTATACTTCAAAAACATTATTTGTTTGAATTCTAAGAACCTGTCAATCACCGTAAACAAACAATAGAACAAATTCACATCTACTGCCGCCGAGCTGCAACACACATTTAATCACCACACAGATTGATACATCGGGTGCGTCAATCAGGGGCAAAAATCGCAGTAATAAGCAGGCAGCTCACGTAGCATATAACTGGGAACATCCATTGTGCGCTTCATCTTAAGCTTCATTTATGACCGCAGGAGGCATTGGTGGGGTCATGTATGCACTTTGACGTCCCCTGGGAAGCATACAATCCATGGTGGCAATCCCACAGTAAATAGCAGTGCCGCACTTGGGACTGCATGCCAGCCTTTGTCTGCAGCTTTGTCTCCACCATTGAGGCTCTCGTCACATCTAGCAGCTCGTTACATTCCTTTTTTTACACAGGAAGCTGATAAAGAGTTTAGTGGCAGGTAAACTTCTTTCTTTCTTCGTTTGCAAAACTAACAAGGAAGTCCTCAACCTCAGTCAGTTTGTACCAGCCTTCACCCATTCTCAGTAGTAATAACACTAAAACTGTTTTTATGAATCTCTTAATTTTGTTCGCCAAAGCTCCACACTGAGATGAATAACAATTGATTTCTATGATGATTTGATTTGTACTTAAATTGATCTTTTAATAAGTTTTTACCTACTGTCTAGAGTTCTATGGATGTTGTTTTTAATTTTCACTGTGAAAAACCCATTGTTAGGTAATTCTTCTTGAGGTAGACTGTGTAATTTCAAATCCTTTACTAACAAAGTACCACAAATGAGTAAAGCTACAGGCGAGTGCATTTCTACACAATTTGGACCTAATCAATTGCATTTCTTTTGTTCAGTGTGTCATGATTGTACACAGTAAACTGGTGACGGTGTTGTTACAATGCATTACAATGGTAAGGTGATCCTGCACACTGATCCAGCTCATGCATCATTGATTGCTATGTAAAGTGATGCATCATTATCATATATACCCATGCACACAACATTATGCTGTGTTAAAATGTTTGCATAGTTAAGTAATTTGAAGGCACTACATGTACAGGTACATAAAATGTAGAAAGAATGTCCCGTTTTGTGACTACAGACACTTGGTAACTAACACAGACAGTAATGTTGCATAATATTTCAGGAGGCTTTGTGAAAACTTATAGATCTTAACAGAAACCAATGACCAACAGTGATATGGACATGCTTGCTATAAAGGACACAGCGAGTGAAGAATAGACCCGATAGCTCTGATCTTCGTTCCAGCTCATCAAATACCACAGGTAATGATTTAAGTCTTTCAAAATGGAAACAGTTGAATGACTGTTCACTTCCGGATGTGCTGTACCCAAGTAAGTGTGACACCCACCCACACATGATGCGTAGCCATCATCGTCACATCTAGAAATGTGCCGCAACAGTATAGTGCCACAACAGCAAAACTCATTACCTTGGCACAAATCAATTACAGGCATTAGTGAGGATTTACCACTGAGGCACACGACAGCCCATTATATGCACAAATCCAATCACAATGGGCATGAGAGAAAACGATTCATTATTAAGCGTTACATGATACACTCCAATTAGGACTGCGCTTACCGCCGATACATAACCCACATCGCTGAGGGGAAGTGGCGCACTGCACTAATTTGGCAAAGATGAACACACGGTCGTCCAGGAAGTGTGAAGAACATTTGTAATTTGTTTGTAGTTGAATTCACGTAGGAATTTCTTTTGTTCAGGATAACATATAAATCGTTTTAAAATGTACATTACAATTGCAACACAACAGCAAAAATTAATTAAAAAAAGACCGAATTACTCTTCAGATTGTGCATCACTACAGCAATTTAGCAATTGCTCTATACTTTGCACACTGTGATTTTGATAACTAGCATGTCTAGCTTCTGCTACAAGCTATCGGCGCTCATTCTTAGGCTTACCAAATAATTCTTAGCAGTAGCTTGACCATTCCTTAAGTGTTAAACTATAGATCTTACAAGTCTTAGGTACCTTCTGGCTCTGGTCTATCATTTTGATTAGGTCTTGGATCAATTGGGTCAAGCTATAAATGTGTTCAACATGTTTTTGATGAATAGGTCCCCTTTTGGGAAACCCAAAATTATAAAACTCTATGCACAGCTTGTAAAATTGTGGGTGTAAAGTAGAGCTGCTGTCATGGTACACTCTGTGCTAAGTGGCAGAATTAAAATGCAATAAAGTTGTGCATTTTGACATTCCAATGATATTTGTAGTGTATTTTTGTTACTAAAGGAATGAAATTTCCAATTTTATTGTTAAACTGACTGTAAAGTTAAAGTTAATTTTCCTTTAACAACCATTTTACGGAGATCACTTATGGCTTTTCTTCTTCAAAGAAAGCAGTTTAACACGAAACATTCTACTATTAATATTCCAATATCATTCGTACTGACATTTTTAACTGCTTTGAATTTCCCGTTTAAATTTTTCAGTGTAATTACAAAGCAATTATAACAGAAATGTTGTAAAATTTATCATCACGGTATAATAATTTTTGGTAAAACCAACACACTTTCACTAAGTGTTTCAATTGTACGGATTATAAACTTTGACAAAAAGACAAAAGCATACCAACATTAATTTTTATAGAGTTTCATAAACTATATGATAATTAGTGAATAAATTAATGGAATTAAATCTCTGTCACTAGCAATGACATCAACATGACAGCTTCTTGTGCTTCATGAGCTATAAATAGGACAATTTGTTGTGCACAATTACTGAATGCGTAACATGGACACAAAATCATACAGAAATTGGAGGAACAGTGTAATACAATCAGTGTAATACAACATAAG
Source organism: Streblospio benedicti (assembly GCA_019095985.1). Lineage (NCBI taxonomy): Eukaryota > Metazoa > Annelida > Polychaeta > Spionida > Spionidae > Streblospio > Streblospio benedicti. The sequence goes on from CM032662.1 coordinate 23,237,138, forward strand.
AAGTCAAAACATTTCGTAATAAAGTTACAGTCATGATGGTTTCTTCGAACTGCTCAATTGCCGAAACTATGACTTATGAAATAACCAGAAAAAATGTAAAAGACAATAATTTACAGCTGACCAATAGCGACACCGAGGCTGAAAATTGCAGATGATATTTAGACACCCATTTAAACGCAAAATGGCTGTGTGTGCATCAAGTTACCAAAGTTCTTTCCAACTACTCAATTTCAATTTTCCAAACAAAACTCTTGAGAGAAGAACGAAAGTCTTGCCAAAGAGAGAATGACACGTTTATAAAGGTACCTATTTAATTGAAGATGATTTGAATTCAAGTTTTAAAAAAAGCATATGATTATGAAGACTTTTTTGCAAGCTGCTATAGCTAGTAAAATCTTTGCAAGCTGCTATAGCCAGTAAAATGCTTAAAACATATGAAAACAAGTTGTTCAAGGGCATGTAGATGAGAATAGGTGGTGACTCTGGCAGAAGCCATAATGCTCTGAGTGGTTTTCTATGCATATTGACACACCTGGCGGCCACGGTCTCCTCCTTCTCGCCATATTTGATCATCCACCGGTGGCCGAGACATATCCTCCGTACATGAGCTGCTGAAAGATGATGTCTCCGCCGCCAATTAGGCCATGTTAGGCACATTGTGTCTGACACACACTTTGTCACGAGGCCAGCAATCGTTATCTCTGCCGGCTCAATAGCGTCTTTTGTCTCCGGGCACGGCGTTTGTCTTGTGCGACGGGAAGCTATGGACACAGCGCAGGACGTGCACAGCTTTTTATAGACCATGTACATATATTTGTCAAGTGCCATGTTTGCTCGCACTTCGTCAACTTTCTTTCTGGCTGCCTGGTCGGTAAACTCTTAGGAGGTCTACCTGTTTGAAGAAATTTCATAATCTACTTAATTATGATTGTACATACATATTTGACATGCATTGATGCCCACAATATTATATATATACACAGAGCAACAGCCCAACATATTGAACGCATGGTACTTTATAATAATATTACATATACTATTCTATACTGTTCATTTTTGATTAACATGCCATGGTAACTACATGGCTTCATCGGATGTTGCACTGTATGGGTCAGAACGAGGTTGGAGGAGCTGGAGCAGTGCGCACGGTATCTCCCTACCTTTGTATTTATTCAGTGCTGGGTTCCTTTGGTGGATCTTAAGGGCTTCTAGTATCTGTCTTCTGGTCTTTCCATCCTCTTTCCCAATGATTTTGGTGTTTTCAATGTCCAAATTGTTGCCTGTCTGTTGGATGTGCTCTGTGATTGCTGAATTTGGGTGTTTCATGTCCGTGCGCACTGCTCCAGCTCCTCCAGCCTCGTTCTGACCCAAACCGTGCACCAGCCGATGAAGCCATGTAGTTACCATTGTGAAACGTCATGTTCATCAAAATGAACAGTAGAAAATGGTATACTATATAATATTATTATGAATCTACCTACTGTCGTGCAGTAATCTTCACTCTAGCATGGTACTTTGTTACACTGATTTATAAATCTTCAATTCGTCTTGATTCATTACACAATACAGTAAAACTGGATTATTTCAAATGTTATGAACTTCTTAAAAGTAAAAGATTGATCAATATCACCGTTGTTTTCACTATTAATCAGGGTTTGTTTTTTTGCAAATACATTGACATATGAGTTTATTCATTGTTGTTGGCTTGCACTTGGACGTTCTGCTAATACACTTTTGCATACACGTACCAAGTAGATGCTAAGATGCTAACAATTGGTACTTTCTGATTCCAGCAGTTACTCAGCCATATTACCAATAAATAATGTGATACATTTCAAGCACTATTACAAATCAAAGACCTTTCTAAAATGTCATTTGAATACACCAAATTAATAAAAAAAAAACTTGGCTCATGAACAGACACACAGTCATCAGATATGTTAAGCATATGTTCTATCAAGAGCAACAAAGTTTGTTCAGATGCAAATGGATACGTAAGAATATTTAAAGGACTTTTGATTCACTAAATTAAAGATACAAAGAAAACCAACATAGGGTCAATGGCAGGTGAATAGACCAGTAATCTGTGGTCATCATGCCATGCGGGCATTACAGGTGAACTCACAGGAAAGCTTAAAAAGCTGCGAAGATTGATGGTCAACTAACATGACAAACTCACTTCCTCTACATTTTTAAAATGGTTTTACTAGAATGAAGGAGCTTTTTTAAAAACAGATTGGAAATGAAAATGACTTACTTACATAGGTTTAAAACTTCACCAATTACCATTAAAACAAGGGTGAAAAAATAGGGTGGGGTGGGGGTGGAATAGGGACATACTCTTAAGCTACATGTAGAGTACACTGAGTTACAGAACGATAATAGTGAAATAAATGATACAACTTACACGTTCACCAGATCTTTCACTTTTCCTTATCAAGAAAACAAAACAATTTCTTAAGTCCATAGAAAAGTATGATCGCCAGTAGGGAATACATGTAGCTAGCTAGGCTAGATTAGTGTACCCTATCATTTGGATTCTGATCGCTCTTTACTTAGCCCTACATGTACTATAGCGCAAGCAAAGAATTAAGCATAAGTTTAACTCATTGGTGCTATACAATGCCTTATTGTTGTATTCATCAAATGCATGCATATCATTGGCAAGTGAATATGAAACAAAGTACTTGTATCTAGTTTCATGATACAAAGGTTCACCTCTTAAATCAAAGCCTAGAAAATCCAAATTATCTTGGCATCACTAGTTTCATGAGATGAAACCATGTTCAACAAGTCAATATATTCAAAGAATAGATGTTGAAAAGAGGATTGAGTAAACATTGGAGTCAACATGCGGCTTAGGTGAAAACAAGCTGATGCAAACATAGAGGGTTGCCATCAAAGCGAGGGATGTGAGTGGCCGGCAATCGACAACAGAGCAAGGAGAGTTACACACAATCAGCCGGAAATGAACTGTTGTATCAACTGCTTCATACAGGTTTCAAATATTTGCTTGTTTAAGTCTATTCATTATTCCATTGCTTAAACACACAACTCTGAAGATTTTCAACAAATAGCTAACTACCCAAAGGCAGCCTATCATACACACATGTATTGCACTATCAGTGTTGAACTACACAAAACACAATGTTCACAGAATTTCTAATAATACAACAAATTCTTTGTGTGACAATTATCACAATCGTACGACAGAAACATAACATCCAGAGTTCTGCTCAACAAGGACACAAACACTGGCTAATGTCACCAAAACCCTGCAGCAAAACATTCAAATCAATTGCAAATGACAGTCAATTTCAGCGTTCTGCAGCAGCTAATACCTGACTAAATCCTCGCTGCTCCATTATTGCGAGCCCCCATGTCCCCAAATCAGCTGATCGGCGGGCTCGGGTCAGCCGATTACCACCCAGGTCAGCGGCCGGGCCTCATCAGCACACCACTCAGGGCCTCCGCCCGGCAACTGTTGATAAACTCTTGGTCAGTGTACACTCGCATGCATACAGATTATCAATCTCCGGCTGCTGGTGGTGGTGTTTAATTCGCAGGGCATCTTTCTCTGCTGATGTGAGCCTATTTGGTATTGGTGTAGGCGACCAATGTTTAACCCCTTCCGGCGGTGGCTGTGGAGCAGGGCCGCCGCCACCATTGTGAGCCGCATACAGCAAGAGGCAAACTCATGACTTCCAGACCATACAAAGGAGAATGCTGATGAACACGATCTGACTCAGGTTTGTTAGCGGATTTAGTCTGTAAAATGTTTCGTTACTGAAGGGTCTTTATATAATATGACTGGTAGCTTTCGGGAATCTAAGATATGGTTGATATTGGTTGGGTGTGATTGTATTGAATAATGTTTAAGATTCTATTGTGAAAACATATAGTATATTAAGCTGGACATTTTAATATCTACACAATGTATCAACAACTTGATAATGTAGTAAAATCATGAAATCGTGGTAAAAAGGAGAAAGAGCACAAAATATTCCTTTCTCACCCCCACACGCATCTATCACTCATACATAAACAGGGAATAGATTTATGGCGACGTTGATTCTCTTCAGACATATTCAAATGCGCTACAAGCGTAAACTATAGTAAATCGCTCTCCATGGGCACAGTCCTCAATAATCTGAAATTCAGATGTAGTGTGAGTTATGGCACTCATGAGGAAGCCTGCCAAACCCGCCGGAACTATGCAAATGAAAAATGTTAATTTATCTTGCCTTGCATTTATGTAAGGTGGTGATAAAGGAAATTACCGTATAAATAAATAATGATAAACTGTCTTAATTTTACAGCTAGAAAAGTTGGTTGAAGGGAAACAACAGGTGAGAAAAATAATCATGAAAAATGAGGTTGAGAATAATTATAATCAGAGCGAACTTTATATAACCCATAGGCTCATGCATTGACTATGTTATGAGTAAATTATATTTGTATTAAACCTCTACTAAAGTGAATGCATGTGCCTATGATATAACCGAAGCTAATTTAATTATTCTTAACTTATATATTAGGACATTCCAATCAAAATTTTGAAATGAGTGACAATGTGTTCTTATCAATGGCGTGAGAAAATTTTTAGCATGCCTTTTCACTTTTAATAGTAAGCTTTACCAACTCTCATTTTTGCTGTGACACAACTTCATCAAATCACAATCACTGTAGTTTGACATCTGGTTCACCAACTTAGGTTACCAGTATTCAAATGAGTGAGCTGAGACAATATTCATTTGAATGGTGGTATAACTTCAACTATTTTACCATGTGTATATCAATAAATAACCATATAAAAGACAGAAAAGTGTCCCAAGAACGTCTTAATCACAGTTGAAACAAGCAACGAGAAATGTTTGTATGCGCCGCTCATAATGGTAAGCTAATTTATTGGACAGGCTCTTTGTTACAGGGTGCTAGAGAATAAATGACATATCCATAAAAATCTCCGTTAAAATTAGTCAGATGTACGCGAAACAGATAAAACCTACTTTGGTGTATAATAAATGCAAAAGCTTTTCAATTTGTTTAGTGCCAGATTTACATTTGAATAGCAGTATATCTTTATTCGAGTCATGTGCCAGTGTGGGCAAATTTGACATGCAAAAAAGTAGTTTCTCAAATGAATGTTTACTGGTTTTGACTACACAATTCTTACAAGTCTACAATGTTATTCCGAAAGTGAGCCTCACATAATGTGCAGTTGTTGGATCGAAGGAGACAACATGTACATGATTTTAAGATTTTGAGTGTAAGGTTAAATTAATAATTTTTGAAAAAATAAGTTTTTTTTCTTCTTTCAACTGTCTTAATGTTCAGTTAACAAATTGAAAATTGAAAAAGAAATATATCTTTAATTATGTCATGTTACCATGAGATAAATTCAGGTGGCAGCTTTTTCCAAGATTTAATTTTTAACTCTTCTTACAAGTCGATTTTAAATCTCTTATTGCTATTTGAACATGCAATAAAGAAAAAGCTCCACTCTTATATATGTTTAATTGATATTCTTTTAGGTTTCAACTGATTAAAAGATGAACATAACAACACCGCATAAACAGTAAAAAATAATCAATATAATTTATTCAGAATGGTCAAACACTGTGTTCCAAAAAGGAGGTGTAAAAAGCAAACCCACTTCTATTGAGCCCAGCAAAGGTAGCACTACTGCGGGCAGAAAGAAAAAGTCATCAAAGTCTATTTCATATGCGTCTCTCATAATAGCGACTTTGTAAAGGCTGATTATGGGCGAATAATGGCTGTGTTATAGAGTTGCATGCTCGGGCATAGAGCGGTGAAGATTAAGTTGGCAACATCAGGCGATGTGGCGTGGTGGGCAGGCATACAGCAGGCGCGCACCGTCATCTAGTGAAGACGGCCGACAGCAGCTCTATGGCCCCACTCTCCTACATTACGCACCGTCTTTCAGCATGGCATGCGTGTCCCCCATCCAGCGTGCCCACCATTAGACCCCGACACAGCCCCGCTATTTGTCACAGGTTTCGATGAGGAGGAAAAGCGCTGGTCTGCGTGATAAGCACAATGTGCTAAACTTGTTAACAGCCAACCGTTAATACCCGCTTGTAATTAAGTTTTTTCAGCCAGTAAACAAACCACGAGCATAGTGCGTGACAATTTGGTAAACTTTAAAACGTGAATAGTTATTTGTTTGCTTATTCAAATGTCTACGGAATTCAAAGTGACTATGCTTACAATGAGCACGGTTATCTTAATTAGTTAGTTCTTTTCATGAGGTTTGAGGTGTGGCAGCCTTATGAATCAGTTAACGATTTTAAACACACAAAAACTGTCAAAACTCTGTGTTATAACGAAATGTAATATATACATGTATATCTAATGTGAGATTTTCATGTTCAGCAAATGTATTTTCCAAAAATAATATTGTTTCTGAAAACCATAAAAGCGATGATTAAGTAAGTGTTTGAAATCAATATGGCAATTACATATACATGTAGAACTTCAAAAAACACAAAAATGCAGTTTCCTAATAAGTAGATCAAATAAAATACAATCCTGTAATGATAAATGATATGTTACTCATGACAAGACGCATGTTCTCTTCATGTTCACCTGTAGAATCTGGATATCAACATATCAAGAACAAAAAATGTTCCATTACAGCATTGGACCAAATATTTGCTTACTTGCTTCAACAAGAATACAAGTCGATCGACAGCATCCCTTGTATATGAAAATCAAATGGATTCAAAATGGTCTGCATACATTAAAAATCACAATGTATCTCATCTTAGCATACTAAAACAACCTAGGAATTAGCTACTATCCTAGGCACATTTATTGTTTAAAACGATTTTTAAGAAGTTGATAGACAGGCCCAGTTACACTGTAAGCCTATGGACGGCATTTGGCTTACAAGGAATGATCCTGCTATGTGCCTTGCCCATTAAGCCCAATGGTGTGTGCCACTGATGGACAGCACGGCATGCTTCACACCGACCACACATTTGCCAGCCATGACCTCCCACAGTGGCGAGAAGGTAAGCCGCTATACCCATGTATTTGGACAACAAAATACAACATCAATATTTGCTTGGGGTAGTTGACGTATTTCTTGTCGGTGTTGTTTATAACGCAGCATGACTGTGTGTGCCATCAGCGAGGATGGTGACATGCCTCGAAGTGGAAGGGAACCTCGGATCATGACATATACACCACGTTAGGCATGTCCTCTATTGTCTGAGGGCCCACTACTAGGATGTGACACTAACTAGCCAGACTATATTCGAAGCGTGGGTATAATTGAGAAGGATTGTTACTGGTGTATCATTGAGCGAATTTTCACTTGTATAGGTAGCATTTGTTACCTAACCGGTATTTGCCATCTTAAAAATGGATTTATCCATTTTTTTATTTCAAGCTCTATGAGCTGAACTTATATTAAGCCTGTCTATTATGACATCATTTAAACCTTCCAACAAACACGGTCTCTTTCCATGTGACACCTCAAGGAAACCTGTCATTCAACAACTGATTGATAGTAGTTTACACAATATCTGAAGGCATTTACAATAACAGCTCTGAATCACACATATGCATCATAATGATATTTTGTTCTCTTTCAAACATCACAAGGAACAAGCCATAAAAGGCATGTCCCTGAAAAAGATTGTGACGTCATCTAACATTATACTATAATTGTCCCTCGGATATTTGGTTTACGACCACAAATTTCCTAGCAAAATTTATTTGTTTAGTTGAATTCTTTAACTCTTGTACAAAATTTCATAACAAATTCATTACTGATGGTAAAACATCATGAAAGTGCGAATAGAGAACTAGCCTCTGTACATGTAAAGGCTGCAGACCAACAATCTGAGATTCAAGTGTACAGTCTATAATAAGGTAGAGATACAATGACGCTGTGGAAAGCATAAAATCATGACATATGAACTTTGAAAACAAGCTCTAAATATGCCATGGTTCATCCAGAATAGATACAACTCGGGTGGGAGAGTGCTCAGGTACACAAAGAAGTGATTTTAAGCAAGCTAAAAATTCAAATTGGTCGCTTAATGTAATGTAAATCATGAAGTAAATAATGCTATTCACACTAGTTTTATGAGAATAATAAAGGATGCCATTCAATTTTCTACTACGCTGTAAAACTATCATTTACTACTTTTTACAGGCGCAGTCTATTATGAAGATTAATGTAAACACTATTACTAACAGTAATCACCACCTTATAAATTAGTGCAAATGCTGACATTTTAATAGAAATTACAGCAAACTATTTCCCTTTAGCACATTCAACTTATAGCTTAAAAAATAATGTTCATGATTGGTTTTACTGATAGCTTATACAATCATGACATACAAGAATAAACCTTTTTGCCCCATTTTGTCAACATGATTTTTAAATCAAAATTAATCAAATCAAATCACGCGATATACCGGGTACTAAAATAATATGTGCAATGCCTCATTTTCTTAACAGATTTAAAATGTACATTACATGTAGCTGTACCTAGTGCGTGTGTTTGTGTCATACATAATAGTTTTCATGTCAATCATTTAGTTTTGGTTTTAACCAGATTTTTGCTAACTTTAAATGATTGTATTTATATTTCATCATGAAACTTACATTTAGTTCAAGAGCTTAGCAGATTTATTCATAAAACACTCATCCAATACTCCAGGTGTGTTTTTCTTCAATTCAAAGATGCACGTAACTATTTGTTTGCCATGCCCATGTCAACACCACTGTTACTACATAGAACAAAATCATGGTCCACCAATATGTTCACTATCTTTATTTAAAAAATAATCGTTTACAATATCTAAATATGGGGTTTTCTGGATCATATTATTAAAAACCGTGAAATTAATATTTGTAATGAAATGGGTTTTGATGTTTTTAGTCACTAGTAATTTTGTTTTTTTCTAGTTTGAACAACTTTATTCTATCATATTGGCCCCAAAATGTAAACAGAAGTTTATATGTTCAATCTTTACATATGAACTGATTTTATGTATGGGAAACATCTTGATACGAATTCATCTATATAGACCCTAGGTACCAATAGGTTTGGCATCTGTACTAAAAATATATTATTTTCATGTTAAGCTGATACTGGATACATTGTTGACATCTGAGACATCAACTTTCTTACAAAATGTCAAAATCACAAAATAATATTACAATGTCATGTTATAGTGAAATGAGATGAGACGATCAAAGGCATGCAAATTATGAAATTGCATGTAAAACTTTCCATGTATAACAGCATGTGGCCCTAAATTATATGTAATATGGCCGTATGTTTCATGATACTGCATCTTATCGACATAAAATTGCTATTGACATTGTATTCTACAGTTTTAATGAACATGTTACGTGTAATGGAGAAAGATACTCAGGACTCTTAAGGATTTTATACCAGCTGCCAACTGGATTGATAGCTCGGCGGCATGATGGAACAGGAATATTGGAGTTTGATCAAAACGCATGTTTGAAACTTCTCCAACCACCACACAGCTGGATTTATACAGCCTGAATGTGTGCCTCTTATGACTTAATCAAGTACTTATTTCTAATTCGTGTCTTTATTTTTTGTAAAGCTACATGCAGCCTGTGTTTGAAATCTATAAATTCAGAAGCTGGTGTTTGTATTGTGCTGTATGTTTTGTTTTGCATTGAAATGTCCACTAAAGCTGCATCAACTGGCATTTATCTGACACGCGATGTACTAAAATAATATACTCAATGCCTCATTTTCTTAACAGATTTAATGCACATTACCTTGTGCGTGTGTTTGTGTCATACATAATAGTTTTCATGTCAAACCAACATGAACCTCACATCACAGAGCAGACTTGCGTGATAAATTACGCCTGATTGCATGGGACCATTCCATAATAAGCCCTAACTTTTTATATTAATTCCAAAAGAAATGACATTACGAAAGTAATATGGTCGCATGTTTTGGATAGACCAAAATATCATATTACATGATGTTTTCGAAGTTAAAATTGAAGTGTTGAATAACTTTGCTAAAATATCTAACTAAATGTGACTTGGTAAAAAGATTAATACAGCATCTCAATTTTATCAAGGTGAAGGAATTATGAATTTATTAGTTCATAAATGGTAGAGGTACCACAAAGAAAATTCAAATTCAAATTCTGATATATTTTCCTCATAAGAATTGAACCCATAATGTTCTTATGAGTTTAGTACCTACAATTGTAAATATGTATCAATAGATTGTATATCAACATACATCTGTACAAAATATGGACTATAACAGTCACACAAATGAAAATCGATACAGTCAAGATAGGGATGGAAGTTAGAATGTTGTTGGACTATTGTGGGCTTGTTGCAGGACTATTGCAAGAATGTTGCAGGAAGATAATCAAAAGTGTTGTGGGAGTGGACGAAATCAATGGTTTAATTTTAGAATGGATTACATGTCTTCAGCCACACTGACAGTAGTTTAAAATACTTTACTACACTTGGTCACATACATGTACATGAAAATCTATGTGATCAAGTAACTAATGCGGGGTTATTGCAGGACTGTTGCAGGGCTATTGTGGGACTGTTGCAGGACTGTTGTAAGATCAACATCACAAGGTGTTAAGGGAGTGGATGAAATCATTTCAGTTTGTATAACAAACTATAAACATGTACCGCATTCATTCTAATAAGCACACATGCCCTATTAAGCCCCCAGGCCCCCCCCCCTTCCCGTTTACTCAGATTAAAATCTTGCTTTTTTTGGCAAAGATTTCACTTACCTGCCGCCATATTGTAAGACTAACACGCCTGTATAAGCTGGATGCGATGTGAAAAAATGTTTGCAGTTCATGCAATTTAACTTTAATTGTTCGAAGGCGTGGTTTTTGGGGTGCGCTTGACATCTCTTGTATTTTTGGGGGGTTGAAATTTGTTTTTTGTAAGCACACTGGGCGCTTATTAGAATGAGACGGTATGCGTTCAATCACACACATGACCATCCACGTTCAAAAGATTGATGCGTTACTTATGTGTGAATGTCTTGTGACTGTTGTGGAATGAATATCAAAAAAAAGTGTCTCGGGGAGCTGGGGGGGGGGGAGCTCGAGTGAGTTGACAAAACAACTGCAGGAGTGAGGCAGGAGATAACAGAAAATTGAAAATCATCAGGGGTGCAGATATCAAGGTGCAAGAAAAATGCGGGACGCAACAAATATATGTGTCCCACGCAGAGCAGTGACTGCAACGATCACATTTATGAAAAAGCAATCACGTGTGCACCAGCTGTAAAAAGAATTCACAAGCGCTTTTGCATGCAGACAACAAAAATCTATTACATTAAAAACATCACGTGACAACTAAGAAACGTGGTGAATGACATACGAAATGTCTAATGTGCAAGTGTTTTACCAGGATATTTACTGTATTTATACTACATTATCGAAAACCTGGATATCACATTTTGACATTTTGACTGGTGTATTAAAAAGATTTGTTAGTTGTATATAAACATGAAACAAGGCATGAATATTACATTTTTCAGCTTTCATGTGTCCCGTCTCAAAATGGGAAAAAGAACCTTGAACAAAAGATGAAACATTTTATACTCACCACACGTTTGTGTTCATGTGATGCAACAGTTTTGTATTTTACCTTTTTTACACACGTCTGTTTAAACGCTGAAGATAATTCTTAAAGAATGTATGCATTTAAAACGTAGTCATTTCATCTTTAAGGATTTATATTATGAACCAAAGCAATACATTAGGAAAATATATTAACAATTATCAAAGCACAATAGCAACATGGTCATAAGGGCTTATGAGAAGGACCCCTTCCTCTTAACTCCAAGATGAGGGCTTCCGGTAAGGGCACCATATCGGCGCCTGTCCCAGACCACTCAAGTGTCTTGTCAAGTGTGCCATCACACTATACAAACTAGTAAGATGGAGAGAAACCTTCAGCTTTTAATCTGAATATTACTATTAAAGGGAGTGACAAATACAAGTAATACAAAAAATCTATCAATATGTGAAATATATTCTATCTCATGTTTCTACTACGATAAAGAATAGATTGAAAATTAACATCGATGTACAAGAAGCAGACTGAATAGTGTTCTATAAATAGAATTCTAATGCTCCATCATGAATTTGATATAAATCAATTTTCAATATTCATACATGTATATGATATCAAAATACTGTCTAATGCTTATTCCAAACATGCCAAAATGCTAATTAAATTGAGTAAATCTAATAAACCATACAAAAGCAAAATATTGAACAAGTTTGCCCATGTAATAGCAACATATTGGCTTTACAACCAAATGCAATAATATGACCATTACTTTTACAATACATGCCAATCATAGGTTGTTACATTGATGATTGTCAACTATGTCAATGTACACCAATACACTTATCACACACATTTAACAGTAAACGTAATCATTTAAGACGAAATTAACATATAAAAATGAATTCTTACTAAACTACCAAGTCATGGTCAGAATAATCACCCTATATTAGATACATAGAATTCAGCATTTTCCAATGTCTATGATTTGCGTCACTGAGAGGAAGTGTGTGACTGGATGGTGACAGAGTCAGGGAGCCTCATTACTGCCCTCTGAGGCCCCGGTAGATCACGGTCCACGGAAGTGTGGACAACCAGGTTGCTGGGTCTGAGGAGGGCACCACCACCAGCCTAATTGGCCACAATCAGCAGACGTCTGCTGTAACCAGTGTCACCTGCATGTCACAGTAACACGAGTTTTGTCATGGGGTATACAGTCCAGATCGACTAACTCTTGTCAAATTAGGGTTCATTTTATCAGACGCAAAATCATTGTTTTTGAACAGTGATAATTTGTTTTATATCAGTTGATATCCAGTTTTTACAGGTCAACGTGAGCAGGACATGCGTCTTGTAAATTAGTGATGTCACTTGTTATCATTTTAGGGTTGTATGGTCGATGTATGGTTAACTGGTTGATATATGAAGCAGACATTTAACAATCTATCACACTGCTAAAGAAGAAAATGTTAAATCATTGAACCAAAATGGGATGCATCCTATATGATTGTCAGCGTTTGTCACAAAATCATGTAGACAGGTACACGTAACACATTTCTCGGATTGAGGAAAGTTGCCATGAAACAGAAAACTATTCATTGAAATAAAATGCTTATACAGAATTGCAGTTTTTAATTAAGACCTCATTATGAACTCACGCATGGATATACCTTGTGTGTGGTTGTCAGGCAGAATTATTGTTGATAAAATAACCACCATGTCATGGAGTGATTTGTTAAAAAAAAATCCTGATGTGCAATTGTGATGTCTTATTAAAATAAATTAGCATCCACTTACATTGTATTTCATCTATTCTAGTATTTTTTTTCATTGATATTCACAAAGCGTGTGATATAAAACAACATACATGACAAAGCTAGAACTTAGTGTCCAAAATTTATAGCAGCTTTTTATTATGAATTTATTGTACTTTTACAGCACCATATAAGGCAATGCATAATATAAGAAAACAATTTACACGCCAGGTGGAATGTTTAAAATGCACATCACGTTCACTATTTTCAGTTTCAAAGAAAACTGAAATGGCAGTTAAACTTTAGTTTCTAAAACTGTGGAGGAACGAAAATAAATAAAGTGTAAAATGCTCACAATCAAGTCATTTCATTTCATCCTCTTACTAAGATGTTGAATTTTACAGCTTACTTGTAAGGGTCAATAAAGTTTTATATCACAATAACGGTTGATGACTTTGAACATTTTTGTAACCAATGAAGATCCTTTGGTATCATACTTTCTTGTAAATTCTATTTGCACAGAAGAAAAACAAGTCCATAAAACTGTATACTCTACAATTTTAAGTTAAATCACCACAATTGAAACAAAATAATGTACATTGTAAAAAATAATGTTCATAGAAACAATATAAATTCTTGACTTTGCGCATTGTAGTATAAGAATGCAAAGGAACCATCATCTGAAGTTCTGAATTATGATTGTGTCCTTGTTTTGGTGGTTGAGTGGACTTACATGTACATCTATGTGATATACGAGAAGTTCTTACTTGAAATGGAGTCATACGTCAAATGACTTGATTACATATAACATAAATTCTGTTAAATTCCAATTCAAGTCAATATCTTATATATACATAAATAAATATCTACCTAAGTTCAGAGCAAGCACAATACTGCTTCTAAAAGTTTTGCAATTTCATGGTGCTAAGATTTGACTTCCTTTGCATGTTGAACAAGCTGTGTTAGGCATGAAAGCTGGTGATTGGCTTGATTAGATGACAGTAGAGCCCCATATAACGGACTCTTGATCAGACCCTATGTGACACAATCATGATACTTACACATTAGAAATTATACCAATGTATTGCAAATGAGAATTTTGTTTGAAAAATAAGGTAAAGGGAAATTGCATAGAAAACACTTTTATCTGTATCATATGACCAATAGTACCAATTCTAATGACACAACAATTCCACAAACTCAATTTTCGATCTTTATACTTGGTATATTTTCCATGAGAAAAATACTTGTATATGCCTATATTTATAAACCTATTTACAACTAATACTAGTAGGTAAACAAGTAAGAACAAAGATTGATACCAATTTGCAGAAGCTTTATTTATCAGTCATTAATTTACCATTTTTTCTCCCATTGGTAAGGCCATTCACCATCTCAATTCTGTTGCATGGATGATACATTAGTTTTGTTAACTTGTCCTTTAAGTTCATCTACCTGGATTCAATTATAAAAAAGCATGTATGACTGCCGTAAACCTCATTAACCAATGACATTCAAATCTTCCATAAGTAGGACTATCAAACAACCCACAAATACATTCCTTGCAAAATCAAACTTGCCAAATAAACCACTGCCCGAGCAGCCCCTATCCCCGCTGTTGCCCTCCACCTTGTGCTGCCGGTCCTCTGGCCAGTGGTGCCTCTCAGCCATTCCTCAGCGTGCCCGTCATGTCCATCTTGGGCGCGAGGGTGAGGCGTGGCCGCCCTGCCAATCAGGCCATCGCCACGCCGCTCACGCAGCACAAATAATCAGGGCGAGCCCCCATTAAGCCTGTAATACTTGGCGGCAGGCATGCACCGCATACCGACGCCCAAGATTATCGGTGATCAACACTCCGGGCACATCACTGCTGCCGCCGCAAGCTGCTCACTGCGCAGACACTTACTTATAGTTCTCTCTCGTACAAACACTGACTTGGGTGGCGATAATTAGTTATGTAAACTGGCAGTCTTAATTAAGCATGGACAGAAAATGATAGGGGATCATCCAAATTAAGCATTGGAGGCATTCCTTGTAGAAGTAAATGACTGATTGTCGTGTCATGGTATTTATAGTCAGAGACAGAACATAAATAATAATAATGTTGTTTACTAACAAAGTTGCCTGGGTAGTTGCCAAAAACAGTCAACATTCAAGCCTTTTCAAATGCACAAAATAGGGCAAGAGGGATACAAAACGACAAGGCAGAAACAAATGCATAGATATTCATTCAATAGTCAGTATTACTCCCATTTTGCAAAGAAGAAAATACTGTAAATGCTTGGAATCTATACAAGCAAGTTAGTAAAGTTACTGCCACACTGGGCACCCATCCAATGCACCCTCAGTGCCCAGTCACTAAAGTTCCAAACCTATCTATAGAGACCCAGTG
This sequence comes from Streblospio benedicti, assembly GCA_019095985.1. Taxonomy (NCBI): domain Eukaryota; kingdom Metazoa; phylum Annelida; class Polychaeta; order Spionida; family Spionidae; genus Streblospio; species Streblospio benedicti. The sequence continues at coordinate 23,252,883 of CM032662.1, forward strand.
ACCTTAACTGTGCTCCTTAATTCACTTACTGACCAAATGCAGCAAATTGGCCGGCTTGTAAATGAGCACATAAAGTCATAATTGTATGCAAATACCATGATGGCCACTTAGCAAATCGGGCTCATCTCTAGCAACTGTACTCATCTAAGCTTGTTCAAGATTTTATGCATTTCTGATTTTTGAGACAAACTGCAGACGAATTGATTGACTAGTCAAATACTCCAGGTAAATATGTACCAAGATGGGTGTATTGTGCAAACAAAACAATCTTTCAAATGTTAAGTTTCAATTCTGCATTTATTAAATCTCGATTCTTCAACTGTTTAATGTCTACATTACAATATATCTTGTTAATGGAGTTTTACTGTAAAATATAGCGGTTGGGGCAGCATCATATGGGATGTGATTGTTGATGCCACGCATGCTGCACTTTCACCCGTCCCGTCCCAATTGACCCTGCCAATAATCTAATTGAGTGAGTCGTGAGGAGCGCACAACACAGCGCCCCACTAGAGCAGCTCCACAGTGACCAGAACTGCCTGTGAAAGAGGTCAGGGGAGCAGGGTGACGGAATTCTCTGGTGACAACCATGCTGGGCCAGAGTGACATCCAGCTCCATGAAGCCAAGCAAAGTAAAACCTTCTTTAGAAGAGAAAACAAAGCAGTAATACAGTAAAGAACTTGCAACTGAAGACCTTGCAATGGATCAGTAAATAGTTCATCATGTATCAGAACTTTTTAAGGTACATTTTAAAAAGGAGAATATATTGACATGAACTTCATTTCAATATACTCAAAAGGAAAGTCTACAAAATACTTGAAACAAGAAATTGCATATAAGGCTTCAATGCGAGGTGTATGTACATAAAGCGGTGACATGACTAATATGGACGCTTTGAATGAAGTGAGTGTTGCTGTTTAGGATGCGTGTCGGGTGCAGCTGCCTCACTTGGGCCATGGACAGGGGTTAGGTGGCTCATGTGATGGGAATCAACACCCAGCTCGCACCAACACTACCACAAATAGTGATGGCCATCAGCGCTTAATATATATGCTATACTAGTCATTCAATTAGAATGTAGCTTTATAATGTATGCCAAACTTGAAATGCATAAACTAGTATTTTGGTTTCAAATGCACATTTCTATTTGATTTGGTTTTAAAAATGAACACGTCATCTAAAAAAACACCTTTGATCTTTAGAATGTACAGCAGAGGCAGATCCAGGGGGTGCAGGGGGCATGTGTCCCCTTTTCCTCCAATTTTTAAAAATTTTCATGTTTCTTTTTCATCTCTGAAAGCCTTTGCAAACAAATCCCATTAAATCCTGTGGATGCGCAACCATCCCAATTCTAAAAACCTGGATCTACTAGTGTACAGTAAGCAGTAGAATGATTGACTCCCATGTAGTCATGTGATGTTTTCATAGTCAAACGCCAAGTTGATTTTGTTGTTCTACTTGAACTATTACATAAATTACAACTTTAGACTCAGGCTCTTCAAACTTATAGCATAAGGTGGTCCAACTGTACTACTATCCTCTCTAAAAAGTGCTTCCCATACTGTGAGCAGCTCTATGAAATGCACACTAAAGAAGCAGAGGTGCATTCATCACCATCAGATGGAGTAGGCATGCAACATCATGCCCAAACAGGCGGCACATCAAGTGAATCATGACACAAGCGGGCTGGATGTCACGGATGCACTCTCTCTCTGCCAACCGCGCATGCTGCAACACCAACATGTGGCACACACAACTGTCGGATCTTGGTAATCATTTGGGCAGTACAAAAATGCTCATCTCAAGCTTGTGGTCACCGTCATTGGATGTTTGTAACACTTGATTGATGAGCAAGGGCCAAGCTCAGGCATAATTAACAAAGAAAGTTGGCAGCTCAGTTTATAATCATGGAAACAAACATTATATAATAACCATATAAATATAATTATATCAATAGAACATTATGCAAATGTCGTCTAAAAGTATTAAGAATACACAGAATAGTGATACTTATATCGTCTGATTTGTGTAATAGTACCGTTAGTAATTTTGGATATCAAAATCGTGTTTCCAAAATAAAATAGTGACATCATGACGTGTGTTGTCTGCCAATCTCACAGGACACACAAATGAAATAAGTTTTTGTGAAAATATTTTGATAAAAAACGATGATTATGAATGTGATCATATCACGTGTAACTCTTATACTTCAACCGAAAAGCCACAAAACATGTTGACACACTAAGGTTTTGTATTGTTTTGTTTCATGTGGACTACTTGTAAGACAGCAATTTTACCCAACATGTCACTTAAACCCCATATTTTTCTACTTAAGTTTTGTTATTATTACGAATATTTACTTCATACCATACATTTGTAAGATGTATTTTATGATCTACTCATATATAAAATAAAACTACAAGCTCTTCTCCCCAAGGATGTTACTTGGTTGCTGTACAGTATTTATGTGTGTGTTTTAGTCTAAACAAGTAGCTTTCAAAAGGGTAAAATAGAGGATGATTTGTTACACTTTTAATTGCAATTAATTTCTAATCACTATTCCTGAACATCAAATATGCCATAAAAATGTGAACTTGTAATTTCAAATAAGGTCTTTCTTGCCTATCCCAATGATAAACTTGCTAAAAAAAGTCGTAGTTAACTTGGCAATTTAATAGATAATACTGTTTCATAGTATATGGTCTCAATAATTGTTGGTAAGATATAAAGAACACAAAATAAATTCATGACATTTTTATTCCTTCCATTAGGGTAATGAATATGTATATATACACACTATTTGAAATATTCTCACATCTGTACATAAATTTAAATGTTTAAAACAAAATGAAATTGTTGTGTACATCACACTGTTAAATATAAGAACTTCATAAAAAACAATTTCAACTGAGACAATGATTGTACAAAAGCATGACATATGACTGACTAGAACTAGATGTAATTGTACACCTCATTATTCCATTTTACTATTTCACATGGTAAAATAATTATGCTGCAAAAATAAGATTTTGATGTCCTTAACTTGAAATATCAATTTTCCAGCATCACTTCAATATGATAACATATAGTAATATCAAATTTGTGTACACATTCTTTGACTTGAATAAATTTTACGAGATAAAAATATAACACTGTATGTACAGTACACCAATAGTCATTTCAGATATTACAGTCTCAAGCAACAAATCACAAGTATCACAAGCAAGCAGAAACAATGTACATATACACTGTTAACTTCCAGAAAGGCAATCTCTGTGATTGCAAGAACAACAATGAAATAAAGATTGTCATTATATTTAACTGTCAGCTTCACAAGAATGTGACAAAGCTTTCAAATTTAAGTTAAAATCTAATTTATGAATTCTAGCTTTGATATAAAATTATCACTTCAAGGAGTACATATGGGTATTTAATAGCTGATCAGATAAGGATTTTGTCAGGTAAAGTCCCAATAAGTCACGTTTTGGTCTGACATGTCTTTTCATGACAGTTTGTTTTTGCTCTTTCATGCCCACGCAAACAGCTTATTTGACACTACAGATTCTAGAAATCTAGTTTACCATTTCTATACTATCAGTAAACTTCTGAAACTCATGATAATAATATCAATTATCATATGATAAAGTTTATCAATGTCTCTGTTTGACTGCATGTTTGGTGGCATAACTTCTGCCATCAGATAACAGGTCTGAACCTTTTCTTTATCATCTGGCCTTGTCCATTCCATGTACCATTTCTTTGCTGGTTAATAAAAACCAAATTCTTTGTTTATTCTTCAGTGCTTTTCAATTAAGACTGCCTTCCAATCAAACTCAAAATCAATTTTTTCTCACAATGCTATTTTCTTGTAAAAAGACTTGTAGAGAATTGACGCAAATGTTTCAATCAAGTATTTGGAATATTCTTTCAGTCCTTGCATCATTTTTTTGTGATTCAAACATGACTTTTCAGGGCAAGCTCACTCATTATCACCACCCAGGCAACAACATACTCATGGTTCATTGAGAAGTGCCAAAGACATCACTATGAGGTCACTTTCTTCTCCACATGTCCAATGACGTACTGAATTAATACAAAACATTTGAGCTACAATTATGTGTCCCTCTCCTTCTTTATCTTTACTGCTGAGTCTTTATTACTGAAGTCCTTGTTAAAGTCCTCTCCTAAAATGGTTACGATTTCTCCCTGCATGAACGCCCATGGGACATTGGAGCCTACAAGAGGACACTTCTTTCCAGATGGACAATACACTTCTTGACCCACGCCTTGCCTCTTGATACTCTCTTTGGAGCATGGGAAGCAGAACTTGTGTTCTGGGACTGACGGGCACTGCACAAAATGTGTGTCTTCAAGGCGCTCTGTGCACAAAGTGCATTTCAGGGACTCTGGTGTGCTGGAGGTGGGCCGGCTGTGGGGCGACTGGGCTGTGTGTGGGCTGGGGCGGCCATTGATGGCACCAGAGCTGGTCACAGCCGGCCCAGACGGCGGCGAGCCTGCAGCAGAGGAAGGGTCAGACATGAGGGCGCCAGGTGATGGGCGGGGAGGTGAGGGGGACGTCAGTGGTGGGGGGGAGCCTTGATGGCTGGGCGGGCGGTACCCTGCTGCCATGGTCAGCTTCAGGGCCTCCGCTTGACTCTGCATCCACTGCTGGCGGCGGTAGGCATCGTCTAGCGATGGGTGCTTGCTGGCATTGCCGTTGATGTCTTCAGGTTCAGGTGACAGCTTGCGCTTACGGTTCAACATGTCTATCATTGGGTGTGGGGGCCTGGGCATGGTGGCTAGCAGCCCCAGTGGTGGTCGGGGTGCCAGGACAGCAAGCGAGCGCGGGACGCAAGCCTCGGGGTTGGGACACGGCAGCAGCTCCTTCTTCACAGGCTCCTTGAACAAGCATACCTGCTCGGTGATAAGATCAGCCAGGAGGCGCCACTCGCTGGGCTTCACCTCGTACTCCAAGTACTTGTAACCGGAGCCCAGGCCTTTGCCCACGTCCTTCATGCAGTCATGGTACATCTGCTTGGCTGCGCTGCACGCAGAGTAGTGCATGTTGCCCGAACCAACTGGATACTCGATAAACATCTTCAACTCAATGTCAGTGCCCGGTTTGAAGGCGGCATCAAACGCAAACACTCGTCCCACAATGGCAGGGTCCTTCTTGAAGCGTACGTCAAAAGGTGCTGCCTGTGACAGGGTGAGGAGCGTATCGCGGACCTGCGGTGGGTCAGGCAGACTGCTGCTGCTGTCCTCTGCTGCTGCTCCCAAATCATCAGGCTTGTCCCCGGCTCGCTTGCTGCCTCCGCCGTTCATCACTGGGGCTGAGGGGGCGCGAGAGTGAGGAGGGATCAGCCCACGGGGTGGAGGCGGCGGGCCATGGTGGGGCAGGCCACGGAGCAGGCCACCGTTCCCACCACCACCAGGGCTGGTGCGTACATCATCATGCAGCCGGCCTAGAAGCACACAGGAGGTAGAAATTTAGCTTCATTTTAATATTTTAATAATAGCTTATGTTTTGTTATCTCATTTTAAAGTATAGTCATTGTAGTGGGAGGAAAGTGAGGCATCAACATGTTTAAAGATTGAAAATAATAGACTGAAAATCAATGTTAAGTGTAAATAGTTTAACACGTTGTGAATTTCATAACCAGGGAAGTACATGTAAATATTCAGGTACAGGTATACATATTTTTGCATTTACCATATGCTATTTCATTCTATTTCGATTTCATTCATTCCATTAAAGTCATTTACATATCAGAATAATTGCTTTTTACCCAGATGTAATCATTGTTCTATTGAATTTATTGATACCGAATTTTAGTGGATCATGTTTTGGCAGCCATTACATGTCTATATCAACTACTCATAACTTTTGTTAGATCGCAAGATCAAATTGTGATAACATTAGAGCTTAAAAAGTTATTGGCATTATAATGTGATATTTTTTTTAGTAATTAGAATGTTTTAATCTCCTGTTTCTCCATAATTTACAACTACTTCACTTTGGACTTTCATAAAGATAAAAACTGGATTGCCAGATTCTATGATAGTTTAACCAAATAACGTTTTCAAATATATTCACATTGGCTAAAATCAAGTGATCATTTTAATTAATATTGCAATTTTTTTTTTGACCGACGTTTCATACATCACTTATCATCTCAAAAGGATCATATCACTGCAAGAGTTTTACTGTTAATGATGACTCATTACTTAGAACTATCAATACCTGTTGGTCCTGCACTGAAGTGAGGGGGTCTCTCCCCTGCTCCACCAGAATGCGGACCCATGGGGTAGCGTGAAGGATCATGCATTGGGTCATGTGAAGAGCGTGGTGGGGCAAGGTGTGGAGGCCTGGGTGGGCCGTTCATTGGCCGGGGAGCATGGCCTTCAGCGTGGCCTAGAGCACGCTTCATTTGTCGAGCCTCCTGGATCGACACCTGCAAGCAAGGGGTTAAAACGACTTTGAAATTGCTGTGATTGTCATTTGAAAGTAAGAAGGCAGGTTATATGTGCTGTTCTAAATTGAAAGATTGAAAAAAGGAGAGTTGTAAGATTACCATATGTATACAGAAATAGATTACTAACTGGAAGAAATCCTGAACAAGTTTGGTGATGAAACGCTTAATTCAAATTTGGTACATTATTTCAATTTGAGAAAACTTTTTCAACGATTTCAAAATCAAGTTGAAGTAAGCAATGATAGAGTTTTGAAATCACAGTTAACACAAGTTTTCCCATCAGCCTAAATGTAACTAGATGACAAATATATTTTGAAATAGTAAAACTCAAGACAGACAGAAACAATATAAAGATAGATGATACAGAATTTGAATAAATTCAAACTCAATTTACTTTCATACATTTCTCGTGTATTAATTAATATTTTACAACTACATAATGCTCATAAAAATCATCGACCCACCTCTATTCTGTCAGTGCCCTCATAGTTGACACAGCCTCGGCACACGGGCTCTGAAAAGTCATGGAGCATGGCCCATGGAGTGCGAGGCAGGTCACACAGGTAACATTGCTGCCGCTGCAGCCGTGGAGGTAGAACAGACATGGTGGGGATGCTGAAGGCAGGCTCGATTGTGTTTGCAGATCCTCAGTTACTGACGCTCAATACTTGTTGAAACTGACATTATTGTCACCAAGCATGTTGATTGTAAATCTAGTTTTAGTTAAAGTTGTTCTGGGAATGCACGCAGATGAGTTTTATCCAGTAAACGTATTAGGTCACAAACAGGTCTGTTGTTGAGTGAGTGGAAATGTGATGAGCAAAGTTCTTGCTTGACATGTGGGTTCTTCCATGCGATGATAATATCCCAATGTTTTGCTCAAATCACTGTTAAATATAGCTTAAATGGTTTATCCTATTAACAATCAAAATTGTCCAAGTTTGTGTCTCTTAATCATGGATTAAGTAGTTGAATAAATCTTTTTACAAGTTTGTCAAATATTCTTGGAATTTAGTGTCAAACCATACGAATTGTACAGTAGTATTAACTACTTCAACATATTCTCATTCAAATCTGCTTATATATTGCACAAATGCAAAATTTCTTTTCATTAGTTCCAGAGTAATAAGTTTTAGCCAATTAACATTTGCAAAATGTCAAAACAATCCTAAAAAAAATCTAATTCACGAAATGACGCAATTTAATTTCCTGTTCGTAACTTTAAAAACCTGAGCCGAAACTTAGAGAGCTTGAAGTTCAACAGTTAATCACATCAGCCTCTGCAGAGCACTGACTTTGCAGTGGAGATCAGTCTATATAGGTGTGTACCAGGCATCAGTCTGATGTCAAATGTGCTCTCCACTCGCCTTACCACATGGCCTTATAAGAAGCTGTGGCAAGCAGAGCTTTCACACTAGACTCTGCTGCTGCCACCTTGTTGCATGCTTGCGAACTACATTTTCAATGAGTTTCACCAACTTTGATTATTTGCAATACGATTTGAAATACCTGATTTCAGACTATAAAATCTCTTTCTTACTATCTATTGTTCATTTTCTAATGATGTAATTGATGATCTTAAAGGTTTATTACGATCGGGAATCCAAGTGAACAGCACGATGGGGGGGGGGTACAAACTAAGGACTGCACATGTACTTGACAACCCGGTGCTGAGTGATTTTAGCCAGAACCAGTTGGGTCCAACCTTTGTTTGGTAGATTACTTTCGTCAGGACTACAATGTTGACATAATTAAGGGCTGGTCACTTTTGTCAAAGCTAAATAACTTTTTATAGTGGTCCGAGGACCGTGAGTTTCACACCCTGACAATCTGCATGAAATACAATAATTATACCACAGACATTTATGGCCTTAATATACGCATGTACAAATAAAAAAGTATTTTGAAGACTTTTGATGGGAAAAATAGCAGTGAAATCTTACCTTTGGACAAATAACTTTAACAAAAAGGCCAACATACCTGAAATGAAGAAATGGACAAAACATTAGAAATTAAATATTTCTAGAACTGTTTCAACGCAATAGATTCAAGATAATTCATTCAAATAGATTTTTCCAGGGCTTGGATAATCAGCATATCAACAATAACCGTGATTTTCTAGGTCAACAAGTCTCATTTATAATAAAAGTTGATAAAAAAAAATCCCTGAAGCACCAAAATAACACATATTGCACACTAGACTTTCACATAAAAGCCGCACCATGGAGGCAAAAATGCTACAAAGTATGTGAGGAGCTGGGGGGCATTAAGGGCCTGAGGGTGGTGCCCCCAGCGGTCAGGCTGCTGGTGGGGACAGCAGGCGGCACTCGCCTCAGGACCACGCCACCAGCAAACACACACACCTTGATGACTTAATTGATCTCTTGTCATAATTGGTAATTGCGAGCATTGATTGCGTATTGTGAAATCACGAGATAATTTTGATTTGTTTTCGTAGATGTTTTCTTCTTAATATGAGTCTATTTATGCTGAGCCTAAAAAAATAAGCAGCTTCATTTTGACGTATGCTTTCATTTTGATAATATGCTTCTACACAACATAGTGCAAAAAAAATCTTAAATTATTGATATGATTTAGGCATGGAATACTTTAATAATGATTATTCTTCATGACAGATTGCCATCCATTTGTTACTGAAGTTGTTTGTCATCAATATTATGTAATTTGAATTCTACATATGTAAATGTGTAGCCTCAGGCAAAGATGTCTGGAGATTAAACACATGCATTGATAACAATACCGATGCGCAAATACGCAGCTTTTTACTTTAAACCAAGGATGTCACTTCACATGAGAAATTGTCCAAGGATATTACTTCACAAGAGAAATTGTAAGCTTTCACACATACTTACGGCTCTATCAGATGGTCAATATACATTCATACATACATACAACATACGAGTGTGAATAATATTACAGGATTTAACAAGCTGTTGTTTGCCCCGCCCCTCCCCCTTCTGTTAATTACATGCGAAGAAAGAAGGTTGTTCCACTCTCAATGTTCTAATGAAAATAGCTTCCCTAACAACTTTCTGAAACGTTGTGTCCACTGTGAGAACTTTCTCTCCATCTGGTTCTATGCTATGACTAGGGCATTGGTGTGAATGAGCTTGGAAACTTCAGGCGAAGTGCTACTTGGTAGCCGGTGTTCCATAACATGTGTACTCAGAGAGAGTTCTAGGAGTCTGATGAAGCCCTGAGTATCGGCGAAACCTTACAAGTTCTCTTGTGAAATAATATCTTGGTTTAAAGTAAAAAACTGTATATTTGTATATTATATACCAGGATAGATGAGTCTACACTGATGTGATTATGATGAATGTTGATAAAATGTAATCAATGCTTTTCATAATGAAATGACAAAAGTGGCTGTCTTGGGTCTGAAATGGATAAAACTTTGTGAAAACTAAAGACTTTCAAACGATAATGTAATGTTGACTGTCGACTAGACTCCCACATGTACCTCCAACTTGTAACTTTATTATGAGCGAGCATAGTAAAATCTTAAAATCTGGAGTCCATACACTGATTTTTTCTTTTCATAAACATGTATTCATTTGACAATCATTCCATTTTTCTTCACAGACGCTCATCAAATACAGTTGAAAACTACACGAGAGCTGCCATCAAGTTGCACTTGAATAAATCATGGCCATCTCGTGTATGATACATGGCGCTGACAGTGGAATATATGAGAGAAGTTTAAGTGATAGAGCATGAGCGATGGAGAATGCCATTGTTCGCCATACGTCATTGCATCGCCAGATCTCTTGTCACATACATAACAAATAGATACAGATTCACCCTCCTACTTTCTCTATTATGATCATCATAGTCTGCTTCTTATAACCAAGGTTAAAGACGTAGTCAAATTTGAAAAAGTAATGATGTTAATATTTAGAGAAATAAAGATACCAAATTAATTTGACCATAATAGTTGAAAAACAACAACCTTAAAGTACATTTTAAATAAGCGTAATGGCATTCGAAAAGGATCACATGACTAAAGTAATGCAGCAAAAGAAAAAAAAATATTTTCAATTGTCAATTAGCTTTTGTTTTTTTGTACGATAATCACTCTTAGAATGAAAATAATAGCACATCAACAAAATATCATGATGGACAGAAACCAAGGACAGAAAATATTATTAATAAGCAATCAAGTAACAACAAAAGGGCGAAAAAGACATAGTAAAACATTGTAAATGGAGTAACTTAAACGGACACATTGCATGAAATCCCACGATGAACAACACCCATATCTCCTGCACTTTCTATGAAACAAAAGAGTTAGCGAGACATTAATCATGAATAATATTGCTATGATCATCCCGCATTACTCCTGACAAAATTGCAAATTCATATTTCACACAATGCCGTGCTTTGGCAGTACCGTGTTCAATTATTGAATTTTTGCCCTTTCCCTGCGAGCCATGTTGCGTGCTAAGTGCTCGTTGGCGTAGGTAAATGGCTGTGTTGCATGCAAGCCAGGCCCTGCGAATCCCACCCAGGGGAGCTAGCCCCCCAGCCCAGCAGTGAACAGTGCGCCTGGTGAATGTGGCCCGCACCACAGTGGTCCCGACCCCACACACCACCACGCTGGGTAATCATCACCATATTTGTGCACTCAATCACAGCAAGCCTCATGCAACAAAAGGGCTTTATTGGTGGGACTTTTAAATGGCTGCATTCATTTCATTTAACAATGTATTTCAGAAATACTGGGAGGGCATATTCGCGGTACCCTTGGCATTCCATCAACAGCTTAGATTTTGTTTATCGCATTGAACTTTACGTAACACATATTGAATAAAAAAGTGTTAACTAAAATGTGGTGAGGGTTTTATTGATATTTCAACTGCAATTGATTCATAATCATATAATCATTTAGTAAACAAAATGTTTATAGGAAAAATAAGCCAGCTCCAAAATCTATATGGATGGAGACAGAAAAGAGATATTGGAATGTGATGAGTAACAGTTAAAGTAACTAAAGTTGTCTCTATAAAATATCAATCACAACAGGTTGAATAAGTTATTAACTATTTTTCATTCCTAAATTTCTATTACAAATAGTTTTAACAATTATACTTAGAATTATGCATTGAATATCAACACTTATAAATCAATGGTTAAAGTAAAAAAATCCTGCATAAAATGAGTCCTACTTTGGAGATTTTCATTCATTAATACATGATTTATGAGACTGATGTTGATGACACGAAATCCTCATATTATTATATCCACGTTCCATTTCAATCTGCGTCTCTGGCATGCATCTTTTAGCGTCTGCACGCAACATCGTGTAATGCTTCGATAATTTATAGTGCTGCAAGTATGGACACAGCCCTATAATTAATTGCTACTAGAGTCTGGGTTGCATGCTTCATTCTTAAACGCATGTTTAAATTCTTATCTCACTTGGCTCTATACTGGTATAGAGAATGGCATTTGACTAGAATGAGGCCCATGATTCAATTGATTATGTCGGGACAGTTATTTATCACTGGGAGGTATTCAACAATGGTGATTGATACAGATGCGTGACTTTTATTGCTGAGAGTAAAATGCAGCCAATTTAAGTGGTCAAATGACATAGATGCATGTCAATGCCTAAGTTGGAGTGTGGCGGGCAGCCCTGCCTGACAACTCCCTGCCAAGGTAATAACTGCTCATTTGGCTTTGTCATCAGCACACTCCCATAATTGGCGGTCACTTGTGTGCAGACATTATCATGCGATTGAGCACTCGTATAAAACAACGCCAATTCGTCTCACACAATGAATAATAAACACTGTCAAAGGCTTTAGCATAGTCAACACAGCCATAATTAAGAGAGAACATGCAACACCATCATCAAATATCCAGGGTCTTGAAGCAATTAGGGTTCATTATATTTTCCTTTAAGGTTACCACTATGAAATATGATTACACATAATCGAAATGCTACACACCTACAATGCCATCAACCTCTCAAGTTACACAAACACATAGGCAAAGTAACTGCAACATCACTGTATGATTCAAATCATTTATTGTTGATCAAATGTAAGAAAATATTCATCAAACAAAATTGAAGTGGTTATCTTCATTTCTAAATATCCTAATTATTGAATAAACAAAGCAATGGTAGCTAACAAAATACAACCCCAAGCATTCCTCCAAGGAAAAAAAGATAATTGGTGGGAGAACACTGCCATATTAAAATTGTCAACAGGTGAATATTATAGAACTGTGATGAGAGAGAAAGATAAATAGCTGGTGGATCGTTCATCTGATGAGGAATGAAGAGCTGCCACCTTCTCCATCTCATTGTCCTTGTAACGTTTCATAAGCACTTCACCTCTGTCTTTAAGCTAAAATGCTTCACTGGATATACCAATATCAAAAACGTATAAAAGAAACAGATCCAACCGAATGTGAATCCATACAGATAAACCGCTTTATATGGCTACCCATTTGCTGACCTTTGCTACGCAGTCCTGATTAATTGTAAGTGAGGAACTCATCCTGCGATGACGGATAACCTGTCACATTCTGCCAGTGACGCCAGTATCACACTATAGATGCCTTCCTTCATTTAAACTGACACAAAGTCTAGTTCTGATACTTCATAGGACTAGCACTAGCTACCTGCTCCAATCCTCCGCGTTTTACAGAGTACAAGTGATCCAAAAACGCATTTACTGATATGACACTTATGAATTCATTAGAAAAACAAATATTTACATTTCCATTAATACAAAGTAAGCTTATTGTACATACAATCATACTACTTTTCATCAGACACTTGATGTCCATGTATTGAGGCATGAACCATAAAGGTACCGGTATCTATCTGGAATGCAAGTTATCAATGTTACATTAAAATATGAACTTTTCAAGAGCTTAATACAAAAGGTATTACTTTCACCAATTTCAACAAGCTACAAATACGAAAACTAATGTCTTGTTAATCAACTATGCACAGGACGATGTCTGTGCTCACCTAATGCATTCTAATTACTCAAAACAGCATTCAATCACTATTCAACGTAGACCTTCTATTCTGGTTAACCAAACCACAGATTGTGATATGACTTACAATTAGTAGTCATAATTATCTTTTGTAATTTGTTTCGAGTTTGCTTTTAGATTCTTTCGTCTCTACTCCTTTTAGAGAGACCAATAAGTAAGAGGTCTCTTTCTGTATGTAGCTATCACTCAAACCTCTTTTAGTACATGGAATACTAGAAACAAACCTAATAACCTAATATAGAATAGTCTGTTAATCTAGCAATCGCAGCCATTGCTTTTATTCAATAGTCAAGCTGCACAGCTATTAGATGGTCAAACTCAATGCATGTTAAAATTCACAGTAATCAACATCTATTTGGCTTAATAGGCTTTAACACAAGGTGGGCAATTGCACAAGTCAATAGCAAAAGTAATCTGGAGTCTAAAGCTCATAGCTCATGGTGGTCATTACGTCTCATGGTCACCTCACCCGCCCATAAAGCAGTCACGGGAGGTAGTCGGGGGCAACAGCTGCCTTCTCCACTACACGAGCTGGCAAATTTGCCTGCCGTCCAAAGATGCGTCCATGCATACCAATTCCGTCTGCCGCGCTTTCTTTGGAATAAACAACCGCGCTCAGCAAGCAATGCAGGCTCCACGAACATTTATCAGCCTAATTAATATGCGTCTGATGATGTCAAGATTATATCCCGGCAGCCGCGGAACAATGAATTCTCCCGTTTCATTATTGGGCTGCTATATATCAGCAGCAGCAAATAGATGCCACCGACACAGCCCCATGAATACTTATGGAAGTCTTACACTTACCACTTCTGCAGTTATCATCTAATGGAAGAGCTGCAGCCTGGTGAATTCAAATGATCATTGTTAACATGGTTAATCCAGATAAAGGTGTGAGTCGCCATTAGTAGGTGGATTGCTTTGTAAAAACAACAATTTAAGTATATTTAAATGAAAAAGTGTAAGTACATGTATATATGGATATATGTATTCATCTGAAAAAGTTAAATGCTTCAAAGCAAGACTGCACGTGAATATCGTCAGGATGTTTATACAATTCAAATACATCAAAATAGTACTTCAATAAACTTTTACAAGAAATGTCTATGCAGGCGAAATGCTTGCCATGTTCATCAACAATAAAAATAAGAAACTTGGACACATAAAAACTTCAATACTGTAGTCTGAAAAATATGTAAAAAATCAGCAAACAAAACTTGCACAGGTAAAATTGTTTCCCACTGCATTCTTTCACCTCCCATCGGTGACAAAGTGCATTATATGTATGATATGCAGATGTATACTTGGGCAGCATGTGCTGCGGTGCGACAAGACGCGTTTCGCCATTCACGGCACGTCCGCCAAGCATGCTTCTCACTACGTTATGCCTATTATTGATGTAAATGTGCGAGGCGCGGCAGCATGGACAGTCACGGGCGGCCCGTCGCCGCATACTCCCCGCCACTTGGCCGTGTTTACTCGCCGGCCCCAAGCTTCATTAATGCCCGCTAAAGCCTTAATTGTGCTGCCCTGCCACACTGATCAGCAGACGACAGCATCACACTTCATGCTGCTGCACAATACTTGATTACCGCTCGCCACTGCCGCGGCACTTAACTCTTCTCTCCTCGTTAGCAGGTAGGGCCCTAATTGAAAGGTTCCCTGCTTTGTTGAGGTGGCTGCAATGGTATCTTTGCAGCCCGTTTTTTGTTTGTTTGATTGATAAAGCTGCCTTGTATATTCATTGCACTAAACAGTTTGTGTGAGCTTGAATGATTACATAACTTGCGAAAGTGATGTAAGTCAAGACATATTTTGAAAATTATAGAATTATTTCTAACTCTCCAAGTCTTGCTATGTGTTATATTGGCATGAATCTTAACAAGCGTATCAATTTTCACATTTCACAACAGCTTGACAGAAAGTAGCAGACGTGATTTAAAGGTTTAGTTTTATGTTTAACCAACATTTCATTATAATTGTAAGTTTCAGAACACTTTCAAAAATTGCCTCACACTTACAAGTGAATTGACACCTCAAAATGCCTACATCCTGCCACTTAATTGGCTACTGGACCTTGGAAGGTTGACTTGCAGATTTAGGGTCGGCCAACACGCACTACCCATGAAAGGTGCATCTCTGTGGGATTGTGAAGTTCACAACAAATGGGTGTTTAATGAATTTATGGTGGTGATCTCATTAGATTCTGCCTTACAAGATGCAGGTTACAAAAGCAGACGTAAAGTGTGGCCATTACAGAGAGCCACATAAAGTTGCAGGCATGACACTGGACATCACTTAGGGAATACGGTACCCATGCTTTGTAACAATCCGTTCTAATAGATACTGAAATGAAAAGTGGTAAGGCGAGTGAAAATATATAAGCAAATGCTTCACAGCATGCGATAGGGCCACTACAGCTTCTTAAAAAGTTACATTTTGTGGGTTTTATCGAGCTGGCTGTGACAGGGGAGTTTTTCTCCCATGCAACCCGAGAGCTGGGTGATTGGGGCTCGCATGCAAACCTTCCATCCTCGGGTCTGGCCGCACGAATGCAAGACATTTCAAATGATTCAGGCTTCGTCAAATTGGAGCCCTGCTCTCTAATTACAAAATTTGCAGGGGTTGGCTGATGGGCCAATGACGTGTTGTAGTAATATGCATTGTCGTCTTCTCATCAACATGTGCATTATGGGCCTCTACTGATAGCAGCCATTTGCGTGTGTCGCCGCCATCTTACCGACGAGCTGGGGTTGTATACCCTAAATGGACGTCGGCGAGCTTTATCATGGCACCACTTTCTTCTGCACTATATAGCTTCTGCCGAGATGTCTTCGTTACCACAGTTAGGGGTCCACAGCATGCGAGCTTCAAAGCTTTCTTGGAACTTTTATAGGTCCAAAGTTTCCCTTATTACCAAATAAATTTCTTTACTGGATTTCTTTCAAGGATTGAATACAAACATTTAAGAAGTTTTAAAACTTAAAAAGTTATTCTCAAGTTTTATTTCTCTCCAAGATACCTAGTGTAGTTTATATACGATCAAAGAAGTACATGTACACCACATATATGTGTGAAGAATTTCGTATTAAATAGAATAGGTTTGTTCATGATATTCGGGCTGTACTATCATTCCTGAACCTATGCAAAGTGTTCCTCCCAGATTTCCTTTATACATTGTATGCTCGTAACTTATAGTGAGCAATTGCTAACTGACATAACAGGGTTAAAGATTATCTACAATAATCTGAGATTAGAGAACACATATGGTAACTAAACATAAGAAAGTACAACACACTATAAGGCATGCACATAAAAGTTGTGTGAGTTTGCCGAGTCATATCTATGAGTGACAGATAGGCAGTGGGGTTGCTTGCCGCTTATACATGGCACCATTATGAGGCTTTGTACATTTATGAGCCACTCTCTGCTCATATATATTGCAGGATGGGACAAGCCTATTTTCTCGCAATCCAAGCACAGAATTTTAAGAACTTCTGTCGGCCACATATTGTAATATGTTATTCATAGGATTTCTGGACGCCTTTATAACAGCACTTCATGCATTGTGGGAGTGTCTCTAAAAACACTGTCAGGCCATTTATGGTAAACAGCATCAACAGAATGGCATTTAAAATGCTTGTGATACCGAAGGGTGTGTTTGGATTATTATTTGGCGATAATGCTCCTGAAGATTTGTTCAACACACGATATTTGTTTCTTTATCGGTACACAAAATATAAAGGTGATTTCATGCTAATAACCATCACATTGCATCAGTAGAGTTGAAAAGCAACAAAAAATTTAACAAAATAGCAAACATAAAAGGATTTTGAACGGCGTGAAGAAACAATATCTGACATCTAGTTGCGTGGAGATATGTATCTTATTAGGAACAGAGGCACAAATGAAACACGATATGATCAACATCAGGACAGTCATGAATATGGAGATTGTCTTTGAGACAATGGATGCTCTTTGAAGACATTGACGAGGTTATAAGGTACAAAGAGAGGCTGATGTTTGACATCAGCCTGTAGTCATAACCTTGCTGTTTGTTATGCTCTTCAGATGCTTTGATACAAGAAATATACACAAATGATGCTATGGATCCTGTTTAGAGGAGATGAGCAGGATTGTTTTTATCAGAGGCATGATTAAATTATGTGCATGATCATAAAAGTGTGCCAGAAAGGGACACAAATGTAGATATAGATTAGATTGAAAAAGTTGACCAACAGCAGAATTTGTTATACTAAGTTAACATAGTCACTTAACACACTTAAGCTTCGAGAAAACAAAAATTATGCTACGTTTGAGTTTGCTCAACACTATTATCATCTAGTAAAATTCCCATTTATCAGTACTCTATCAATGTTTAGCGGGACCCGAGGCTGTGATACGAAGTGGGAACCTGTCTTGTGAGTCGCGACTTTTGTCCCTGTGCCAAAATATTGTGCACATAAAAATTTTCCCAAAATTTGGGGGCTCTTAAATGTTGGGGCCACTGGGCTGCAGCTCGCTCATCCACCCGGTCACTGCAACTAATACAATTAAAAACAAAGCTAATCTATCATCATCTTTGATTCAAACAAATTTTTTCCAATAACAGCATCTTCGCAAACATTTTGGAACATCAAAACTTTCTGTTACCATTCATTAAAATACATGTCCAACATAAGAATGGATAAGTTCAATGACACCAGTAGCAATCAGACTGACCACTGATTACCCACCGTCCTCTGCCTCCTAATCCACTAAGCCGGCCGCCCCGTCTCGTCCTGACCCTGAGTGGCAAGGCTCGCGTGCTCCCTCCCCGCAGCCTCATACATCTTGGCCAGTCACGACTGCACTGCTACCCCTGGGGCTCCCGGCTCACTTAGCAAATAGGCTGGTAAATAGGGAGGTTCCGTGCATGGCTGGCACACCCACACGGTGGGGAGAGAGATGGCCGCATGGCACGCAACATGCAGCCAGCCTGCCGACAAGCAGGAGCAGCACTTTTTGTGTGACCTTTTTTATGGAGTTCCTCAAGTGAGCCAATGGTAGAAAGTATGCACTTGTGAACTCTTCTATTCGTTCAAATGATTGAAAATATCAAATGCGATGATTTCATTTCGTTGAGATTTGTATGGAAGATCAAGGATATCAAAGTTTGTTAGTTGCGGTATGTTCTAAATAAATAAATAAATATGATACATAATTCTTTTCATTCATTATATATTTCCATTAAGTAGTTATCATCTTAAAAGTTTGTAATATCTACAGTGTGAAGTTTTTTTTCATAATTTAATTTACATTTGAAATGTCTTTTTTATTTTCAAACGGTTTGCTTTTACCCTATACTCATTAGAACAAGTAACAGCTTTATCAAAATAAAGTGTGACATAAGAAGACATGAATTGCTTCACACAAGATCTCTAGGGACAGTGGCAATGTATTATCTTTCCTGCTACAAATTCAATTTGCTGACTTGATATTTATTGCATATATTAATTATGCAAATAAAGAAAATGAGTAAAATTCTTGACAAATGGCAGATCCAGTTTCTGACAGTCCAAACAAGTTCTTTTTCTTGACACAAAATTGGGAAGATGCAAATTGATTTAAACAGTATTCTTAGTGTTAGAAGTTTATGTAGATGAAATATGAATATTATCAAAAGTGAAAACAACAAAGTGAAAATCATCTTGTACAATAAACGATAAGAAATGTTTGACTAGAAAAAATATCTATTACTGAGTAATCAAGCAACAGAATTACAAAATATACTTATTTGTAGTGTACACTCTTAACTTTTACATGTTAAAAATACTCAAAGTTCTCCAAGTTACACAAACCAATCAAACTGATACAATACTTTATAAGATAAATGCAAGACCATTTCACATAAAAAGGTAAATGACGTTACATACTGAGTCACTCATACGTGTACAACTTGGTATCTAAGAGAACTCAGAACATCCAAAAGGCTGTGTGTAGCAACTGACACTAGACTAGCACCAAGAAAGTTTGCTGCAACTTGCACAAGATCATGGCGCCATGGGGTCCGCACACTTTATTACGCTCCTCATCAGCATGCTCAGCCTGCGCCAGCAGATTTCTAACAAAAGACAGGTCCGTCTATTAGGATTGCCCCAAAGTCTACATTTTCCTTCTGGGTACAATAAATTAGTGTTAATGCTGCGTGGGGAAAGCATCGCGGCCACGTGAGGCGGTTGCTAAGTCCGCCCGGCCGCCTAATGAAGCCCTGCATCGCCTGGTCCTGCACCGAATTCACAACGAGCACCGGGTTAAGTGCTGCCGCCGCGTCATTGTTGTTTGACAGATGGAACGCACAGAAAGCACCTGCACAGCAGCACTTACACATACAAACAGCACCTGCTGGCACATACAAACGGCTGTACAAGCCATAAACGTGTACATTGTTGTGGACCCTGCCGGCCATCACAGCAACTGCCTTATTTACAGGCACGCTTTATCACTGCCCATTCCCATTTAGGTCATACACTCGCCCCTCATTGAGAAAATCCCTCCTTAATTTTTTGTGTCCTGCCTGCTTGGTGGGATAAGTTTGAGTTAGTTGACAGCTCTGGTAATCATTAGAAGCTGGCCTCATTGGCATTTTGATCCACACAACACAGATTAAAGCAGAGTTGCAGCAAAACTTGCTGATCAAGCAGGATCAATTGTATGTTTTGATCTACAAGAAATTGTGTCTGAAATCCATACTTGGCTTTAGCTACTTTTCATCCTGGTGAATGCAAAAACTCAAAGAAAAAAAACATTGAAAAATTATATGAGCCAACAGATTCAGTAACTTTGATTTTCATGGACTAACTAGCTTGAGGATTGGGTGAGGCATTGGTATGTAACATTAGCATGATGAGTGTTTTATTGTGATGAAGGCTCAGTTGGTTAAATTATATAGATAGATGACTATGACAATCACTGATTGTAGATCTTATTCACCTTACAATAGCTACTTTTCAAAACTTTCAGGGAAGTGAGTACAGCTAAAAAAAGCATTCCCCTGGTGGTGATCACGAGACACTGATTTGAATGAAAATGCGCCTTCACAAGTGGAAATGAACAATTCATTTTCATTTCGAAACAATGTCCTCCAGTAATTGGGAAAAGTGATTGAGTATTGCATGTAAAAATATACATTATGAAAGATAAGCACATTATTAGCTTAAAATAATAATTTGCAAATTAGTTTGTCATTAATAAATCTTCATATTACTATATCTTTAGACATAATCATCTGGAACTTTCTCTTACGTCCCTAATAGAAAGTTATTAAAAACAATGCAATCATAAGATCGATATTCAATCCTAACACATCCACTTGGCTGTCAAGTATCAAAGAGCACCAAACAATGGTGGCAGTCACACTGTTAAGTATGTGTGTGGGGCTCATCAGATGCTAGTGTACAGCCCATTCGGCATGAGAGTCATGCGGCACTGGCTTAATTTCATTTGCCCTTCCAAACCCGATTGTGTGATTTCAAATGGCTTGAGGAGCAGCCGAGGCATGGCTGAAATCATAATGTGGAGCGCGAGGGCGGCGCGCATACCAAAGCGAGTGTCCGAGTGACCACTGGGGAGAAGGAGGCCATGAGGTCACACCACGAGCTGCTGCTGTGGTGGAGAGTGCAGCGCAACGTACAGGCTGCACCTGCTACGGGGATGTGGAATTGTGCTGTGGATGCTGCTTTGGTGGTGGAACTAGGTCTTGCTCCTTGACAAATCGACTGTGATTTGCAACATTTTACACAGGAATAACCGTTAAGTAAAAGTTTCATATCACTATGTTCAAATATGGGCAGACGATATGAGCATTCTCGCATGCTTGTATCATTTACATAGAAAAATCACAATGTCATTGCCAATGTAAATGTCACTTGAGAATTTAATCAAGAGTGCCTAATGTATTATAGACAGCACGGAATAGGAACAATTACTGAGTTACTCGCACTGATTCACCCCTTAATTGTAACTTTTCACCCCATTGTCAAGCAAATAGTCTGTACAAGTGAGCATGTAAGAGCACTCGTCACGAGAGAGTGATGAGGAAATAAAGTACAAAGTCCGAACGGGCAGAAATTGGGTTAGCTTATAAATTGAAGACTCGGTTAGTTGTTTATCATTAAAGTAACATTTGAAGATTCTGATTCCAAATATTGAATGTGTCAATGGATACATATAAGACATGTACAATATATATAAAACAAAAAAAGACTAAATGTTTAAGTTACTTCTGGTGTTTTAATAAGGTACATGAGCCTATTCCGATGTCATTCATAACCGATGGAAGATGCCCAAGAGAATGATTTTTCAGTTATAGGCACATGTCCCTGTACATGTATATATGAAACTAAGTACAGAATTTAGCTGTGCCTGTAGGTTGCAGAACGTAGGCAATGTAGCCAAATAGTGTAGCCCAATAATAACTCAAACATTCTAAATATATGCAAATTCATGCATATAGTACTAGATCTTCAAAACTGCATACATAGCAATTTTTACCACTAAATCTCATTTCCAACAATTCATTCACACAGCGCGAGCTGTTAAACCTATTCACTTGTAAATCTGCATGGGCGACATCCATCTTGGTGGACACAGAGCGGCGGCTGGCCCCTCAGCTACAGCCACTGTGTCTTGTGATGGCCGCCCGGGGACCCCTCCATCTTCCCCGCGACACACGCACTACAGGCGTCTCGGCCAAACGTGTCACTATCTCACCATAGACACAGAAGCACCACTTATTTGAAGGGTTAAATGACGTTTTCGTCACTCTAATATGAAAATTGTAACTACAGGACTGAGGTCTTATGTGTAAGGAGTCTCCTTGAGCGTGTATCTTAGTGGTGCATGTTAGACGTCTAGGATACGTGAAAGAATTTCAATTTGAAACATTAGAAATCTTTTAATTAATTAAATGATAACATTAGTATACTGTTATAGAATTTGATATCAGTAATACATTTATGTTATGTTAGGTGGACTATCATAATCCATCATTTAACAAAAGTTCATACAAAACTGGAGAGTGATCTGCCATGTACCGGGTAATCATTACAATTGACATGAATTGCAACGCAAGAAATGAAAAAGCTCCAATCATCTTGAGTAATTTTCTTTGGGTGCTAGAAACTACCTTTCGTGAGCACCTAAAACTGTACTTATTTACAACTATCTAGTACTCAATAACAAGATGTTTAACTTCCTAATAAATATGTCACATGTTAAATTTTATATTCAATCAATGCTTGACAATCATAAAGTACTGAAAATACTTGCATGCATTAAAATGCAGAAAAGGAATATTCTTTTTGTCCTTGCTGAGAAGACATCAATCATGTTCTCATAATGAAAATGGATGCTCCATTTCAACATTTGGAGGTACATTTTCTTTCAAATCAGAGTGTGTAGTGACGAGCGCCAGGAGAGTGCTCCATCTTTCTGGGCAGCTGTGGAGTGGTGACCATCCGCCAGGGAAAGGTGCTACAACTACCACATGGCTGTTTCATTTACATGCAAATGTAATGTGTTCTTTCAACTTGCATGCACAACATGACCAACGAAGTTTGTTGTGAGCTACTCCAACTAGATCAGCTCATTCATACTACCCCCGGGTAAGAGGTTTTGCCAGTTCATTGTAATGAATGCATTCTACTCCTGGTACCTAGGAGTCAGCGCTCTGATGCGCATGCACCGGGGTATCTATAAAATTGATGGTTCCCATAAAAGTCAACAAGAAATCCTTTTCAAATCAAGAAGAATAGACAAATTTTGATGAATAAACTTACAATATTAAGAGCAGTAGAAGTCAAAGAGCTAAATGAATCTGGCCAGCACACAACAGCACCGGCAAGCCAGATAGGACCATTTGCGGGAATACAAATAGCTGGCTCGGTGGCGTCAACTGCCCCACCAGCGGCCACCTCCAATGGCAATTTGGGGAATGGTTACAAGATTAACATGCACATTGTCAATTCCACCCCATCTCTCGCCGTCATTCCCTTGCTTTATGCTGCCTTGTTTCTCTCTCTCCCGCCCAAATTAGATATATGCGCGTAATTCTGCTTTCTTTTATTCGAGCTCAAAACAGCTTTTACTTACTGTTATGGCAATTCGTCCAAATGCCAAATTTCGGTTGCCGAGTGGAATTCAAATTAGGTTGAATTGTTATTGAATTGTCAAATTGGAGTGTGTATTGGCAAATAATACATACGTTGTTGTTGCAGACGAAGTGCTTTAATCACAATGATTTTTGTTACACTGTGTTTTGATTTCCGTTTTTACTACTTTTTAAAAAAATCTTCATTAATAATTACACATAAGCAAAGTAATTATTGAAATGTTTAACTAATAACAACACGGTAAAATGTTCTTAATAGTAATCACTCACACACATCATTGTATAAGTCACTCAGTTACTTGTCATCATATATGGCTGACTTTTGCAGAAAAACAAAAGGCCTCACAAGATCCTAACAGCCACTTGATCAAATAGTCATGACTTTAGCTTCCCCATGTTTGATAATGCACCATCACAATAAACTGATCTCTTTGATTTTCTTTATTTGATTGTAGCATTGGATAGCATTGTGTGACAGGAATACATTTATCCAAACGTAAACAATTTGTTTCAAAATACAATGAATTCGATTTTGCAAAGTGTAAAGACATTACTGGTGCAAAGGTTACTTTATTGGTGCCAATTGTTGAAGTGAATCACTTTATCCTAAAACAGTACATCTCAACTTGAACGCTGTGAATAACGACCATTTAAACATCAGCGTTTAAAATATATTTAACAACATACCAAGTGTATGATACCGGTAGTTTATAAAAATGAGATCCGAAGAAACAAGAAATACAATAACTGTTACCAATAGATATATCTTTTTTCAATATTTAACCAAAAATTACAGAACTAGAACTCATGTGATAGATATACAAGAAGTAAGTTGTAGCATGCATCACCAAATGGAGACGCGGCAATCTAAAGCAGAAGATATTTGCTTGTATGATCGCCACTGACATGAGTTCATGACATAAAAGCCTGTGTTTATGAGGGATGATTTGTGTGGAGTCTTCGCCCGGGGTTACGCAGGTTCTTGTAATCAGCTAAACAGCGTATGTAATCCCCAGCTGAATGCTGCAAAAAGGCCACAATTAGACCTGCGGCATGATAGGCTCACACCACTACCATACACACTTACTTCCAAGTGTTACGATTCAAGATATGATTATAAATAACATTAAAATTCTGTTCTTAACTGAATGGAAAATTAAGTCTGCTAAAAAAATTAATTCTAAGTCATCAACATTTCGCTAGATTTTAGATGAAAAATATAAACCTTGGCAACTGTTACAATGCCAAATAAGATTGTCATAACAAAATGAAGGAAATGGATATTATATTCTTTGTAATCTTTTCAGATCAATTGATTCAATAGCTGGTACTGCTAGCCTCTTCTAAAATGTTCTATATTAATAGCTACTAGAATATTGCTGAGTAAGCAACCATCCACATTTCCACACTTTACATTACAGTTATTCTGGGTGTGAAATCAGCACACTATTTAGCATGCAATCGTCATTTTAAAGTTTCAGTCATCCATAAGACATGAACTCCGTTAATAATGGAAGATACATTACTCAAGATAGGCCACTTGAAGTTAAATTGACCAGTTCCTCGTAACATAAAATATTGCATGACCAACCGGCAGTCATGCAGAGTCAATACTTAGTGATTGGATGTCGCAATCTCATAATCTTTATATGCTACATACTTATTAACATTTGAAAGTGCTGTCCATCACTGTTACTGTGGATCTAATCAAATTGTTTTCGATAATTAACCAGGGGGTGCAGGAAGCATGCACCTTGCACCCTGAATTTGGCTATGATGGTCCCCATGCTTTCATAATCCTAACACTTGCAGAAATCCTGAACAGTGAAAGTTGTGGATGAGTTCCACTTGTACAGGAGTGATTACTGTACCAGGCTCCTGGTCCCTGCATTTGGTGGGCCTGTTCTGCCCCCTGTGGCATGCAACATCGCATGCAGTGCCATGGGTGCGGTACACACTCACAGGGGGTACAATGTCTCCTCAACCATAATGAGATCAAACACTCGACATGCACAGAATCAGGCTTCCAAGTTCTCCACTAGTACTACTATCATTATCAAGATATGATTGTCATGGAAAATCTATCAACATCCATCTGTGTGTAACATACCAATATCCTTACCAATAAAGGGTGGACTTCAACCAAATATGGTTATTAACTAGAATCTTACAATGTTGGTATGTCCACGCCCTAAACAAATGCATTGTAAAAGTATACAATAACAAAAAGTATTCTTTTCCAACTTGTATTCGAGATTAGAACACTGGGAAACACATATATATGAAAATAAAATATACTGATACTAATAATATTTCGGAGCTGGTCTCTTCAAAACTAGAACAAAAAAACAAAAATTGAACAAAAAGGAAATTTTGACACTAGATAGATACATGTACATGTATAAACTTTTCAGATTCTGATAAAAAGTCCATAAATACTCAAATAAATATATTACTATGTGTGCATAATCATTTTCATTCTAAAGCCTCATGAACTATAGAACCATTATTCAAATGTCCAAAACATGTGCTAGAAATCAATGTAAAAATTCCTCTACGGTCTCAACGGCACCAACCTTGGCTACACCATTCTCACACCATAAAGTTATTACACATAAATTAATTAACACTTATCACAGAATATTGACGTAGACAAAAAGACATGAATCTTCTGTCATGCTATCTACACGTAGTCAGATCTACATAGAACGAGATCCATGTTATGATCTCTTTGCATGTAATATGTGAATATATAATTTTGCAAACTGTGTGCTAAGTAATGAAAGCGTGTTACTATATGATACATTAGACGACTTGTTACTGAGAAAGAAACGATAAACGCATTGTAACGTTTTATATTCAGAAACATTTGGATAATGTAAAAAAGTTGAACTTACAAAAGCAACTTAGGTATATGGGTGAATGAATGCGTTACCTGCAAAAAAAATATAAAAACGTTAATGTATGCAGAAAAGAGATTTGATTAGTCTTAGCACTATGATAAATTTATTACATGCACCACTTGCAACTTCTGAAATATTTTAAAATTGTAATTTGAGTTAAAACTTTAAACTGTTATTTAAAATGTATTGTTTACTATGTCCTTGAACGAGTTCATCTTGTTGGAATACACATATATACATTATTTATTAGTTCATCTTTACACAACACACATATAATATTTACTGTTGACAGTTTCGGCAACTCCTGTCACCATTTTCAAAACGTCTCTCTGCGCATGTCAAGTCACTCGGCACGACTTCCGATGGCGAAAATCGGGTCGTACACGTGAGAGAGTTGAAAGGCCCCGTCTCGGTTCATGACCTGCTTTGTGTCCTCGTATCTTTATCGCCTCCCTGATGGTTCTTGTTCTCCAATCCCCCTCCCTATCCAGTACACTCACTTCCTCCCAGTCTATCTCATGATTGTTTTTGTTTCACATGGTCTGTGATCGCACTCTTGCTGATTTGGGTTAGGGATTCTTTCCTCGCTGCTCTGGTGAAAGATCCCCCACTGTTCTGCTCCACATCCTTCATGTGTTCTTTTACACGGGTGCCCAGTTTTCTGCCAGTTTCCCCAACATACACACTCTTGCAAGACTTACAGGGAATTTTGTACACCACTTCACATTTCTCTAACTTATCCTGTTTGTCCTTAGGATGAACGAGAATGTTCCTGATGGTCTGTAGGGGCTTCACCGCTGTAGACACTTGGTGCTTATTGAGGATACGTGAAATACCCTCTGTTACCCCTTTTACATAAGGTAAGATGACTAATCCTTTGGAGCCTGCTGAGTCCTTATTCTTTTTCTTTCTCTTGTCCTTTCCTCCTTCCTTCTTCTTTTCTATCTGAGCTTTCACTTTGTCAAAAGACCATCTTGGGTAGCCACATTTAGTTAGAGCCCCTACTATATGTTCTTCCTCTTTCTGTCTATCCCTGTCTCTGTCACAATGTCATTGCACCTGTCGAGTAGGGTCCGGATCACACCTAGCTTGTGTTGCAATGGGTGGTGAGACGAGAAAGCTAGATAGAAGAAGAAGAAGAAGATAAAATTACAGAAACTCAATATAGACATTTATATCCTACATCAGAGACCGTCCCCAGAATGTACTGCACCCCAAAGATCCACAAAGAAGGAAACCCACTACGTCCTATAGTTGATTACACTGGTTCGATAGGATACAACAGCTCAAGAGCCTTAGCGGATCTCCACGATGTAGTGTCGCTATTCACAAACACGCCCATAGACCGAGCATTAGACATCATCCGCGATAGACTCTGTAAGGATACAACATTGAAAAAAAGAACACGTTTGACACCAAATGATGTTATGGAACTATGCGAGTTCATTTTGACCACCACATATTTTCAGTTCAGGGGCACTATCTACCAACAAAAGTTTGGCACAGCTATGGGCAGTCCAGTGTCACCCATTGTCGCGAACCTGTTTATGGAGTGGCTGGAACAAGAAGCAATTGCCACTTCACCAATCACATGCAGACCGCAGTTGTGGAAAAGATACGTAGATGATGTATTGGAAAAGATTAAAGAAGGGGAAACACAGAACTTGACTGACCATCTCAATACAGTAGATACCACAGGAAGCATCAAGTTCACTCATGAAGAGGAGAAAGATGGCACCATTCCGTTCCTAGACACTTTGATAGTGAGGAAAGCAGACAATACTGTGAAGCTACTTGTATATAGGAAAAAGACCCACACAGACCAGTACCTACATTTCTCGTCTCACCACCCATTGCAACACAAGCTAGGTGTGATCCGGACCCTACTCGACAGGTGCAATGACATTGTGACAGAGACAGAGGATAGACAGAAAGAGGAAGAACATATAGTAGGGGCTCTAACTAAATGTGGCTACCCAAGATGGTCTTTTGACAAAGTGAAAGCTCAGATAGAAAAGAAGAAGGAAGGAGGAAAGGACAAGAGAAAGAAAAAGAATAAGGACTCAGCAGGCTCCAAAGGATTAGTCATCTTACCTTATGTAAAAGGGGTAACAGAGGGTATTTCACGTATCCTCAATAAGCACCAAGTGTCTACAGCGGTGAAGCCCCTACAGACCATCAGGAACATTCTCGTTCATCCTAAGGACAAACAGGATAAGTTAGAGAAATGTGAAGTGGTGTACAAAATTCCCTGTAAGTCTTGCAAGAGTGTGTATGTTGGGGAAACTGGCAGAAAACTGGGCACCCGTGTAAAAGAACACATGAAGGATGTGGAGCAGAACAGTGGGGGATCTTTCACCAGAGCAGCGAGGAAAGAATCCCTAACCCAAATCAGCAAGAGTGCGATCACAGACCATGTGAAACAAAACAATCATGAGATAGACTGGGAGGAAGTGAGTGTACTGGATAGGGAGGGGGATTGGAGAACAAGAACCATCAGGGAGGCGATAAAGATACGAGGACAGAAGCAGGTCATGAACCGAGACGGGGGCCTTTCAACTCTCTCACGTGTGCGACCCGATTTTTCGCCATCGGAAGTCGTGCCGAGTGACTTGAC
Source organism: Streblospio benedicti (assembly GCA_019095985.1). Lineage (NCBI taxonomy): Eukaryota > Metazoa > Annelida > Polychaeta > Spionida > Spionidae > Streblospio > Streblospio benedicti. The sequence continues at coordinate 23,282,068 of CM032662.1, forward strand.
ATGCGCAGAGAGACGTTTTTGAAAATGGTGACAGGAGTTGCCGAAACTGTCAACAGTAAATATTATATGTGTGTTTGAACTAATAACCAAATGTATATTGTTTACCATTATGTTTGATAGAGTATGATGCCATGGTTTTTTCTGTCAAACTATTTTACCATTATGTTTTGCTATGATGCCAACAAATACATTATATTACTGTAATTATGCTGGTAAGAATAACACAAGACTAATGACCAGTGCCTGTCACTACCTGTCCACTACATGTTCGGCAACAGGTGCTATGGGTCACATGGATTCAGTCAAGATTCTCTGTAAATTCTACAATTAATCTAGTAATAACCATGATGTTAACAACCACACTGGAAAATACATGTAGATATCAATCAACTACTTAGTTGGGGATAGATTGTTCAGCTGAGCTTCACATTTACTACATTCCAGCAATAATTTGCGTTTACAAGAAGTGGCTTTATGATTACTTGTAAACTTTTTACCCCTAACACCTCAAAAGGCAACTAGTGATCCAGTAATACAAACATGGACTTCTCGCTTTGTTTATTACTCTCAGTTTTGCATTTGCGTGCCCAAGTAGAATACAAACGCAAACCTACAGGCCACGTAGGTGGCTCCTTCCCGGGCCTGGGGACACAGAAAAAGAGACGACTCCCTGAGGATGGCAAGCACAAGCACGTGTTGCATGCAGCTCGTAACCGCCTACTCTGGGTGGAAGAGATGATGGGTAACTGGCACAGGGGAAGCTGGTCACAGATAGAGAAGTAAGGGCCGGACTCCACAGAAGTGGGGTTGTCTGCCTATGTTCACTCAGCACAGAATATAAGTTCAAAGTGCTGCTAGTCCGCTTACTATGCTTGGTACTGAAGTGCACCAAAGCATGTCTAATATTATAGAGGCTAAGAAACAACACAATCCCTACCAAGTGTGATAAGGTGGGAGGTTCTAATCCTAACTGGCGCAGTTATAAGTTTATCAGCTGCGGTGGATTGGTCTGTTGGATTGGTTTGACAGTGCTCTAGCTTCCTGCACCAATCATTGTCTAAACGTAGATACAAATCAAAACATAAAAGAAAACAATTCCATGCGACCTAGTAAGATATTGCATTTACATATATAGTTTTCTTTTAACCAGTTCAAACCAACAAAGTGTCCCAATAACAAACAAGTGGAGGAGCATGTGAGAGGAGGCTGTTGTGTGAGGCTGGCTGCTGGTGTGGCGTGCGTGGTCACCATCACCCTGGTGCTGCCACCGCCCCTGGCCAGAGTTATGATGCTGGGGGCATGACATGTCACAATGTGGGCCCTAATGAATGTGCTCTTTCTGTGTTCATGCCACATATTGCTTACTCTAAATCTGTGCGAAACCTCGCAATATTAGAATTATGAGTGAAAAGTTACAAACAAGCTATGCTTTCAAAGACATCACCAAAAGTGGAGCTTTCAAGGTAATCTCAAGTGTCATAATCATGATTTGCATTGGTTAGAGTTATGTAAATTATTTGCAAATGCACATTAAAACATCATCTTGTTGATGTCTGATTGTCACCTGAACTCATTATCACAACCGTATGCAGCATTTTTTAAGTCTCATTATTAAGAGGGAGGATGAGTAGAAAGCATTTCTAGTTGGCATTGGCTGTCACAGTTGATCATAAAATATTCATTAATAACTGAGTACTTTGTTTAAACGTCACTATGCTAGTATGCATGTATATTAAAAACTGGTTCAATGTTATCAAAGGATGAACCAAGCACGCAATGCATTCCATTGGCAACTGCACTTTTTAGACAAGCATTTTGAGTTATATGTTTATTACTGAGCAATCATATTCCTACAGAAATATGACATTTTTGTGTTTTATATTGCAAATGCATCTAAATAGCCTCATCTGTGTCTCCTCACTGCTAATAGATACAGGACACTAAAGGATAAGCAGCTTCCAATGACATAAAACTATAAGCTGACACAAATCCATGTAACACCCATTGACAATGAGTTTGCAAAGAACATAAATGTCAAGATGATAAAGTTTGGTACTGTACCATTGGTTACTTATCATTTTGTTTGGAACTGTGTCAACAGGCCAACTGCTTATGGAAAGTTTTTCCAAATGATTTTAACTTGCAATACAGATGCAATGATAAGTAAATGAGGTATCTGAAATTGATTGCTTAGAGCTAATAGAGTGAGGTAGCCAAGAGCAAATAATATCACCAAGTGCTACAGGCAGAAGGCATGTGTACAAAAATTGTATTTTTATATCTCTGGAATTGATCATCTTCAATTTCTTTAAAATATGATTTCATTTGATTGCTCAATTTAATCTTTAACATTTTTCTTGACAGACTTTAAAACATTTCAACAATCAAAATCAAAAGCATCAAAGTCTTTACTCAAAGTTTAAGGTATTATATCAATCATTAAAAAACAATTACTTTTAATTCAGAATTGCATACTTTGTATTTTGTAATTTTGTATTTCAAAATTAATCACCACATTCACCAGTACAAAGAATTAAGCAATTCCACAGCCATTGTTCTTCCAAGATAGTGGAGTAATTGTTACTCTCCTGTAATTTACAAGTAACTTTAAACTTCGATGTGCTCAATAAACATTTAGAATAAAGACACTGTAGCAGACACAGAAATCCTGCGATGAATGTGAATGATCCTTAATACGCAGGCAAAATCCTCCATTTCTTTGGAGAAAGTTTTAGGTCTCCAATTTTCAAGATTTATTGTGCATGCAAATCTTGCGTATCTGCAAAGCCTTGGGGATATATTTCTTTCCAATGTTCAACTTTGTTTAGACGAGATCTGCCGCATCTTAAGCAAAGCGTGATGGAGTTCTGAATGAAAAGGAATGGAGGCATATTTATGTTCATTACGGGTTCAAAGCCATACTGTGTCCATTATGCAAGTAACGGATGTGAGGTTTAGATGAACATTACTCAAATGCTCAATTTCTGCATTTGCTCTTGTTTGCGTTTGTGATGTCTTTAGACAAAAAGCAAGTGTTTGCAGTCATGAGGTTAGGTATCGAGCATTTTGACACTTTTGGTTTCACTTATGATAGAATAAAGATTTAATATGTACTTGTGTACCAAGCTATTTCTTGGTGCACCAAATGAGCATGATTTATCAAAATCTACTGTAATGGCAAAAAGATTGCATGGACCATAATTTAATGATCAAATAATCATTCTGTATACTATTACATTTCTTTCTATTAGGAGTCATTCGCATGTCTACCTTTCCTAATTGCACAATGAAAGCTCGTGTCCTACAGTCGTTATTGCAGTGCCTATTCCGATCACATGGATATACAGTTAAGACTCAAATTCAACGCCATCCCAGGGCACTGTGTCATTTGTATGAACTGGATGAAATGATATAACTAACTGGCAACTTGTTGGGTGATGACACAGACATATTTTCATTGCAAAATATGATAGCAATGTTTTGCTTTCATTTCAATTTGAAAAAAATAAAAAAAATAAATTATTATTATATAATTAATTCATATTGTGACTGGGTGGTAATACAACACCAACATCTGCTATTGCTCCTCCAGCAAGCATAATTAATTTGCATATTTCATTCAAAATGTTTATAAATTGTAATAAATTACTTCGAGATAATTCCAAATGTAATGTCTGGAAATAGCAATATAAGTATATGAATAATCCCGCCCCTCTGCCTGGATAGACAATAACACTTCAGGCTGGGCACTTGACCTGTAGAATTTCTTAAAAAATAATGAGATATTGAAATAATTAGATAGTTACACAAAATATTAATGTTCAATTAATAAAGGAGATGAAATAAGAAATCCCATATTGCAATAGTTAATTCTATGAAATGTCATGAGTACATGTAATATAAACATGACGTGACGACCAACTAGGTTTGCCTTATGGCAATGGAATTGAGTAGAAGACAAAAAGCAGGTTGCATGACCCTTTAACTCCATAGTTCACCAACTATCACGCAAAGCATCTTTGCAGGCTGGTCTTCATGTGACAACAGCATCTCTCAGCAAGGTCATATGTGACATTGTCAGCTAATAAAATATACAAATGATTCAATTTGAATATTTTCTTGATTAAGAACACAATGCACTCTTGATAAACCTTTATAGGCTACCACTTAATAAGTATGTATATGGCCTCTATCTTACCTCTATCTCTATGCAACTTAAAAAAAGAAAGGAAAGTAAAGGGAAGACCAATCAGATTTGGAATGCAGTCATGCAGACAGATCCGGCACGTTTGGGTAGGTCTGATAGATTCTGATTACCAAAAGTTTCGGAGATGACGGTTGAGGAATGAGCAGCCAGACCACATCCTCTGAATAAGGAATAATTAGGGCCTGCTCAAATAAACTTAGCATTTGATTGATTGATATCTCTAAACAGATTATTTCAGAAAAACAAGAGACTTGCACTCAGTTTTTTGTTCAATTTGACACCATGCCTCGACATAAGTCGTCCGGTTCTCATTTTTCTAAATTAAGTTTGGTTTTTAATTAAAGGCCTCCTAAATAATAACTTACCAGTAAGTATACAGTAATTCCTCTATAAGACACAAACTTGTAGGAAAATATTTTGGTGGTACAGTAAATGTGGTAGAAACAAGTGACAGATCGAGGAGAGGGAAACTAGACAGTGGCCTGGGACATTACTTCAGAATTTTTTTTAGTACTTATTATTTTGATCAAGTGACCAAGCGGGATGCGTGACATGCACATAATGATTAACGCATGCACAAAGGCTCTCAGGTCGGGAAGATACTAGGTCTGGCAACAGGCCTGAACATTAAGTATAATGAAGTTGCCCTGGGCCACTAGAATTTTAGTTCTGGCTTAGTTTGGACCAGTACTTTCTCTGCGAGACTGTGTCACCTGCCCGAATTATGCATGTTTCTTTTAAACCGAAGGCTGCAATATAATAATGAATTTGCACTACAAGGTATGAAATCTAACAGTGTTCACTGTTCAGCCCTGTACTAGGAACATTAAATAACAGAAACTCAATGCTAGAAAAGCTTGTAGTCTCAGTATTAAAAACTGTGAGCATTGACCAGTTATTTGTGACTTGGAGCCATAAAATCATATGTTACATACATGTACACCATAATAAAACTTTACAATCAACTTTGTTACAAAACTTTGCCTAACGCATAACTGCACTACTTAGTATTCTATGTATTTTCCCCATGTGACTTGGCAAACACCTTTTCCGATATACAGGCTAATCACAATTCCAAACTCACTCTCTCTGACTAGTAGGCAAGAACTTTTCATTATAAGGAGAAACAAGTACACAGAATTGAATACTAATTTGCCTATCAAGGGACACAGCCATGTTTGTTATCCACAATGCGAATTTTCACATACAAACTCCATTTCTAGTTTTTAGAATACAATTTTTTTAATGCCCCTTTCATTTTACTGTTGCATGCCAGTGCAAATCAGTTACCAATAGATATATATTACTTTTTTTTCCAAATGATTTACAATTCATTTTTTTTTTCAAACCTACTTATTGAGTAAATTCAAAGCAAAATCATGTACATAAAAACTATAAACAATTGACATTTGCCATGGACATTATCATTACTACGCACTACTTGAGGCAAACCAACAGTTATGTCAATGACACTATCAGCCTCAGTAATAATATATCAACATGCAAACAGGTAGATTTCAAACATCCCTACTATACAGTGTATCTCGTTTTTTTTGTAAACACCAACTGAGACCAAGTCTATGACATGAGTGTCACTGTTACTGACATGGCCTCGGACTACACATCGCCGTATGCCCATCACAGGCTGGAGGTGATCGTGTATGCTGGTCAGACAGCACCAGCCCAGCACACGGCTGCCACAGGGCGGGTGCCAGACCCCTCAAGGTGTGCTGATGTATGCCATGCACATCCGCCACCCCATTGGGCAAGCTGGACATGTACTGGCTGGTCATTTTTAGCACATGAGGTGCATAGACGCAGCCAATAGTATGCTTTAGATATTTTCCTTTTTAACACTTTTTGTATTCTTTCTACTCTACCACAAGTGAAACCAATTTGTTGAGAAACACATTGTAAGAGCCGTTATTCACAAGACCAACAGATGAACCAAGTTTGTTAGCAAGAAGACAATGCCACTATGACCACTAGTTCTTCTGACCAAAGACCCTAAAAAGTGTGTTCAAACACAAATCACTTTCAGAGAGAAAGTTGATTATGAGGAGTGGGTAGGCTGAGCGTGCGCCCAGTTTGTTGCTGTGAGCAACTGAGTGGCTCATTAGGAGGATAACATGTGTGACAGCGGCTCAATCAGCCGGCCTCAGGTAACATTGCATGCCCAGCGACACGCACACACCACTACCACCACCCAACCCCTGCCTCTTGCTAACCCTCTAAACCACTAGGAGGAGCATCACAGCTGCAGCAGTCATGTGAAGTTGCAGATTACAATAAGCCCATATGTGTCAATCAACTAGCATGAAACTTAGCATGGTATGCTGTCACTTTTAGGGAATAGAATCGTTCTTTCATTTTTAAGAGCAAGTTAGCAGCTCTTAGCTACTACATGTACCTGTACAGGCATTTTTGTCTAGCCCAACACAATAGGCTTTGTAGGAGCTGCAAGGTATGATTCAAAATATATTGACAGCTTGGCTGTGATTTGCTGCTTGTTATGAACAAGATGTTCAAAAGAAAAATCAAAATAACTGTTAACTCACATGACCCACAATATTACAAATGGGTGGAATAATAGCTTGCACCAAAAAAAGAGTTAAGAGTAAAAACAACCTTGCAACATCACTACAAAATCTTCACAAAGCTATGGTCTCGCCATTATTGCCTTGTTTGTCATAAAGCTTTGTACACGGAGCACTTTCGTCTGATGGCATGATTCTATCAAAATCCAGCTAATCCCGTCTGCACATTTACGTCTGCTCTGATAAGGTTGTATCGTGTGCTGTACACGCTCATGCATACAAAACACACCATTGCGTACAACTTGCACATCAATTTTACACAAGATTTGTATACTGTTAATCAATCCATATATTACACACTCAGAGTGATTTGATGCAGAATATATTTGCAATTTATTCATACTATTTTTTTTACATCAACTTCCCACATATATGGACAAGTTATCATAGTTCCAAATATTTCATATACTACACACACAGTCCTCTTGATGCATTATAGCAAGTATATCTTTTAAACTCCTTAATGAGACAAATTCTGAGGTTATTAGAGGGGGAAGACAATCATTGTAACAGCATTTTTCTACTTTGGAAGAGACTTTGAAACACAATGCAAACAGCATTAATGAGCATTTTTATGAAACGGCCTGAAAATAATCCCTATGACTATAATATTAATCATTAGAACAGGTATCTCTCATTATAACACAATAATTCGATTTGACCTACAAAAACAAAAATTTAAATTTCATCTTTGACTTCATAAAAGTAATGGACAGCAGAAACGAAGAGAACATAGTTACCTCACTGAACCGGACCGACAATCAGGATTTCATACTTACAACACTTAGAACTCTCACAAGACTGATTTTAAAACGCACTATTAAATCAGTGATTAAAAAACTAACTTCTACATCTCAGCAAGAAAAAGCTTGGCTGGCTTCGTGTTTCTGGGCCATCAGTGGCTAGTCCATAAATCGAGAGTTACCACCCCGTGAGTGGGGGTTTAGCGTGACAATGAGCCACCGGCGGCCGGCTTTTCTTTCCCCGCCTGATAGCCGACTCTCATGCGAGCCGGGGATTAGTCAGTCCAGCCGCTGCCAATTCTCCCCAATTACAAAGCATATGATGTGTTGGCGAGCTAAACTTTGCATGACATCATAACACTACGTGCCGCACAAAATCCTATTACTGATGGCATATCAGGTCCGCAGGCGTAGAACTTTTGTTTTCATTGCATAATATGTATACTTTTTTCCTAATAGATGTGGGAATAATAGTAAACACAATTTAACCTTGATGAATTTATAGTGTTCTCTTTATGTAATGGGTTACTCATTTCTTTGTTATTTTTTTTCTGTTAAGATTTTAAAGAAATTTTTACTTCAAAGAGTAACCAGAGATCTGACTTGTATTAAAACACTAGTAGGGCAATCCTTGTCTTTTTGTTATACAATGTAGGCTGCAATAATTGGCACCAAAAAACAAAAGAAAAATCCCCCACATACTCATCCAGTATTAATCTCTAAATCAAAACCTCTAAGACTCAACTGTTGTAAACAAAACTTGTAACTAGCATTTGCTTTAAAGTAACCACAAACTTTAAACATTCAATGCCCCTATTAAATTTCCACAAGTGCTTTCCTGCAAAGGCTGTTTAAAGCCCTCGCCCCAACGAGAGAGGTGCATGCACGCGGTACATTAGGCGGGGGGATCAGAGGGCCTGGCCTGCCTCAGCACCATCCATCTAAGGGCCTGCCACCGCCCTTAGCCAGGACGCACCGGGCCGCCTTGCATGCTAACACACCATGCTCCACTTTATGGCAAACACACTCTAATGCCTGCATTTTTAACTAGGAAATATAATAATATATCTGCCCGGTGGCTGTTCTAGCTTATTAGCATCATGCTATAAACCTATTTGCTGGTAAACAAACTTTTCGAAACTTCATGAGGAGGAAATGTTACTACTACACCACTAGATTTTTATAGAGTTAGGAAAAGATGGTAAACCTGTAGATGTTTACATCTTTGCTTATCCAGTTGTCTTGCATTTTTTTTCTCAATGACATAAGCTATTAAATAAAGAGGCTTAGTGATGAAGGTATCATGTACCATGTTTATATCATGACATACACACGTTTGTAGTTTTGAAATTAAGCTCAGTAAAATTATGTTGTAGGCAAATGTCAACCTCATTCGTGATAAAAATAAATTCATGGCATATGAAATGAAAGCCAATAAACGTGGCTTAAGTCATGACGTCAGGTTGTCATGGAATTGCTGACAATATGAAATAAAACTACCTACAAGTAAATTCTTTTTTGTCACATGTTTGTTTTTTTCATGCAAGATGTTCGCACGTTTAGCATGATAAATAAGAAACATGATATTCTCCTAGTTTTATGGTTTTGTAATATGAAATGTCATGAAATGTTAATGCATTAAATAAGTGTAGCGCTACAGCGTTTCAAAACAACATATTACGGATCCAATTTTTCTGACATTGTTTCCTGTCAACTGTTTATATACCTGTTATGTGGATCCGGTGTTCCTTCAAAAGGTCCACGTTTCGGTGTCTCCTCAGCATTGAGGATTTCCTCCAAAAAGTATCCAGCTGAAAAAGCACAAAATGCCACTTAAACTTTCAACTCATCACTTTAATAGACATCAGTATTTGCAAAATTTACAAACACCAAAGGATTTTCTCTCTTGAAAAGAGAGATCTATACACAATTACACACATCTTTTCAGGAATTAATCAATGGGATTAAATTTGTCTGAAAGTAAGGTAATTTTGCTAAGGTACATCAAAAGAAATTAGCAAAAAATTTCCTGCAATTCACCACAGCAAAATTTCCTGCAATTCACCACAGCAAGATTTCTGCAATGGTTTTTCTTACCTTTGCTTCGCCTTACATGCCTGAACCATGTCAGCCAGTTAGCACAGAGAGAGCACTAATGGCTGGACAAGTTGAAGGCACAATAGAAAACACTGTACCTAATATTCACCATCCAAAACCAGCCTGTACATGTAACCAAAATAATCGCCTGTACATGTAACTAAACATTGAGCAGCTTACATTATCCACACGAGAGTCACATGTACAATATGACAAAGGAAAAGCCATTACATATAAACAGAGCAGGCCTTAACTTTTTACATTCCTGTTTAGAAAGAATGGTCGATTACAAAGATAACAAGGGATTTCAGTTAATATTACAAGAGGCCCTTCAATGTAACACATGAATGATGTTCGCAGATGACTGCCTGTTATACTGAGTCATTAATTCTATACAGGATCAGATAGCACTCTAGGAGGATCTTAAACGTCTCGAATTGTGGACTGAAAGTTGGGGGATGTCCTTCAATGGCTGTAAATGTTAGATCCTAATAGTTAAAGGCAAACTTCCATATTTCTATACTATTGGTGATACCATCTTACAGCACATTACCAATAGTCCGTACCTTGGCCTGGATATCGCGGATGATCTTAAACTGGGATAGACACATTGGCAGGATCACTAAGAAAGCAAACTCAACACTTGGGTGCCTCCGCAGGAACCTAAGAGGTTTCCACGAAGATCAGAAATGTGTAGCTTACAAAGCGTTAGTCCGTTCTATTCTTCAGTATGGATCAGTTGTTTGGGACCCATACACTAGAGGGAACGTTGATTGCCTCGAACACGTCCAACGGTGTGCAGCCAGATTCATGGTGAACGACTACACTACCAAAACTCCAGGATGTGTTACAGACATGCTATACCGTCTTGAACTCAAACCTCTAGAGGATAGGAAGAAGAACCTAAGACTCACATTCATGTACAAGGTGGTGGAAGCGTTGGTGCCAGCTATCCCAGCACCAGATTTCCTGATTCCAGCCAAGTCAGGACGTCGACGTATAAAGGCTAAATCATTTAGTGAATACAGCTGTTCAAACAATGTTGAGCGTTCCATACAAGAACTCATTCTTTGTGCGAACAGTTATTGATTGGAACTCTCTCCTGGAGAAGACTACCAGGAGTTAATCCAGTCTGAGACTGTCGACCAGTTCAAGACTGCGATTGACCATCCGTGCATGCAGCAGTCGAGTGCACTTCCCTGCTGCCATCGCGCCTGTTCAGGACCTAAAGCAGCGATATACATATAGTCATATACAGATACATAACCACAGCTATACAATAGCATATAGTACACTGTTTTTGATGATAACAAGGTACAGAAACATTTGAATCGACAAGCAACATGGCTGTTTTGGTTTCACGTACAGGCTGCTATTTTGGTTACAAGTACAGGCCGTTTTCATACAATGAATATTCCATGTACCGTATTTGTTCTTATAAGCGCACATGCCCCATTAAGTGCACAGATTTCACTTACCTGACACCATATTGTTAGACTAACACACCGGTATTATAGTGACTATGGTATGAAACTCATTAAAATCTGCCTACGGACCACAGGGCCGGCAACTATATAAAGTAGCCGGCACTGGCAAAAAGTGTACGGCCCTTCATTATGTTCATATCTAAAACTCCCAAAAAGTAGCCTACCCACTGGGCCGTGAACTTTTAAAACCAGCCGGCCCGGGCCAAAATCAGCTGGCACCGGGCCGCCGGGCAGGCTACCCCTGCGGTATTATTCAGATGACCACGCCAGGCGCGTTGTCAAACAATGTTTGCAGTTCATACATGTTGCCATTTAACGTTCGAAGCAAGGAATAAAAAAAATGTATGAGCCGCGAAAAATTGTTGGGATGCGCTTATTAGTTTTTGTTTTTGTTGAAATTTGTTTTTTATAAGCCCACTGTCACAGTGTGTGCTTATTACAACAAATACAGTATATCTTAATATCTTAAGCAGATGATTGTTTCAATGGAAAATATGAAAAGGTCAAGGCTAATGTTAAAAAATGCAATCATCAGTTCATGCAGTTTCATCTCACTGAAGTTTGCTAGGTTCATTTCATGACATCTCTGATATTAAATCTGTACAATTTGTAAAGTTTTAATCAAAACGCCAAGAGCAGCTGGTACTGGCAATGGCCTTACCAGAGACCTTTGCATTATGGGAGAACTCAGCTCTGTAATAAGATATCTTTCTTTCATCAACTCACGGCACCTTCTATGAAAAAGATGCCACCATTCATAAAGGTGAGGGCATGGAAGAAAAGGGAAAATAGGAGCTGATTTCAGTATGTCTGAAAAAATTATGAATAATCAACAGATAATTACTGATGATTTAGTTTTAGACTACAGTGACCTTTAGCCATTACATTAATATGTTACTAAAAAATTGATTTTCCTCATGATATACTTTATGTAATGTGTGTGGTATCTTTGGTTCCTGCAACATTTTCTAATTTCTCTAGCTAATTCAGGACACCATTTTCATGGTTAATGGACCAATGATTAGAACAAAAAAAAAGAAAGAAAAGAAAATGAACCAATGAATAACCAGCTTTCAACTGCTAACCAAAAACATCCAAGTACAATTTCAAACATCATAATTAGAATTGAAGGAACAGACCACTACATAATATTTCAACATTTTCTTTACAGAGTGCCTAATGCCCTGTTCGTGCAATAACAACAAGCTGTCACCACGAAGTATGAACTTTACAAAATGAGAACGCTGCATAATTTCACTGCCCCAATGCGCATAACAGACTAGCATGCAATATGCAGAACATTGCATGTCTTTCATCTTCTTATTTCAAATGACAAATACACAAACTCCACCTAATATTACTTCACATTTTCGGCCAATGCAACATCTTAATAAAAGTTCATCGGGCACATTTCTTTTTAAAAGACCCATTGATTTTCCTTTTACTTACAATCAATTATGATATTGATAAAAATATCAACATATGACATAGCCTTGTCATTAATACTTCATATATGTTTTGTAACATGTATGAAAACACTTCATCCATCAATCAAGTAGATTGCTCTTAATTTATATATGTATATTATGATCTAGTCAAAATCAGAATAGCTCAATTTCATCGATCCATAATGCAAACTTGAAGATGCTCAAGGTGGATGCATTGTGCATATTTTGATGTTAGACAGTGCTGTGATGATGTGCAGTTCTACCTTTGCGGGGGCGTTTCTCTGGTGTGTGCGCTGCTGTTGCCACCTGCCCCTTGTAGTGTGCTGGGGACGGTGGCTTCCTACGCGGAGCCGGAGTGTCCAGCAGCGACCTGCCAGCAAACAAAGTCTGTATAGAAGGATGCTGGGGATGTTAGGAAGCCCAAAATAAGAGCCTTTTTTTGTTGGATAAATGATTAGAGCGAAATTTCATTCCATGTAAAAAAAATAGAAGCTTTCATGTCTTTATCATATGGAAAATCATCTATTTTTGTTTTCATTTTACTAACAGGCCATAAAATTTCATCTCTAATGGGATCCACGACCTAAATGTTTCTTGTACAATAGAAGAGACTACAGATCACTATTTCTGAATGATTTGACCTACGATAGTTAAATAAATGTCAGTGCTACCATAATTATATGAAATAAATTTCACAACACATGTATGTCTAAATAAGGCAAACACAAGAAAAGCCTATGATTATATGCAATTAAAGCAATACATCTCATATATATGCTTTTCCTTACTTCTCTGTGTCATCATTGAATGCGGATTTCTGCTGTTTAGGAGACAGACGTAAGGGAGAATGCTGGGCTACTTGAGGATGTCTTGAGATGGCCAATAATTCAGCCTGCAATGCGGGGGTTATATTAGAATAATAATTCAGAGGATACTACTTTCAAGATTCCATGCCTAATAAATAAGAAGAAAAAAAACTGATGTCAGGGTAAAAGCCATTTTTGGACTCTGTTAAACTTTTAAGCTATTAAATTAAAACTGTCTTCACTGTAACTTTATGCTAATTAAAATAAACAAGAATGTAGAAATCATTTTTTGGCATAATACGATAGTGCATCTATAAATATTAATGAAACCGTAGTCTGGTGTTATTTTCCATAAACTATTTTTTTTTTACTATTTAGATTAAATTAAATAGAATTTTTTTTCAAATTCAGATGAGAGCTAATATATTAATTTAATATTAATTGCAGACAGAACAATGATTTTATCATTTCAAAGTTATCCTTCTAAATGTGTGTAAATAATCTCATCACCATTATATTGTACATTTTATTATTGTAATCCCTAAATCTAATACATATTAATTGGCTATTTAAATACTGCATAAGCAGCATTTATACTTTACAATGCTCCTTCTTAAGTTCAATTAAAAGCAAGTGATAAAATAAACATTGTAATTGCAACTTGGTGAGTTATTCTTTATTATGTATTTTATGTAAAAAAACAATAAGCATAATTTTCTAAAAGTTAGTAATAATTGTAAATGAAATTTTCCTGCAGTTCTAAATCATAAATCCCCATTAGTTAAAAATAAGCAATCACGTTCAAAACTTGTAATTGTTGAAAATAATGTACTTGTGACAAAGCAAAAATACCAATATTTCTTCTTAAAAGAATGGCTACAATAATCCAGTTATCCTCATTTTATCATCAAGAAATTCCTTGCCAACAACTACCACCTAAAAAGTTTTCTACCTACATCATAGAGAAGTAACTTGCCTGTGTGGCAAACTGGTGGGACTGCACTTTCTCCAGGTAGTCGAGCCTGCGCTGGGTGAGATCCTTGAGCTGTTGTTCGAGCTCACTCATCTTCTTGGCCGTGGCCTCGTCCTGCGCTGCTGCTGGTACCTGTTGCTGAGCAACCCCAGCCTGTGGCTGGGACAAGTGGTTGAGCTTTTCCAGCACTGATGCCAGGCGCATCTCCATCTCCTGCTGCGCCTACACATGACAAGGAATCAATTTGTTAGATTTGTAATTAATGCTGAGTAATCGAGAAGGATCTACCAGATTGGTTGGGCATTACCTTGTATTCCTCGGAGATGAAAATTCACACACTTGCACCTCCTAAATCAGCTAAAACTTTTTTTTTACCTTGATGCTATCAAATACCTCAGTATTTTAACAATCTAGTTTTAATACTATTTATTTGCAATTGAGTAATGGGAAGTGATACGACCGCAGAAAAATAAAATAAACTATGTTAGATACCAAATTTATGTTACACACAAAAATACTGTCACTAAAATATAGAAGAAACCAATTATGGAAACCTTGAGAAAGGGCTGTGTGGCAGCTACAGCACTAGCCGCTGCCATGGCAGCTGTTGTTACAGCATCTTGGTTGTACATGTGTTCTTTCCCACTTTCTTTATCGGTGACATTCCTGGACGGACCTATAAGTTTTGGTTGTACACTTCTTTTGACAGCACCATTAAGTTGCCTGAAAAAACAAAAAACAATAATAATACAATTATACCATCAAAAGATATGTATATATATATATATATCTTTACTCAGGTTTAATCTAGCATATGATTTGTTTCTACTTAAAGGCAAAAATTCTTTTAAAAGACCTTTTTGCAAAATTCTTTTTCAGTTCTCTTTGTTTTGTATCAAGCATAAACTTCGAAATGACAACTTCCTCCCTTCTGTTCTGATCAGCAGGGTCATTGCTGTCACTAAGAGACCCTTGGCGAAGAGTACTTGGGAAAGCCTGTTGCAAATAAAATAATTATGAACATTAACTTGAAAGTCATAAATCAGTGTTCGTTTAAAAAAAAAGAAATTACCATTTCAATAACAAATAAATTATTTTTCTATAGATCTCAGTGTCTTACCTTTGAATAATTTCCAAAAGTTCGAAATCTATGGATGTCGGAATGTTGACTACTCATTGAGGTATCTGATGAGACAGCGCTTTGTGCATTAACAGTTACTATAGTTTCTTGTACAGTAACTATTTCAGGCTGAGATGTTTCATGCTGAATATTGGCACTTATGGTGATTGGCCCTTTATCACTACTTACTGAAAGTAATTTATCAATATTTATCTCATTTTGTAAATTCCTATTCGACAAGTCAGGAACAAAAATGCATCATTCTTACTTTAGCTCTATATAAAGTATTTCTTAAATGCTAAAAATACATTTCATTGTGTTCTAGCCTTCTAGTCATCACTGCGCATTACTGTATTTGTTCTAATAAGCCCACCTGCCCTATCAAGTGCACCCCTACCCCCCACCCCACACACACAGATTAAATCAATCAAATCTTGCTTTGCACGTAAAGATTTCATTTACCTGGTGCCAAATTGTGAGACTAACACGCCGGTATTATTCGTATAACCATGTAACCTTTGGGATGCAATTGTGAAAAAATATTAGCGGTTCGTGCAATTTGATATGGGTGCCTTGTAAAAAAACGTTTGCGGTTCACACATTTTGACTTTAATCTTTCGAAGGTGTGGTTTTGGGGTGCACTTATTAGACGCCTCTTGTGTTTTTGTTTTTTGTTGAAATTTGATTTTTGTAAGCGCACTAGCTGTGTGCTTATTAGAACGAATACGGTATGTAATACATTAATATGTATGCAGCACTATCAATTCGTGAGATTACATTATATAATACTGAACTATCATTGGATGAAGTTGATACCTGATGTGTTCGACACACTTATAGAGTGTTCTTCAGTGCTTGCTACTTCATCTTGAATACTTGGTAAGTCATCTTGCGTTTCATTTGCATTTAATGTTTTAATTTTTTCAGTATTATATCCACTATCCATTGGTCTTGAAATTGTGCTAATTCTCTTTGAATTTCCCTTTTTTGAGGAGTCATCAGAATGCAGCCCTTCTGGAAAGGGTCGTTGTTTATGTTCTGTCATACTGACATCAACACTACCATTTTCCATATGCTTTTGGACAGAAATGGAATGATCCGTTTTATATGTTACATGAACCTCATCACCATCTATGTTGTGCAGATTGTCTTCATTTGATTTGGGTAAACTCTGCCGTGGGTCATAAACATTGTGAGAAGTTATACTTCTTTTTGAGCTTGCATTTGAAATGGCAGAAGTGTTTCCATCAAATGGTGATTTTATTTCTCTTAATTTTTTTGCAGATACTTTAACTCGTTTGGCATCGCCTGAGAGGAAAGAATTAACAGAGCTTGTTCGACTTACTGCACTTTTGATGGACGAAAAGCTTGTATTGTGTGCATCAACTGAATGTGTTTGATTGTGCTGTTCTTCATTTGGAGATTTGGGAACTCTCGACGAATTTGACTGTGACACTCTTGCCATATCCGCATTTTCTGAGATTTGATGTTTTTTAACGCTTTTTTGTAAGTCGCATTGATGAAGATGTGTGGAATCATCAACATTGAGATGATTCAATAGGTCTGTGTTGGATAACAACAGCAATTCTCCATAAGGCGTAGCAGTACCAGAACCAGAATTTGAAGCACCACTTCGGTAACTTTTTATTGAGTGCACAGCTTTGTCTGTGATTGCTAATAATTCACTGGCTGTGCTTTTTATTGTATAATTAGATGTTTCAGCTTCTTTTGATTCTCCAGAACTGTTCAAATCACTTCTTAGATCTACACTTTTAGTTTTAGTTGTTTCCATGTTCAATTAATCCCTGTTGAACACTGTACAAACTGAAATATATTATATGTTAGTTAGAATAAATCAGTACTTATCATTTAAAATGGCATCATTATAAAATTAAACACCAGTGATTACAAAATTGAAGAAAAACTACATTTATTTCTCAAATAGTTGCCTGTTGACAAAATTCCGCCATGTTGAAGCTGCTTCCCAAATGATATTTAGTAAGGAGGCGTTTGATTGGTAGATGTTTTGAAAGCTGATTCTAGAAAAAGTTAAGAAAACTTGAAATTAAGTGAAGTATCGATACAATTTGAATTCTTCTAAAATCATGAAAATAGGCTTTCTTTAAATATTGAAATGAAAATTACTTGTACCATTTAAATACTCTTTAAATAGGATTTGATCTGGCATTATCTGCATAAATGACCGTCCAATAAGAAATACTTTGACATAGGTTATCAATTTCCGGATTTCAACTAGCAGACAGGTTAGGGCCTGTTAAGTTTATTTATTTCAATTCTATTTACCATTCAGCTGAGTTATTTTGTTTGTTTTTATTTCTTCAGTATTGTAAAATTATTCTGAGGCATATGTAATCGTTTTAGAATTTGAAATCTACATAATATGAAGTTATTTAGCCTTTTAATGTGACATTCCTTATTATCGCTCAAATACACATGAAATGTGACCTCAACCATATGCACTATTATGATTATCGATAATGAGCCACCAGTTGGCTTCAATAATTACATTCTGGAAATATTTTAGACAAACCGTAATCAGTCATTATATTTTCCTGCTATGCCGTAATATCACGTACAGGGTCTGTCGATAGAAACATCGACGTAGTATACATGGACTATGCCCAGGCATTCGACAAGGTTGCTCATGTCAGACTAATTCAGAAGCTAAAGGGATACGAAATCATCCGGTGGATCAGAAGCAGAAAGTGACTGTAAACGGGGAGGAATCGGAATGGGCAGATGCGTTATCAGGAGTCCCACAGGGCAGTGTGCTAGGCCCGGTACTCTTCGTCTGCTACATCAGTGACCTGCCTGAGGAAGTGAAGACCAACGTCAAACTTATTACAGACGACACCAAGATCTACACGAAAGTCTCGGCTGACGAAGGAGGAAAGGAGCTGCAAGAAAACATCGACAACCTGGATAGATGGGCCCGGGAATGGCAGCTGAAGTTTAACTCCAGCAAGTGCAAAGTCATGCACATCGGCCACAGAAACCCCAAAACACTTACAGAATGTTGCAGGGGAGGACAGTATAGTCAAGCTGGGAAGAAACTATTCTGGAGAAGGACATAGGAGTGAATGTGGACAACGAGTTGAAGTTTGATGTCGTCATGTCGAGAAATCAATGTGGAAAAGCAAACAGGATCTTGGGACTGATCAGAAGATCATTCACCCATTGACAAGGAGAGTATGAAGCAAGTCTACACATCCCTCATCCGTCCAATCCCTAGAATGCGGCCATGTCATAACATACCCACAGTTCCAAAAATCTGCCACCCTCCTCTCGTCCAACACAGAGCGGCGAAGATGGTTCGAAGTCAGGGGAGATGGATTATGAAGATAGGCTCAAAAGCAATGGATCTCCAGTCACTGTACTACCTTAGAGACAGAGGGGATATGATAGAGTGCTACAAGATGACCCACGAAAGCTACGACATCCCACCTCTTCTGAAACTCCAATCGAGACAGAATCACGCAGGGGTCATTCACTAAAGCTGGAAGTCCAGTCATCGAACAAAGAAGTCCGTCTCAACTTTCTCTCTTCGAGTAACCTCAAAATGGAACTCGCTACCAGAATCTGTTATCAGTGCTCCGTCCCTTAACTCTTTCAAGAACAGATTAGATAAACACTAGAACAAGTACAGTACTTGCCAAATGCCACTACCGCCATGCAAACTACCTGAAACAGCCACTCTGACTGATGACGAGCCTGAAACCGTCGAAAAGGCTTAAGGCCTAGTTAATGACGTAATAGATGATGATGATAGAGATTAACTGGTACATAGGCCTATGCATGCCTCCTGGGGGGGCCAAGGGTACAAAAATATTTGTAACTATTTTGATACATCATTGTACATCGTCAGGAATAAATTGCTGACATCGTTCATATATGCGACGTGGCGGCTGTTTTTGGTACCATGATCGTTCGCGATTATATTTCCATTAGAAAACAGGTCTGCGTGGTACCTAAAGATGGTGATAAATTTGTGCTTGATATTCAGACTTACTGATAAATGCCATTTCCATTTAAATTGTTTGTTTTTTTGTTGTTGTTTTTCCGGCTACCATTACTGTGTAATTATCTCACCCATCCCATGTATAGGTCTGTCTACATGATGCTAGGGGTGTTCGTGCATCCCAAACATGTTTTTGAAATTTTTTTAGTCAGGGATAAAATAGCCATTAAAATGTCTAGTTTTTCATGAAGAGTCGAAAATTTGTCTTAAAACAGAATTAATATCACATTATCTTATTTTTGTTTCGATCATCAGAACAGCCATTTTTATTGGAAAAAAAATTATATTTTCTGAACACCTTAATTTAACCTTTTCAATCCATTAATCATTACATATATGTATAGATATTTTCCATTTTAGCATTGAACAGTAATCATGGCAACTAAGCAGCTGGATGCACAGACTCAGGCCACCATGAGTCAGGTAAATATTAGTCCAGTAATTAATAAAACAAACAGCAATTATAGTTATTTCCCACAGGTGAAACCTGGGTGAAATGATTGTTTTTGACTGGTGTGAGGGTGCTCTTTCTGACACACCCCTAAATGTCCAATTCTTATTGGCTCAGCCCGACCTTGAGACAATGTCAAATACCTAGTCTTTTTTCATGATTTTTTGTTAAGCCCTCGGCGTGACAGTACTCTGTAAACGGTCAAAGTGGCATGATCGAGAGTGCTAATGAAGCAGTCTATTGGTTAAATTATGTCACACCCACCAATCCTCCACTCTAAGTGGCCGAGACGGACTTCTTGCATAACAATTTCGAGGTGACCTGAGCTGTCAATCCGTCGCGCATAGCCAATCAGAGCAGCATGGTAAAACTTTCATTCATGATTTGGTGTAAAATTCCTCCTCATCTGGGCGACCCAACATTAAGCGTGTAGCTTACCCGATTGGGGTGTGTGGTGCTTTGCCCCCAGGAGTTGGGTTTAGTTAGAGTGCCAGGGGGCGTCTGGGGGTAGGTCCTAGGCCTTATAAAATAAAAAAGTGGGGGTTCGAGGGGTGCTCCCTCCCATAATGTATTGAAATAATTAAAAATTGGTCATACCGTCCTTCTGCCTATGATACTGCTATCAAACAGAGAGGTGAATGCCTTTTATATTTTTAACACTAAATGTGCTTCCTGAACCTGTTTCATCATTCACCCAGGGGCACCTCTCATAATTTTAAAGTAGAATTTACACATGCAGGTGGCGATATTAGGACCCTTATGGTCCTCTTGTTCTTTTCTCCCAGCGCATAAAAAAGGCTGCAGGGAGTGCAGATTGATATGCCCCAAAATGAAACTTTTATATTCTCTTAAAATAAAAAAAATAACACTAAAATGAATTGTGCACATGATTCCTTATGCGGTTTTATATAGTTATCAGTTTTTAAAAATGATGGTACCGCCGTTATACCCCAAACGAATGACTTGTCGGGCTTTTGACAGCCAAAAAATGGTATAGGATGATGTGTAATGTACTTGGGAAAGCCGGTATGTGGTGCCAAATTTTTGGGGGGGAGTGGAGCAGGGGGGCACACCCCTCGCAAGTGGGTTTTTTTTATTTCCCCCCAATTTTTGAAAATTTACAAATTTTTTTTGACATCTAGAGCTACTGGTTGCTCCATAATTTTGGTATATTAAGTTTTTGACTATCCAAACGCCAGCCGCTTGATTTTCTAAATGTGGCAACAAGATGCAGTATTCTTTTAAAAAACTTGAAAAAAAACTTAACAAAAATTCATAAAGGTTTAAGATTACTTTTCACATATTAAAATTGAAAAACGTTCTGGTCTTCATTATGTTGAACAAAATGAGTAAAAATTTTTTTTTGTATGGAAATTAGTGAAAAATAAACATAAAATAAAAAAATATATATTAATTTTTAAATGGAAAAAAGTTCTGGGGAATCATTTTAATTGGTTGAATTTATTTCCCTTTTTCTTGCTTGTTATGGCACATTACACCCCTTTTTTTAAAAACATAATTTTTTAAGTTTCTTTAGAGATATGAACCTTTGATGTAAAAAAATTAAAAGGTGTTATAAGAATGATTGTTTATGGCTACTTAATGACCATTTTTTAAAATATTTTAAAAAGTTGTATTTTATGATATTTTTAGAATATATAAATAAGGAAATTTTGGTTTTTCCGGCCAATAAAAGAGAAATT
>CM032662.1:23303838-23343227 GCA_019095985.1 Streblospio benedicti
ATGGGAAGTGATACGACCAAGAGAAAATAAAATAAACTATTTTAGATACCAAATTTGTGTTACACACAAAAATACTGTCACTAA
Source organism: Streblospio benedicti (assembly GCA_019095985.1). Classification (NCBI taxonomy): domain Eukaryota; kingdom Metazoa; phylum Annelida; class Polychaeta; order Spionida; family Spionidae; genus Streblospio; species Streblospio benedicti. The sequence continues at coordinate 23,303,923 of CM032662.1, forward strand.
AATATAGAAGGAACCAATTATGGAAACCTTGAGAAAGGGCTGTGTGGCAGCCACAGCACTAGCAGCTGCCATGGCAGCTGTTGTTACAGCATCTTAGTTTGTACATGTGTTCTTTCCACACTTTCTTTATCAGTGACATTCCTGGACGGACCTATAAGTTTTGGTTGTACACTTCTTTTGACAGCACCATTAAGTTGCCTGAAAAAAAAAACCCAATAATAATACAATTATACCATCAAAAATATGTATATATATATATCTTTACTCAGGTTTAATCTAGCATATGATTTGTTTTCTACTTAAAGGCAAAAATTCTTTTAAAAGACCTTTTTGCAAAATTCTTTTTCAGTTCTCTTTGTTTTGTATCAAGCATAAACTTGAAATGACAACTTCCTCCCTTCTGTTCTGATCAGCAGGGGTCATTGCTGTCACTAAGAGACCCTTAGCGAAGAGTACTTGGGAAAGCCTGTTGTAAATAAAATAATTATGAACATTAAAGTCATAAATCAGTGTTCGTTTAAAAAAAATGAAATTACCATTTCAATAACAAATAAATGATTTTTCTATAGATCTCAGTGTCTTACCTTTGAATAATTTCAAAAGTTAAAAGAAATCTATGGATGTCTGAATGTTGACTACTCATTGAGGTATCTGATGAGACAGCGCTCTGTGCATTAACAGTTACTATAGTTTCTTGTACTGTAACTATTTCAGGCTGGGATGTTTCATGCTGAATATTGGCACTTATGGTGATTGGCCCTTTATCACTACTTACTGAAAGTAATTTATCAATATTTATCTCATTTTGTAAATTCCTATTCGACCAAGTCAGGAACAAAAATGCTTAATTCTTAATTTAGCTCTATATAAAGTATTTTTAAATGCTAAAAATACATTTCATTGTGTTCTAGCCTTCTAGTCATCACTGCGCATTACTGTATTTGTTCTAATAAGCCCACCTACCCTATCAAAGTGCACCCCCAACCCCCCCCCCAGATTAAATCAATCAAATCTTGCTTTGCACGTAAAGATTTCATTTACCTGGTGCCAAATTGTGAGACTAACACGCCGGTATTATTCGTATAACCATGTAACCTTTGGGATGCAATTGTGAAAAAATATTAGCGGTTCGTGCAATTTGATATAGGTGCCTTAAAAAAAAAAAAAATGTTTGCGGTTCACACATTTTGACTTTAATCTTTCGGAAGGTGTGGTTTTGGGGTGCACTTATTAGACGTCTCTTGTGTTTTTGTTTTTGTTGAAATTTGATTTTTGTAAGCGCACTAGCTGTGTGCTTATTAGAGCGGCTACGGTATGTAATACATTAATATGTATGCAGCACTATCAATTCGTGAGATTACATTATATAATACTGAACTATCATTGGATGAAGTTGATACCTGATGTGTTCGACACACTTATAGAGTGTTCTTTCAGTGCTTGCTACTTCATCTTGAATACTTTGTAAAGAAGTCATCTTCGCGTTTCATTTGCATTTAATGTTTTAATTTTTTCAGTATTATATCCACTATCCATTGGTCTTGAAATTGTGCTAATTCTCTTTGAATTTCCCTTTTTGAGGAGTCATCAGAATGCAGCCCTTCTGGAAGGGTCGTTGTTTATGTTCTGTCATACTGAGCATCAACACTACCATTTTCCATATGCTTTTTGGACAGAAATAGAATGATCCGTTTATATGTTACATGAACCTCATCACCATCTATGTTGTGCAGATTGTCTTCATTTGATTTGGGTAAACTCTCTGCCGTGGGTCATAAACATTGTGAGAAGTTATACTTTTTTTGAGCTTGCATTTGAAATGGCAGAAGTGTTTTTCCATCAAATGGTGATTTTATTTCTCTTAATTTTTTTTGCAGATACTTTAAACTCGTTTGGCATCGCCTGAGAGGAAAGAATTAACAGAGCTTGTTCGACTTTGCACTTTTGATGGACGAAAAGCTTGTATTGTGTGCATCAACTGAATGTGTTTGATTGTGCTGTTCTTCATTTGGAGATTTGGGAACTCTCGACCTAATTTGACTGTGACATTGTTGCCATATCCGCATTTTCTGGGATTTGATGTTTTTAATGCTATTTTGTAAGTCGCATTGATGAAGATGTGTGGAATCATCAACATTGAGATGATTCAATAGGTCTGTGTTGGATAACAACAGCAATTCTCCATAAGGCGTAGCAGTACCAGAACCAGAATTTGAAGCACCACTTCGGTAACTTTTTATTGAGTGCACAGCTTTGTCTGTGATTGCTAATAATTCATTGGCTGTGCTTTTTATTGTATAATTAGATGTTTCAACTTCTTTTGATTCTCCAGAACTGTTCAAATCACTTCTTGCACTTTTAGTTGTTTCCATGTTCAATTAATCCCTGTTGAACATTGTACAAACTGAAATATATTATATGTTAGTTAGAATAAATCAGTACTTATCATTTAAAATGGCATCATTATAAAATTATACACCAGAGATTACAAAATTGAAGAAAACTACATTTATTTCTCAAATATTTGCCTGTTGACAAAATTCCGCCATGTTGAAGCTGCTTTCCCAATGATATTTAGTAACGAGGCGTTTGATTGGTAGATGTTTTGAAAGCTGATTCCAGAAAAAGTTAAGAAAACTTGAAATTAAGTGAAGTATCGATATAATTTGAATTCTTCTAAAATCATGAAAATGGGCTTTTTTTAAATATTAAAATGAAAATTACTTGTACCATTTAAGTAGTCTTTAAATAGGATTTTGATCTGGCATTATCAGCATAAATGACCGTCCAATAAGAAATACTTTTGACATAGGTTATCAATTTCCGGATTTCAACTAGCAGACAGGTTAGGGGCCTGTTAGGTTTATTTATTTCAATTCTATTTACCATTCAGATGAGTTATTTTGTTTGTTTTTATTTCTTCAGTATTGTAAAATTATTCTGAGGCATATGTAATCGTTTTAGAATTTGAAATCTACATAATATGAAGTTATTTAGCCTTTTAATGTGACATTCCTTATTATCGCTCAAATACACATGAAATGTGACCTCAACCATAAGTCCATATGTATTATTATGATTATCGAGCATGAGCCACCAGTTGGCTTCAATAATTACATTCTGAAAATATTTTAGACAAACCGTAATCAGTCATTATATTTTCCTGCTATGCCATAATATCACATATAGGGTCTGTCGATAGAAACATCGACGTAGTATACATGGACTATGTCAAGGCATTCGACAAGGTTGCTCATGTCAGACTAATTCAGAAAGGGTACGGAGTCAGTGACGAAATCATCCGGTGGATCAGAAGCTTCCTCAGTGGACGAAGACAGAAAGTGACTGTAAACGGGGGAGGAATCGGAATGGGCAGATGCGTTATCAGGAGTCCCACAGGGCAGTGTGCTAGGCCCGGTACTCTTCGTCTGCTACATCAGTGACCTGCCTGAGGAAGTGAAGACCAACGTCAAACTTATTGCAGACGACACCAAGATCTACACCTAAAGGCTCGGCTGACGGAGGAAGGAGCTGCAAGAAGACATCGACAACCTGGATAGATGGGCCCGGGAATGGCAGCTGAAGTTTAACTCCAGCAAGTGCAAAGTCATGCACATCGGCCACAGAAACCCCAAGAACACTTACAGAATGTTGCAGGAGGACAGTATAGTCAAGCTGGAAGAAACTATTCTGGAGAAGGACATAGGAGTGAATGTGGACAACGAGTTGAAGTTTGATCGTCATGTCGAAATCCAATGTGGAAAAGCAAACAGGATCTTGGGACTGATCAGAAGATCATTCACTTACATTGACAAGGAGAGTATGAAGCAAGTCTACACATCCCTCATCCGTCCAATCCTAGAGTACGGCCATGTCATAACATACCCACAGTTCCAAAAATCTGCCACCCTCCTCGAGAACGTCCAACACAGAGCGACGAAGATGGTTCCGGAAGTCAGGGAGATGGATTATGAAGATAGGCTCAAAGCAATGGATCTCCAGTCACTGTACTACCTTAGAGACAGAGGGGATATGATAGAGTGCTACAAGATGACCCACGAAAGCTACGACATCCCACCTCTTCTGAAACTCAATCCAGACAAGTCACGCAGGGGTCATTCACTAAAGCTGGAAGTCCAGTCATCGAACAAAGAAGTCCGTCTCAACTTTCTCTCTTCGAGTAACCTCAAAATGGAACTCGCTACCAGAATCTGTTATCAGTGCTCCGTCCCTTAACTCTTTCAAGAACAGATTAGATAAACACTAGAACAAGTACAGTACTTGCCAAATGCCACTACCGCCATGCAAACTACCTGAAACAGCCACTCTGACTGATGACGAGCCTGAAACCGTCGAAAAGGCTTAAGGCCTAGTTAATGACGTAATAGATGATGATGATAGAGATTAACTGGTACATAGGCCTATGCATGCCTCCTGGGGGGGCCAAGGGTACAAAAATATTTGTAACTATTTTGATACATCATTGTACATCGTTCATATATGCGACGTGGCGGCTGTTTTTTGGTACCATGATCGATCAGCGATTATATTTCCATTAGAAAACAGGTCTGCGTGGTATCTAAGATGATGATAAATTTGTGCTTGATATTCAGACTTACTGATAAATGCCATTTCCTTTTTATTTAAATTGTTTGTTTTTTTTGTTGTTGTTTTTCCGGCTACTTTTACTGTGTAATTATCTCACCCATCCCATGTATAGGTCCGTGTAAATCTTATTTTTGTTTCGATCATCAGGGCAGCCATTTTTATGGGGAAAAAATTATATTTTCTGAACACCTTAATTTAACCTTTTCAATTCATTAATCATTACATATATGTGTAGATATTTTCCATTTTAGCATTGAACAGTAATCATGGCAACTAAGCAGCTGGATGCACAGACTCAGGCCACCATGAGTCAGGTAAATATTAGTCCAGTAATTAATAAAACAAACAGCAATTATAGTTCAGATATGATACCATTTGATGTAAAAAATTAAGGTAGTTATAAGAATGATTGTTATATGGCTACTTAAGTGACCATATTTTTAAGAATATATTTAAATAAGTTGTATTTTATGATATTTTTACGATACCTATACTCAAAGTACAGAAGAAATTAGGCTTTTCCGGCACAATAAAAGAGAACCATGTGAAAGGATGAAAGCTATCAAGATGCTTTCAAATTTTTGACATTTGATAATTGAGTAATGAAGTAGGTTTTTTTTACTATTAAAACAGTTCAAAGAGTTCCTGAGTTCATACAACAAAGTCTCAGAAATGTGCTTCAACGATTGTGTTCACGATTTCACAACCAGGAAAGTTTTAACTGATGAGGTAAGATGATTTTTTTTTTTTTTAAGAAAATCAATGAAGCATCAGAATCTGATAGCTTTAAAATGTGTGACTATATTGAAAAAATTCCATGTTGGTGACAATGTTAGAACAATAACAGAATTCCTTGATAAGTCTCATTTTGTAATCTTCTAAAAGTCAGGAAAAATTTCTTTTCATTTTTCACTAGTGGCTGATTCAGTATGTATTTATTGGTCTCTTTTTATTGTACATAATTTGCTATGCTGTGTGCAAAGTAAAGTATCTATGCATTTCCATGTTTTATCCATCAACAATTATGCAGTGTATTTTCTTCTTCCAGGAAACATGCTCCAAAAACTGCCTAGATAAATATCTAAAGATGACGCAAAGAATATCTCAGCGTTTCCAAGAAATTCAGCTTGAACAGAATGAAAGCATTTTGTCTAAACAAAATGCTAGCGCTGGTGGAATATTTGGATAATGCAGCAACTTAATTATCAAGTGTGAATGTGAATGTGTGTATTAAAATCTTATAATTGATATATGAAACAGTTTGTTGATTGTGTAGAGTTAATTTGATAGTTTGGTCATACATGTATTAATTACTTGCATACTGATGCATTGAGCACTAAAAGATTTTTTTTATACATTTTCATGAATTTATAGCCTATTTTAGCATTTTAGCCTTTATGTTAAGATGGATTGTTTAAAGTTCGTAGAATAAATTTGAAGTTAGCAAACTTTCAAGGATAGGGTCATAAATAATTTTTGTACAAGTAAAAAGCTGTAATGGGAATAAATTATTGAGGAAAACTCGTTAATTTCTTTTGAGGGTTTATGAATTAAAAATACGTTTGTTATAATAATGCTGTACTTGTGAAAACCACTTTCGTACATATACTAATGAATACACTTGTGCTAAGAAAAATTAATAAAGAACTATAAAGGTTCAACATTATGAACAGATTTATTGAAACGTCGTTAACATGTTAGAAAAGGACCTAATAAAAAATAGTTTGTAAAGTAAAGCTCTTGCTGTATTCATAATGCACCCATTTAACTGTCCTGAGCCTCAGGCTGAGGTAACCGTGATCTTTATCCGACAGTGACTTACTCACGAAAAGAAAAGTAATTAAAAAATAAATTGTGCCTATGTAGATCTACGATGCAAAGTAGATATGGCCGAGATCTACATATTTTTTTTATTTTACTTTAAGCGTTATTTACGTGTGCTCAATAAAGTTCACTAATCCAATGAAAGAAAAATACATTGCTAGCAGTCTAACATATATAAATTGGCTACTCTACAATAGATTTTATAACCTTTTGAAATGCTGTTATGCCATTTTATTAGTGTGCATGAACTGCATAAGAATAACGGCATGAGCTATGTAATTGATTTATGTCCGAGTTTCTCCAGATCCAATCATACAAAATTATTGTGACTAGTAGCAGCGCTGGACTAATACTCAACTGTCCTGTATTCATAAAGCACCCATTTCACTGCCTGCTGCATGGCAGTATTATCACGGTATAAACTGACTATGTACAATGATACTTAGTTGGCAGGATTATTTTGTCATTATAATGTCCTTCCACCACAAAGCACTAACTTTAAAAAGCTGTGTGTTTTCCAACTAGGTTTGACGTCTGGGTCCAAAACCTCTATAATAGCAGAGTCAAATACAGATTTTAGACCCTCCCTTGTAAATGAAGAGCACTCATGAGAGATCCGTGCATTGATTTTATTGGCAAGTTTTTCTCCTTGCTCCATTGTCACAACAATATCGTCTTCGTTGCCGCATTCTCTTAGATCCAGCTTTGTTCCAACCAGTATTAATGGTATGTTCGGGTGACGCTCTTTGAGTTCCACTATCCATTTGTCTTTAAGGTTTTTGTATGAAGCAGGATCCACTGTTGAGTAGCATGCAATGATAACATCTGTTGTTGGATATGTCATTTGGCGGAGGTGATCATATGCTTCCTGAAAATCAGTCAATTTTAGTATACATGTCCCGCACTGTAATTACATTTGTCAATGTTTATTGCCATAATTTTAATGTATTACATAACTATTAGATCAATCGTTTGGGTAGAAATATATGCATGCTCATCTGCGAACTAACAATTTAATGCCTTTAGGCATAGACCATTTGATCTCGGGGGGGGGGGGGCAAAAATATTGAAAAAATAACGCAAGGCTGAAAATTGGTGAAAAAAATAATACGGTTTCATTTGGCTAGAAAAAAAATAATTGTCAAATTTTGTAATAATTGAGGTTCAGTAATCGAGGAAAAAAATCTTAAAATAAATCTAAGAAAAAAAGAATTAGATGTCAAATTTCATGGAAAAAAATAATTGAAGCTATGGTGAAAATATCTGCCCCCCCGAGATCAAATGGTCGATGCCTTAATAAAGTGGTCTTCATGTTTTGTTTGGCTTTCTTTGCTACAAATAACGGTTTGTTTTGAAGATTTTTTCTCATTATGCTTTTCAAATTTATCTCACCATCCATATCCTCCCACACTTACATCGCCAGCAATGTCCACCAGTTCCAAATCATACGGGCAATCTTCAACTGTCACGGTCACTGTAAATCTATCAAAACTGCTAGCTTGGTAGTTCTGGAGAATAAAGTTAGCAATATCATCAGTTACCACCTTAATAACATAGCTATGCACAAGCATGATCTACAATTGTAATGAAATGACATATTACCTTGTCAAATTCTCCCGTGGCATACGACATTATGAGCTGTGATTTGCCGACGCATTGGTCTCCCACCACCAGGCAGCGGATGGTGGGATTCTGTACGCCCACATGGTTCATGAAGCTGGGAGGCATGGTGCACCACTCTTGTATCTATCTGTTAATTTGCAAACATTCATGCATGTAAAATTATTTGTCACTTAACATTCGAACCAATAAATTTGTATTTTTGAAATGAATAGAATTAATATTGTTGGTACGAATTTATTGTTTGTTTTCTTAATACGTTTTGCGCTCAAGCCGGAACTTATTTGAGTGCTCAGAGGTCGTTCAAATTATACATTTGTAAAATCAAATGGGCTGAAATATACTTTCAGTAGGGACAAAACAAACAAATTAACAAATTGAAACTAATTTAACACGCACTCGTTTTATCTAGTCTCCTATCATATCCAGATTAAGTTGTCGTCCACAAGCCAAATAGGCCTATATTCTAAGTGTTTCATTCCGTGGTCTTATGCATACAGAAACTAAATATATCGCATCTCTTGCCTTTGTTCACCATCCTAACAAATTTAAAAACAAATAAAAACTTACTAAAATGACGTTTTGCTTAGATTAACAAAAAACAATCCTCTCTGCCGTTCGTTCTATTTCAAATGTATGTGAATTTTCTAAGCAATGTATCATGTAATTCTAATTAAAGTTGCTGTGCTTTATTCACTTCTCAAAATGCACGGCACTACTACACACACTACATATATATATTACAAAATTCAATGATAACATCTAAAAAATCCTATGAATTATATGATTTCAGCGGGTGCACGTGCAGGAGTTTACAGGGAAAAGTCCCACCTTATAAGGCAGGGGCATGAATCATGGCAAATACCTTTAACAGTACGAACTCTATATAGCCATGTATTTTCCCAGTGGAAGTCATGGGCCCCAGCATCATGGGAGGAAGTGTGTGGTTACATGTATACTACTATGATTTACAAACACTATACCATACACATTACTACTATTATAAACCTTTCTATACAATAGTAATAGTGTGTATGGTATAGTGTTTGTAAATCACAGTAGTATACATATGTGCATACCACACACCCGTCCGATGATGCTGGGGCCTATGGTGGAAGTCATGTGGCAAATGATGGATGGATAAAGCAACTAAAAAGGGCTTAAGACTTGCAATCATCACTATAATCAATTGAAGTTAACTCTTATAAAGAAGTTTATTTCACAGAATTTATGTTTTATCAGTATATGATCAGTTTTCTGCACAACCTGTTTTAAATTGGTCTCTACGTAATTGATTCTAAGATTATTAATATCCGGGTATATACATAATTGGGGAGTGATGTCACCAGGGACTAATTTACATCTTTGTCATGTTTGCGCTGTCTGTTGGAATACATCCACAGATTTTTGTAAAGATCCATCATATTAAAAACATATCTGAGTGATAGACATTGCTATAGTAGTCTTTAGTTATTGCACACATTATCCTAAGCAGCAGCTGACCGTCATCTCTGACTTGTGGATAAAGAATTAAATGGAGAAACAATAGATGACTAAAATGATAAAAGGGGTATTAGATGTCTCTATTAGAAGCTCCAGGTCGTTTGCTGCCCACCATTTTATCCGGTAGGTACTTTATGTGACTGTTGTATTTTGCGACACTATTTCTCTAGTTACTAATTTGACTCACTCTGAGTATCAGATGCCAAGCAAATTGACCTCTGAAAATATGTTTCGCCTGAGGGTGGATTAACATAATCTATCACTTTATGTGACCTGTTTAAATACTGCAACCTGATTGGTCGAACCTGCCACACCCAGCAACCTGATTGGTTGAACCCGCCACACCCATCTGATACTCAGCAGGGATTGGTCACTTGACCTTATTTATATTCAGCACAGTCGTGTGATGAATATAGATTAACAGCCTGTGGTTGGTCAGAATTTTTAATGAGAATAGTTATGTGTCAGAGGTCTCTTCAGGACATCTGATACTCAGAGTGATTTGACCTGAATACCACATGAATCTTCACACGAGCTTTGCACTCAAAAAGATAGATTATCAAAAACCATTTACTTTTACACGATGCTATGGGTTCTCAAATGAATATCAACGTACCCATGTAACCTGTATAACCATAACCACTTTCCTGCGAAGTTGTAACCACACAGAGCTATGTCTCTACATATGACCAATACATTATTCTTGTGAAATTCCCCCATCAATAGTTGGGCATAGGATCTATCTAATTCGTAACAAAACCATTCAAAGTGCTTACTAATTATGATTGAGAAGTAAATGCATGGCATGATTTCATTAAAAGTTTCAATTCTTCATGAAATAATAAACACACAGAAATCTTTTGAATTTGTAATGCATTTGAAATTGAACAGTAGGTACATGATAATCACAATCACGGACTCCCAACGTTTACATATATAGAGATGACCAACTTTGGCAACTACACACCATGCTCCCGTTTTCATTGTTTGATAGGATGAGATCGTCACCCCAATATCGGTACAACTTGACATAGGTAAATTCTAGACTCAAACTGAAGATCTACATTGGCACTGTTAGATCAGCCGATAATATATTCCCCTTTAAAATGTAGGTCATAAAACCATAAGAATTACCTATTACTATACTCTCAAGCCTATGTATATATTATTAATACGCTAATTTTGGCACATTGTCCGGTGAACTCCTCCCAAACATGACTATCTAGGCGTGATCTGACTACAGGCGATTGTTCAGGGTACAGTGTAGAATTGTAAGTTTATAGTTTTGATGGACAAAATAGTCCTGTTGGCTGTCTATTGGCGATTTCATAACAAAAATAACAAAGATAACGACAGTTGACATCTTAGAATTATTTGGCGTCATAAAACGTATATGGGATCAAATATTAATCTGCTCTGCCAATGCACCTAATAGTTAGGGATTACGACCACTTAGCCACTTGAGCTATGTGTACATTAGAACCTTCAATTAAGACGATCTGTATAAAGACATCATTTCTTCAATAAGATGATTTCTTACCGTCCCAAGCTTTCATCATAAAAGACGCATTGTATTGGGCGTTCTTAATTAATAGAGATGCTCTACTGCAGCGTGTAAGTATCTAGATTGCTTCTGTATCTGGGCCATGACTGTATGTATTATGCAAGTATGTCAAATAGTAAAGGATAATTTATAATCAGCGAGTGAATTCGTAATTATTGGTTATATGGGTTGTGGTGTTGTATGGACATGGGCAGGTGCTATGAGAACAAGGTTGGGTGCTGTTAGCAATTGTCCGTGTCTGCGTACGCACCGAGGACATGGTATATTGACATGTAAATTACACATGAAAATTACACAAGTTACATAGATCAATATTATATAAAGTTTTGGTGACATACCCCAGGTCTGGAAACCATGCTGTTGAATGTCTCAATACCTATGGGAGCTCACTGTGGTAGTTGCCCATCACTATAACCATTGTGACTCAGTGATCGCAATAATAATCATTAAAAAAAAACAAAAAACAAAAAAATACCAAATACATAAAAACAAAACAAAAACAAGAACAAAACAACTATGGGACACTAGCATTTTGTAATATTTTTATTCAATAAATATATACAAAAACAATATCCAGCTTCCGATATGTCACAGTAATTACAAAATATCGTAGCTCGAGTGTGCAACATTTAGAAAAAATAAAACAACAACCGTTTACTTATATAAAACATTTCACCAGGAATATGAATTCCTGAAATTATACAACTGTATCATATATGAACATAACATAAATCATACATAATTTAAAAAAAACAAACACAATAACATGAATGTTACTACAGTTTGTTGAACGCCTCTTAATTGCGTGCAGGGCACTTTAATAGCAGGTGTTCAACATTTTGTTGCACCTCTATTTACAGGGGCCTCAAGGATTTTGACTTTCAGCTTCATTCCTTTGATATATGATGGCTTGGTGAGCTGGGTCTTCAATGCGAGTAAAGTCTTCATTGCCACCAAAAGGGACTGGAACAGAATACCCAAATGGATGAGGTACACAAATAAACCATTAGCACTAAGAAGGTAAACATGATATTCTGACTTTATATTTTACGATTGATATATAGTGCTCGGGTGGATGGGGGGGGGATCTCCTAGATATTTGGTTGTGCCACTCGAGATGTGCCATGTTTATAGGTCACCTTTTCCAGCCTCTTGATATAATCATCGAGTCCTATTTTTAGCACTCCGAGTATTAGATGTCCTAAAGAGATCTCTGACACATAACTATTCTCATAAAAAATTCTGACCAACCACAGGCTGATAATCTATCTTTAACACAGGACTGTGATGAATATAAATGAGGTCAAGTGATCAATCCCAGCTGGGTATCAGATGTTTGTGGCGGGTTCAACCAATTAGGTTGCAGGTTGTGGTGGGCTCGACCAATCAGGTTGCAGTATTTAAATAGGTCACATAAAGTGATAAATTATGTTAATCCACTCTCAGGTGAAACATATCAGAGGTTGACATCTGATACTCACAGTGATTTTTAGATATTTGATATATCATTGGGTCCATAGTTTGAGAAATTATTTTATTATTGAGTCTTGATTTTAAGACAACATTAGGGTAAAATTATCTCTACTTATAACTACACTCTCTACGAGAGGTCGACCCTTTTTGTTTAGATTTAATTGTGTGAATAATACTTTGTCTGATTGTATTTTGTAATTTATTTTGATATTTTGATGGATGTGATGTATATTGATATATTCAATGAAAGTTTAATATTTAATTATATTGTTTGTAAGATGCTTTTTCCAACTGACTGGGAGATTGATCACTACATGAGAACGTTACGATATAATTTATCTAATAATAAAAATGAAGCAGACACTCGTTGAGTGTGATATAACTATATCATAGGACAATTTTGATTGTGATGTGTTATGTGGTATTGCAATAACTTTGATAATAGATATATGTTCATTTTTCATCTCTGATGTAATGTTATTTATAAATGTCATGAATTTGTGAAATTGTTTGCTTGCTTTGTGTATTTCTGTAGTATGTTGGATGAAATTTGGGTTTAGTATATTTATGGGTATGCTTTGAATGAATTTTACTATATTTTTGGGTATGGTTTTTGCAAACCTTACTATATTTATCGGTGCTGTTCTTGAAGTCAAAATGGCACACCCGTACCCAATTATAGCCTGAGATCACCCCCCCCCCCCCCCGCAAAGATATAGTGTTCATCTAAAGCTGTTATACATATATATTACAACCAAATAATACGGTAATTTATTATAAAGATGATTCCAACCATTTAAAAGTATCCTTATTTGGTGAATAGCACTTGGTCTCATATTATTGTTCTTATTCTTATATTTCTTTTTTCTAGTGCTATAACTTGTCAAAATAAAATCAAAATACATATATCAAAATTTAGTATAAACTGTTTTCGAACACATAGGTTCCTTTTCCTTTAAGTCCAAGCATGGGCCTCAACATCATGGGAGCATGTGTGTGTGTGTGTGTGTGTGTGTGTGTGTGTGTGTGTGTGTGCGTGCGTGCGTGCGTGCGTGCGTGCGTGCGTGCGTGCGAGCGTGTGGCATGAAAAAACTATGATTTACAAACTCTATACCATACACACTACTACTATTATACAGAAGGATAGTAGTAATGTGTCTAATGCAGTGTTTGTAAATTATACTAGTATACTTAGCACACACACACACACACACACACACACACACACGCACACACACACACACACACACACGCACACACACACACACACACACACACACACACACACACACACACACACGCACGCACGCACGCACGCACGCACGCACACACACACAGTGACACACACACTCGTATGAGTCTGGGGCCCATGGTCCCAACCAAATGAACTGTGCACTTCGCTTGCAGCGCTTGTACATGTACTACATATTAAAAGATGGTCTTGTACAAATACTGTAACAAAGCAAGTGTGAATATTTGTATAATTTAGTTTTTTTTTAAAATAAATCATACATACCCGTGCACACGGTGTTACACTCATCCAAGCTATTAAAGTTGTTGAGGTTTCCCCGACAGCCAGAATATGTGAAGAATTCGCATTCCAGGGACGTTATGTTGAAGAAGTAGCGTGGGATGTTTGCTCGACATATACCCTGTTTGAACGGCTGTGAGCAAACTGAAGGGAAAACAACAACGAAAGATGTTTTTTTTCTTTTTACATATATAGCTATTTAATGATTATAGGCCCGGTCGTCAAACATCCAGAGGCTGGGGTATCTCCTTTTTTCTCCTCAACTTCAGATAATCTAAGACGATTTGGTGATTTGGGTCTACAATGCGTGTATATTCATCCCTGCCACCGAAAGGGACTGGAATTAAAATCTACGTCATGGTTGAAAAGAATAATAAAAAAAACTAAAAAAAAAACTAATTGTACCAACAAGATAGACTCGATATTCTTATTTTATGTACATGATTAATATGAATATTGTTTAGTTAAAGGCAATTGTAAAGATGATACCGGCTAGAATCTTTCGCATTTACAAATACATTACAACTATGTTATTTCTAATGTCATTATTTTTGTAGGTCTAGAAGCTTTTTTCTGCAACTCTCAGTGCCAATATTTCGTTCATGAATAAATGGTCAAGGATAGGTCAGTAATGGGCACGACTAGTCAACATGGAACAACAAAGAGTTACATACAAGGTCTTCCGGTGGTCCTACAATCTAGCCATTAGGAATGTGAAGAATTGGACTCACAAAACAATGAAAAGTAAATAAATAAATAAACCGAGGGAACCCCTGAAAATGAAATAACTGCCCCTACATTCAAGCATATTCCACACACGGGGTGGGGGGTGAAGGGGAAAGGGGGTGGGACACGTCAGATCCAAAATCATACCCCTTAAGTGAAACCAGTGAAACTATGAAAATGGTACCCCGGTGAAAACAATGGGGTTTTATCCTTAGGGGTATTATTCTGTTATACTGAAATGAAAACAATATTTACCACAACATAAACACTTTAACAGAGTATCATTTCAAATCAAAATAACATGATAATAGAGCTAAGAATTTTGAATCCCTAGTGAACTGGCTGGAATATTGAAATCATGACCCCTAGTTAAACTGAGGGGTTGGAAAAGGTAACCCCTATCAGCAGTGGCACATGTGCCGTATTGGGCAACTATGCAAGAGCGCCCCCCGCCCCCCTTTCCAAATCCCACAAGATTCTACTGCCACACATTTCACATCTAAATAACAAATGCCTTACATTGCTTCCTTACCAATAAATGGATCCAAGTCTTGCAAAATTTAAGCTTACGAACACTGATTACACACTGATGCCACTTAGGTGCTTCTTAAAACGTGGATGTGGTTTAGCCATTTTGCAACAAAAAGATTACAACATCGCATTACTGTTTCTCCCAGAGGATCTTTTTTTCCTTTCTTTTAATTTTGTTATTTACTAGTATTCGTTTACAAACAAACTTCTATCTCATGCAAAATTTAATATGTGGAACCTCCTGATACTCACAGCATACTCTTTCACATTGCGCTTTGGTGAGGAAGTTGTTCCTCCTACCCCGTGTTGTCGCACACCCTTTATATATGAACATTTTGCACGTGTTGTCGGCGGGATCGAAGTAGTATCTGAAGAAACGTGTACTCATTGAATTGCAATAATATATGATATTATTCACAACGTATCAATTGTATTTTTCACTTAAGATATTTTTATTTGATGGTCAATATTAATCAAACCAACACACACACACACACACACACACACACACACACACACACACACACACACACACACACACACACACACACACACACACACACACACACACACACACACACACACACACACACACACACACACACACACACACACACACACACACACACACACACACACACACACACACACACACACACACACACACACACACACACACACACACACACACACACACACACACACACACACGGAGTAAACAAGGAGTATATAAGCACAGTTTTAAGGCCTTTGCAATGCCACAAGCAACTCATTCCTCCTTCCCTGACCCCAACTATTAAGTATTGTTCTTACCTACGCATATGTGCTCTGCATATGCCTTCATCGTAAGACAGACTACACACGGCTGGAATGGAAAGCAAACAGTAACAATAGGTAAACTAAAGCAAATATCAACGAAAAAACAACAACAGATTGTCAACCTACAAACATTTTAAGCAAGCACACTAATATGGACATAAAATGGACAATTTACCTCACACTTTCCACACATTTTTAATTAAAATCACGAGTAGATTTTATTGGAAGCACACAGTGACACTACCTGCAGCAGTTGATATATAGCAACAAATGCAACATAAAACTATATAAACAACAAACAAAAGCAAGCAAGCAAACAAAAAACATGGTATGACGTAGTGGGTAGGTTTCCACCTCGGTAGGCCTCACCTTGGGCACTCTGGTCGACTTGTGCCACGGCCACCAGGGGCAGGACAACAACGCAGACGGCAAACACCAGCAACATGTTCACATCTGGAAGCAGAGAGGAGGATTACTGTGCGTTTGGTGTACACTATACCAGGTGTAATGCATAGAAATGATAGCCAGTTCTTTACGTGACTAGTAGCACACGTGTTAATGTTCATACAAACTAGTTTATTTATCTACTAACTGCACCCCGCAAAGCTTTGCAGTGGCACAGCATGGCCTGTAACTAACTCATCACCATACCGTCGACTGGAATCTTACACTTTCTGGCATTGATTCTAATAAGTGTAGGAAGATCACCAGAATGTATGGACCAAAGCTTTCTGGACATTTCGTTTAGATACACATTACACAATAAACTCACACTGGGCTTGTGGAGATCACAAGCTGTGTTTTCAATGTAGCGTCTCGTACTGCACCAATTTTAAACATATTTGCTACAGCCAAATATCCAAGCAAACTACCACAATAAAATTCGTATGCATTGTAGTTCCCCTTTTAATTTTATTATCATTATTTTGTTTATACGGAATGGAAGTCGGTGAGTTTCAGATAGGGGTGTCATTATATTTTGATTGGAGTATTGTAAAATTCTTTGGGCCACAATTTTATCACTGTCCATTGCTTTTTAATGCCAGTCTAAGATCTGGCCAAACGAATGAAGGGCAAACCAACTGACTACAAAAATAGCCTATAATTGACGACCTTAGAAAAGAACCAGATCAATGAGTGATTGTTTGCCGAATGGTCCACTAACTGGTGTGTGTTTCCCACTGAGCATGTTCAAATGTTTGCACACAAGTTTGTCCTTAAATGTCAAAATAGTTGCATACACTCTTTTGTTATGTGGGTCATAATACGCGATATGGAACTCCTTAAAAATACAGACACTGATCAGAATACAAGAGCATTTTCCGTATATCCATACATTACAATGACGTATAATGAGTTATTTTTGGACCATTCATATTCAAGCATGTCTAGCGTATATCGAACAACTGTATAAAACACGTGGTTAAAAATATTCGATTTTTTTTCCAAAAATATTTTCAAAATGCATTTAATTGGCAGAATTGGTTTACTTCGGCTACTTGTCACATAACAGTGATTACTCTGAAATGTTGTCTTCGGACGAGTTAACCAATTGTACACAATTGTAACAAGAGAATTGTTTTATCTCCAAATCCACTAAGACCAGTACTCAGTACAGGACATGTCCCGATACAATATCGGATAGTATCCAGATAGGAAAGAAACTAACCAGACACCCCCATCTACTTACCACCAGAGTACACGAATCATCGAATGAGCAGGCAAACTAGTTTTAACATACGTGAATATTGGATTAAGACAAATAAATTATATTGGTACTCACTATATTAGATCACCTAGTTCTTATCCAAAGTTTGGCAAAAGCCTGTTTGCTTACAGTAAAACGTCGTACTTATATAGCAATGATGCTATGTTAGTTGAACTTATGAACTCTATAATAGGCTATTGACGGCAGTGATTCAGAAAATGGATGGTGTAAACACACACAAATGTATCACATATAGCCCGGGGCGCGTGCATTTTCTATTAGAAATGACGTCTGCAATTAGCCCAAGGTGGTGGTGGTGGTAAAAGAAACCAATTACAACCCCAGATATGCATTCATATAGCTGCAGTTGCGGCTGGTTTTTACAATTTTCTTGAAAACTGCATTGTACTGCTGCTGATGTAATATACTTTGATGTCTTTGTAAAGCAAATACCTACTGATTTGGTAGCTGAATGGTGCAGATTCCATCCTGATGAGCGCATATGTTGTTGTGTCACTTTTGGCAAAAATCGTGATGCGCACTGTGCGAAGTCGTTGGACACCACCGCATGCACCTGAATGAAAGCATGGGCGCCAACAATTGAAAGTGCATCAGTGTCGGAACGGAGAGGCGTTATTGTCCATCACAACGATTGGACTAACTATAAAGACTATAATGGAGTAAAATAGTTATTGCAGCATTTATCTATGGAAAAAAATAACATTATTAAATGTTCAGACCCCGAACATGCAACACAGTCCCGCATTTGTGCAATATACAAGCCCAGCTGTGTACTAGGGTACCGGTATGTTGTGGATATTAGATAGAAAACCACTGAATACTATAGAATTAGTAATGAACATAAGAAAAAAATACTTTTGAAAATTCCACTTGCATCGAAAGGAAATAAATCACGGCGTTCAAATGTTTGACAAACAAATACGCGTACACGTATCTGCACATTGGGATCGTAAAAACACACGCCTGTTGCTTGACATGCAAGATGAACCCCAGAAATATAATATCATTTTGACATTTGTTGTTTGAAAATTGCAGTATTGCTATTGACAACTTGTCTCTTATTTTGACACAGTGTGCTTGAACGGAAAGGTTTTTCAGCAATAAAGAATTTAAAGTTTTGTGCTCTACTTTTGATTTGTGCAATGTTTAATTTGAACAAAATGCGTACTATATAGCAAAATACAATGTAACCAACATGCCTGTCATGTGCAGAAGGTCATTCTAATGATGCCAACAGCTAGTTGGTGAAACTGGCAATGTTGTAAGTAAAAAAGTGTTGTAATTCCAAGAAATATGTATATAAGCCAACATTCCTTTATAGCTATGTTACACCGCATTTAATGAACAAAATTGGGTCAAAATAAGAGAAAGTCAAATGCAACCTATGTTCAGTGAAGTACAAGTGAGAGAAGAAGAATAAATATCATACAAAGGAGTAATGATGCTGACTATTAGAATTTTCAGTCTTACGCCATTTACGGGTAGGGCAGACACATTTTCATGCTCACTGCATGAAAATAAATGGAGATAATGAAATTTTCCGTTTGGAAATATAAATAAGGATATATTTAGACGTTTTTGGTTGCATAAAAACAAAATCAGATCATTAATTTTGAAATTAGGCTTCAATCGAATAGTGACCCATTTTAAAACCAAAGATATTTTTGGCCTAAAATCTTGAAATTAAGCCACAAAGTTATTGATAGTTCTATGCACCAATCACACACTTAATACTCAAGACACCTATTGGGAATGAAATTTTAACAGTTATTCTTTTGTACTATCATGCATCACGGAAATAGATAGTCATTCTTAATGCAATATGCTCTAAAATTTTATGAATCTAAGGTTAAAAAACAACTGATGAACGAACCCCATCATGGGACTTAGGGTAGCCATGTGAACACCCAAATCTGTTTGAAGGATACCTTAGAGATTTAAAAAAAAATATAGGTCTCAACAACAAGGGGGGGGTTGCTCGTTGATCCTTTGGCGAACCCAACTAATGCCTATGTTGCTGATGTGCTGGATTGGACGAGGTAAAGAAAATATACCTCAAACTGACCAACCAGATACACCTATATCTATTTTTCCTCCCCAAAATCGTATGCACACCGGTGCAACGAAATCAATATTAACACAACAGGGGTGTCACTAGCGTACAGTCCCTGTCCCTACCATCTTTTCGGCAGAATGTTGTCATTTTTTATCTAATGTTCAGCTTGCAAAAGCCAAGAAACCATCACTCCACAGGGTAATTGTAATTGGGCCCAAGCATTTTTGATATGCTAATGACGCCACTGGTCAAAGCGTCAAAACACAACGCGCCTGTAGTGAAGAGTAGCCAAACTATGGCCAAACATGATTTCAATTGCATATGATTCATTCGGAAGTGACCGCACACGGACCACTTACATTGTCGATCCACACTGAGCAGTTTTTACAGCGATCTCTTTCATGCATGACCTTAAACGGGCGTCGGGCGGCTGCTATGAGAGTGTTGGCATTGACCGTACATAATGAATGACCGGTGAGGTCATCACGCGTGGCCGGTCATCCACTGGCGTGATACCCCAGTATAGGCTATGTAAATGGCGGAGAGGTCTTTCATAGTCTTTCTTTATGTTTCTGTTTACACAGCCTGAAAGGTGTATTGACATGACCAATGGTTTCTTTTTGAAGCACGGTGAGGTGAGTAAATAACGCCTCGAGCACCATAATGCATTTGGCATGTTGGCGAAACTGTCGTCAATGGGGAATACTATACTACTATACTGAGCGTCCACTGTCCATTATCAAAACGGACAATCATTGACTCCCTTTTAGCCCTATTATAGCCAGATCTGTTTGTATAAGCCACATTTAAAACGAATATCATGCGTACTGTTCAGTTTTCTAATGGTAAAACTCGTTCACTTTTAATTTGTGACCTGTAAATAACTCGAACAACCCACACTGTTCCCATACGCAGAGTTACTGCAATAAGGTCTTTTCCATTGTTGCTTTTGGGCCCGGGGTTGGGTTTGAGGGGTAAGTCTCGAGGGGTAAGTGTGCAGCACACTGTAGCCTACATAAAGGTTTGTGGTTTGAATGCTTTCTAAACGATGCAAGACGCGAAAATAGTACCACTTAGGCCTACTCTCAATGAGAAACTTTTGAAGGAAAACCATCGACTGCTGCGGTGCCCCCTCCCCCACCCCGCTGATCACTTGAACGCATACCTATATTTAACATTTCTATATTTTGCATTGTTTTGTTCAACACAAGCAGCCTCTGGTAGCAGTCGTTAAGCATATTCTACACTCATCGGATGTCGCAGACATCATTGGTTTGATAACTAAAATCAGGTCAATAACATGTACACTAGAGATGTTGATGTTGAGGTCACCAAGTATGAACCGACGAACTCGGGCACGAACTGTGTGCTCTGGTTTTCTCATAACAATGATCTGTTTTGTGCTGATGACGTCTGTCGGGTCTACGCTGATGTGTTTCTAATTGAAAGTGCAATCAAAATAGCTGCATGTAAACAACAAAGTGTTGCTAAATATAGTCTGCAGACTGACTGTGGGTGCATGGCTCTGTTCGCTGCCAGCTTCACCACGCAGTTGTCGTCACAGTGTATCATGCTTCATTTGCAGTGGTCACTCATGCATCTTTCAAATAATAAACGCTGTAATCGAATAGAATTTCGTATAAAGATTAACAACAACCAGCCTAGTGGCAATATGTTAAGTACAATGATAATCGCGACAACTTCTAGATTTATTAGAAATTGCCAGAGACATTTAGAGAACGTGGTTAGCTGCGTATATAGGTCTGCTTATACAGCTTTCTGTGTTGGGTTCTTGGAGCATGTCACGTTCTTGGCCATTATGATTATATATCACATTGATGATATCGATATTTTACATTCATATTTATGATGATGGCTTTTGCATATAAGACCTTGGCATAGGTGGTGGTCACTGTCTGCCCACAGATGTTTAAGCTTCACTGCAGCGTTTCAGGTGCATCATTTTTGTAGTCTGGTTGCTTACACGCAGAAAACTCTTTCATTAATAAAATATTTCTGATTGAGGCAAGCTAAAGATATTGCGGTCACTGTAGACATGCGCTAAACAGCAGGGGAACATGGCATGTGAATTAAAATTTCTTGTGTGGCCACGAAAAAGAGGAACCTAGGCTGGATAGTTGGTGGTCAACCTGGATACCTATCGTATCTATCAGCATCCCTTTGGAGTGACTCAGTAATGTTAATGTCAGGTGTGAAACATATAAAGGTTTGTTACATTCAACATGTAACAGTTTTGCATGTTTAAATTGCATATAATTTGTTGATTATACGTTGATCTCATGAAAAATAATAACACATACACTGTTCCAAATTATTCTAACCAACTTTAATGATTGAAACAATTGTAAAAATGATGTTTACCAAAGAAAATATGCACACATAATTACTATGTGCATATTTTATTGCAATATCATATAATTACTATTGTTAGCTTTTGTATTTCTTACATGGGTACAATAGATCATTTAAAACTAAAACTGTCACATACATTGTCAAATTACATGAAAATATCTTAGAGAGAAAACAAAACAAAATACAGGCAAATATTACTCCCCCCCCCCCCCCTATAGATCCACATTATATCACAGGAATGCCATAAACATATAACTGATACATGATACACTAAATAGCACATATAGTAACCATATTAACTCAAGAAGACCATGAATACGTTAAATAATACACAGTGAAATCATATAGAATTTACATGTAGAAAATTTCATATTCAAAATAGACCAAGATGGTTGACAAATATAGTTGCGTACAATTAATACATGTAATGGATCTATATATAAAAGTCAACCTAAAACTCAACTAACTATACAGAACACTACAACACTGTGGCCGAGATACGCTACCTTGAACAAAAATAATTCATTTGCAGCTGTTTATTGCTTACAAAAACAGATGATATTATAAAAGTCACTCAAGACATAATGAACTTTTTAACTGGACACTGGATTTATCACACACTGGTCTACCAGACATACAGCATGCAGATGACAGCGCTGATGACAGTGGCCAGCACACTGCCCGCCACCTGTCTTGGAGCTGTAGAGCCAGCATTGTCAGCGGTGGCAATTTCGCAGTTGGCCAGCTGCCTGGAGGTTAGGGTGACCGCCCCCTTGAAGCAGCCGACAGTGTAGGGAAAGTCGCGGGTGAGGTGGTAGCGGTACGCGCCGTTGTAGTCTGTGCCGTGGCAGTTGTCTAGGTCAGCAGACGTCAGCTCCTTGCCATTCGCATTCTGCAATTTGTGTAACAGATTGTACAGTAACGTTTCCTTTTAAGATCACCTTTAAGAGAAGACCACTTTTCGCGATCCTACACCTACTACTGCATAGCGCCATAAAAGACCACCTCTCTATGGCGCCCACCTAGGCTATCAAGGTCAGTACCACATGTTGTCTTGATAGAGACTTTCTTCTGTCATTCAGTCATTCATAGTTAGTATTTAATCATTTTTTTGGTGCTCATATATGTGACTCTTAGGTCGAATATAATGTTCTTTTATTTGTTTTTCTCTCATGATCACCCAACGAAAGGTTAGGTCGTCACATTAATTTATTGTGCACATTGATAAATCGCATAGGATCTTTATGATGGAGATATTATGATGATAATAGTGATACATGTATTTGAATATATTCGCCTGGGGAGCATCCATCACAGCGTGCATCTATGACAGAGTGGATCGGGAGTCAGATTTGTGACAAGAAGGTCTTGAGTTTAATTTCCAGTCGGGTCTGGTGGTTGGATTTGACTGCATCATGTCTGTCCACCCAAGAATAACTTTGTTCTAAAAGTGGAACTTTTAATATCGATGTTGTTCAGTCACATGCTGCTGATATTGGTCAATATGACATGGTAGGAAACATTACAAAACAAACCAGCCAGTCATGGCAATCATTGATCACAAGGATAATAATCACATGACTATGAGTAAGCACAAATATCAAAGTTCACCCTTGCCAATATGCTGTACGGGCATGAGTATGTTTAGTCAACACCATACACAATAAAACTGTAATTTGTTAGTCTGTCACCTTGGATAGCCGTTAGTGGCAAATTATGATAATTATGCAAGCTGAGCCCAGTGTATCTTTGGAACTTAAATGGCACAAGATTTGCAATGGTTTTTGTAACCTCATTATGACAGGCATGTGTATGGGGCTAGGAATTAGCATTGTTTTGGTTCATCGAAACTGAATAGTGAACAATAGTAAGACGTGCATCACTATGCTAATAACGAGTATTTCTTACCTTAGGTCCGTAGATGGGGAAGCCATCCAGTGCCACTCCAATGAACTCATCGTTGCCACCCTTGTAGATGCAGTCGGGAATCTGGTGGTAATGGTAGTAGCCCATGGGATCTGGGTGGCCATCACACGAATCAAACACCTGGAACACAATTGAAGTACTGTATTTAACTTAGTGTTTTGTCTGTTGATTCACCAACAATCAGCGTAGTAGCGTACATATATATTTTTCCCACTTCAATTTCAATCCCCATGACAACGTCTTCTTGTGCTATCAGCCACTCTGTGGCAGCACCTCCAGAAACACGTCACCAAGTTAAACCCAAGTAAAACGTCTACATAAAGATGTCTAAATCATCAGTTTGAGAATTGTTAGGACCAATAGTAGATAGTAGTGGACAGGGTCATGCATGACATTAGGTCTTGATGATCGTAGATTGTTATACTTGTGGAACCTTGAATCTATTTTGAGAATACATAATTACATCAGACCTCATAGACAACGGCATCTGTTTTCTCACGAGTGTAGACGTTGAAGATGGCCACGCCGTTGATGGCCATACCGACAGGGCCCAATGGAGTGCAGGTGTCTGTGGATGCTTTGCTAGGTGACGATGGCACAGTGATTGTGAATGCCTGCTCTTGGATTGTGTTGGGGTTGTCCTGAAACCAGCAATAGTGATATACATATACATGTATCAATATCAGTCAGTTGTGTGTCTTTCTCCTTGTTTAATTAGCATGTGTTCACTGCCCATCTGGTTTAAGCATATGTGTATACATATATATATTCAACCAGTATAAATTAATCATAATTATGATTATATTCTCTATGGGTTATAATGTCAAAGTAGTTCAATATCATTTCAATAATGAATATGCGTTATAATGTCAAAGTATTATATTATCATTTCAATTGTCTTACCGCATTCGGGAAATCACCGACGGCATGGTCTGGCATGTTGTTCGACGAGAACACAAAGTTTGAGCCTGACGTGGTGATGGTGACGGCGCTCGAGAACTTGCCCTTCTCGGTGTCTGTGAGCGCCATGGCCAGGGGCAGGGCGACCATCAACAGTGCAGACAGCGGGGACACCATGCTGCAGGAGGAACATATGGTAATGCACACTTTATGGTGCATTGTATATCTGGGCAGGTGTATTCTCATATATTACCCAGGAGATGGGAGTTGGCTTCGAGGGTGTTCAAAAGTTCATCGTCTCGTGAAATTGTTGTAAATATGACCAATACTGCTTCCCCCTTTTATGAAAACCACTTGAAAGTTACATTTATATTTTCAATTAAAAAAAAGTTGTTTGGGAAAAAAATGGACAAATCCTTTTCACAAATCAGCCACGTTTTACAGAGTCAATACTCAACTGACAATTGCATTCTTCATAGTAGATATAATAGTAAATGTAACATGACTTATAGTGTTAAACATACGCAAAAGAGTATATGGTCATCTATTTCTACTCAAAATATAAAAACTGTGATAACTAAAAACGACTTACTTTAGCACGTAATATCAATATCTTTCCAAACTGGAACCTGCACCTAAATATAAAACTGGGCTAAATGAAGGTGTACGTGTGTATTTATACAGCCAGGTGGTATATTGATTTCTTGGTAGACCAGCAGTGGATCTGGGCCACGGTTGAAGCAATCAATATGTGAGGCACGACTTTTCCTATGCATGGCTCAATCCTGTCGAATCATTCAAAGTGGCAAGCTGATGGGCAGGTCACATACAATATTATGACCCCATCATGGCCGCATCACGCCCAAAATGCCCGCAGGTTGTCAAGTCCGACGACGTTCTAATTTGTTCCCACAGCCTCTCACGTGAATACATCGACTATACATATAGCACGTCTTAAACTTGTCATTTTGGATTTTGGATGTGGACGTAAAAGCCGGTGTGACCAGTCCTTAATGAGTAAAACTGTCTGTAATGATTTGCGAGTTTTTTTATCTTTATTCATGGTTTATAGTGGCTCATGTTTTGAGCGTCTCATATGCCCCAGTATATCCAGGGTTTCTCGAAATTGGACACGGGGCCATGAAATCGTGCACAGAACACTAGCAAACGAGATCCAGCAGCTTTAGTATCTGGTTAAAATGGTGAATATTTTGATCCATCTCCCCTGTGTCTACAACGCAGCATACATAGGTGTTCAATATGGTATTTAGTTGTTATCGCTGGAATCGGTCCCTCGCTTGAAAGATATACACACCCATATGGTTGAAGAGATTTAGGAGATGATCATTATATTTAAATTGCAGTGCACATTGTTATCTTTCGCCCACGGTGGCTGCTACTTAACTAGAGCGCACAGGTGACTGTATGTTTATTGAGTTGTGGGCTTAAAGGTGAGAGAATATTTCAGAAAGCTGAACGCTGGTCCATGATGGGATGACCAGGATCTGCTCCTTTATCAACGACAACCCAAATGTTAAATGTGGCCACTTCACAATAAGTTGAATAAGCTAAGTATGTATTTAATTGCCACATGAATTTTATGTTAAAATGTACAGTTTATGATTGATTTAGGACAATAATTTCAACACTCAACAACCTACAAACCCCCAGCAGTTCGAGGATCTGTACTATAGGTTGGGGGTTGGGAGTGGGGGTCGAGGATCGGTCATATGGAGAAAAGAAAATTAGCAAAACGAGCGACACCCCTCATGACATAAATATAAATTGAGCAACATCCCCCCTATGGTGTCAATAAAAAAATGAATGATCGCCCCCCTCGCCAACCATTTTCCCTCAATTTTCATTGTCGTGCAATCTGTTATTATAAAACAAATCATTTTGAACATTTCGCAGCAGGTTTCATGAAGATAAAAAAATCATAGAAGGCATACAAGGCTGTATTCTCAACGGGTTTTACAACAGATATGACAAAAATGCTTTAAACAGTTTGATGTAGGAAGGATCTTCCCTGTAAGCACTGGTTTAATAGTGCAAAGGAAAATTCACAGTACTGGGATATTCAGGTTTTCTGAAAAAGGGAGGCGCACACATATGATTTCACGGGCTTCCGACCTGCAAAGGCTCCAATAGATACCAAAACACCACAAAAATGACATTTCTAATGTGCAACATGGGGAGACGTGTGCCCCATAAAATGTGTACGTGAAATATTTCTCGAAGTTTCTGCATTGGGCAAAAAGCTCAGAATCTTTTGATAATGAATGTGATTAAGAACTATAATGGAAGTGGCACTTGATTTATGATAATATTTATGATATTGCTATAGGTCATGCATAGTAACTTGATTCCGAGGATGACCACAGCGTCGATGTATCAAAACAATCCCTCATATAGAAATAATCTTTTAAATAGCGTGTTCTTTCGTATTCGTTAGCTATCCCGCTAAAATACCATTTTAAGTGTCGCCTGATGGGCTGAAATATGTAAGAAGCTATTTGCAATTAGTGACGTCACTTCTGCTTCCTTAGCTTTTCACAGCGTGCATGGGAAATTTGAACTGGAACTGAAATATCTGGATACACATTTTTCCTCCAAAAATAAGTCGGTAACATTTGTATTTCTATTTTCTGTCAAGTATGTATACATATGGATGCAGATCTATTTACGAGATTGAACTTTCTTTCATGACAAAATGTATGTTATGACATATTTCTTTCATTCCACCTCCATTATCTTTCTTTATGTATTCTTATTCTTTCACAATTCCTCATCACTACAGACTGTGTATTCTTTCCTCATTATTTTCATCTACTGAGTGGAAAATGTTACGATCAATTTTCCCGTCATCCTAAGGATCAAGCTACTACGGCCTTATATGGTTGCATACTTAGGGAGTTTTCTTTAATTGTAAGCAATGACAGATGTTATTTTTGATTGGTGTATGTGCAATTTGGTATGACCAATTTTTATTTTGGCATTATCAGTCACCAGCTTTTTTACTCATGTTAAGTGTGTTGATTTGTGACTTCTAAATGATTTTTCTTACAAAGAATATCAAACCTATTTCATGAAAGATTAATAATGTTTAGTGTAATATTTGAGTCCATTTACAAAAAAAATCTGAGTTTTGCAGTGTTAGAAAAATGAGCGGTCCCCTCCCCTCTTCGGATGTATAGAAAACTGAGTGCCCATCCCTCGTAAATTCAAAATTAACAAATTAATCACAGTAGTTAGTTGAAGTAGTTATTTACTACTTTAATGCCTTACATGTGAAAATCCAGTTGAAGTATAACATGTTAAAATGTCACTATAACACTGGTTGTCACTGTACTGTTTACCTCTGTTTAGAATCAGGCCATTTCAGATCTCGTGACTTGACAATATATAGCTTACAAAGGTGAGAATCGTGATCAACTCATTTCAGTGACCAACTATTAGCTCGTAAAACATTCAAATTGTGTATCATTCTATATCATTTTAATCTATGTTTTTGTGTAATGTATCTTGGGTACATAAAAATCTATATATTGATACGGCAATTTTGGTGCTTTGTCTGGCCAACTTCTCTTGAACCTGCCTAGGTAGACGCCCCACAACTATACAGGGGATCGTTCATGGTACGGGGTAATATTGCAATTAAGTTTATGATGTTCATCGTCAAACGGGTGCTGTTCGTTGTAAATTGTAGGAATTGACCACGAGATTGGAGTATCAATGGGAAAATTGAGCATGCTGATGTCTGATATACCCGAACGAAGTGAGGGTAAATCAGACGTCAGCATGTTCAATTTTCCCATTGACACGACAATCGAGTGGTCAAATACCATTCTATCATGACTAAAATCCACACTAAACGAGTCTCTGATTCGTTTTTATTTTAAAATAAATCATATTATAACGTTCTCATTGCAAGTCAATTTGTCAACCAGCGTGCTCAATTATACGATTGACTGCATCCGCGGAGACCACTACTACGGCACTAGTCTAAACTTTTGCTCTCCTTTACACGGGACACGCCTTGCGACGTCAGCGGCTGTATTTGATAATGTGACGAGTTTAGACTAGTGCCGTAGTAGTGGTCTCCGCGCGTGCAGTCAATCGTATAATTGAGATCGCTGGTTGACCAATCAGCGTTAGTTATTGGCGGTGATTTTTGCACGGAATGATAGAATGGCAATTTTATAACAAAAATAGCAATGGCATCATTGGCGTCATATTCCTGTGCCGACACTATTGTAATCCTCAGTATATTATATATGTGAGTGCAAGGTTGTAATTGCTTAATGCTATAGTTGGCCGTAGTGAGTAAAACAGTACATAAAGGTTAAAAGGCCTGTATCATATGTATGAATCTATGTATGTGTGTTGTGTATCTAAATCAAGTTCGTATCCCGGGTCTGTATCTGGGCTATGACTATGTGTATTGTGTAAGTGCATCAAATAGTGTAGATTCATTTGTAATATTTCGTGATTTTTGGCTCCAATCAAGAGGGGAGGTAGGTATTGTCAGGGCAGATCTGCGTGCTATCACGTTGTGGATCTGTGGATGCTGTCAGGAAGGGGGTGGGTGTATAAGAATGAGTGCTGGGTTCTGTCAGGATGGGGAGAATGCTATATGGACAGGGACGGGTGGTGTTT
This sequence comes from Streblospio benedicti, assembly GCA_019095985.1. Lineage (NCBI taxonomy): Eukaryota > Metazoa > Annelida > Polychaeta > Spionida > Spionidae > Streblospio > Streblospio benedicti. Next base: position 23,333,765 of record CM032662.1, read on the forward strand.
GAATGGGGGCTGGCTTCGTCGGTTTTCACGGCTTGATCACTCATGCTGCCTTTACAAGTCATGTTCATATCAACATGTGATGGGTGCCGTCAAAAAAATGGAAGATCACTGTGAGTACTGACTTTAGTAGACCTAATGTTAATGGCAGGGGTGAAATACATAAATTTCTTCCATTCAAATCGTAACAGTTTTTATGTTCGAATTGTATATAATTTCTAGATTATACGTTCTCGTGAAAAATGATAACACATACAATGTTCCAAATTATTCAAACCAACTTTAATGATTGAAACAATTGTGAAAATGATGTTTATCAAAGAAAACATGTACACGTATTTACTATGTGCAAATTTTATGACAGTATCATTTAATTACAATTATAAGTTTTTTTCTTATATGGATTTAATAGAGCATTTTAAACTAAAAGTGTCACGTACATTGTCAAATTTCATAACCAAACGCCACCATCGACTCCCACCCTATATAGGTCTACATTTACATCCTAATATCACAGGAATGCCATAAACATATAACTGATATGCTAATAAATAGCGCATAATCATGTTAATTCAAGAAGACTTATATGAAGACGTTATTGAAATAACACACAGTAAAATAATAACAGATTTACATCTTAAAAATTACATATTCAAAATAGACCAAGGTGGTTGACAAATATACGTACGACTCTGTATTGTGCTGATACCAATTTTATTCCACTTATTTTTGCCAGATATTTCCCCTACGACATTGATTTTCACCTACTAAAAAGTTTCTTGCTTCTAAGAAACCTAGAATAATATGCACACTTACAGAAATGTCATCGTTTTCAAACTTAAAATTTGCAAATTGGCTATATGTTTCCAAAAGTATGTAAACACCGCTGTTCCAATTAAATTATTATCCATAGACCAAATGGCTATTTTACAAAGCTAAAAGTAAATGTGCAAATCTTTCCAAGTCATGTAGAAAAACAAAATTTCTCGTGTAGGTGCGACATTTTAGTGTGAATCTTTCCAATAATTTACAGAATAAGTGCCTTAGGAAATCTTTTTGTAACTGACCAAAACGAAGTAGTGAAATAAAATTGGTTTCAGGACAATAGATCATTAATAATGGCTCTGAATGCAATACTGTCCACAAAGTTTTGTTTGTATCTAAAACTCAACCTAAAACTCAACTAACTATACAGTATACTACAACAATGTGGCCGAGATACAAAAATTATTCAATTGCAGTAGTTTATTGTCTCCAAATACGGACGATAACATAATAGTCACCCAAACGCCAACCAGATAGATGATATACTTTTTGTTAAATGGCTTGACACTGGATTTATCGTGGGTAGACTTGAATGTGGTCTTACAGAGGTTGGTAAATACAAATTGGCATTATGTTGTACAACATTACGAAGTACTAAAGAGTTCTCACAGAAAGATACCGTAAATACTGTTGAATGTCATGTTCACTATGTCTCGGCATTGACATGGCTTCCTCGTGTTCTCTCCCACCACCCCGTTCATCTCCCGCACTCCTGTAAACACTGGTCTACCAGGTGTACAGCAGGCAGATGACAGCGCTGATGACAGTGGCCAGCACACTGCCTGCCACGTGCACTGCAGAATTAGTGCCAGCATTGTCAGCAGTCGCAATGTTGCAGTTCTGCAGCTGCCTGGAGGTTAGGGTGACCGCCCCCTTGAAGCAGCCGACAGTGTAGGGGAAGTCGCGGGTGAGGTGGTAGCGGTACGCGCCATTGTAGTCTGTGCCGTGGCAGTTGTCTAGGTCAGCAGACGTCAGCTCCTTGCCATTTGCATCCTGCAATTTGAGTAATAGATTGTACAGTACAGCTCCAATGAAGATAAAGAAAACATCTTAGTAAGACCACTTTTCGCAGCCCCACACCTTCTTCTGTAAATCTCCATGAAAAGAGCACCTACACAATGGGCCCACTCAGGGTATTAGGTAATTATAATGTGTAGTCAAGGTTCTTATGTCATTCATCTTTAGTGCTTTTTAATCATTTTTGATAGTCATAATATGTGTCTCTTGGGTGCAATGTCACTCTGTTATAGTTTCTTTTATTGTTTCCTCTTACGACAACCCAACCAAAAGTAAGGTCGTCGCATCACTTTGTTGTGAATATTGAAAAATGGCATTGGAGACTGGGGTGCCTATGATAGGATGACTACATTTGGGAGATATTATAATTATGATATTGATACATGTATTCGTATATGATACCATTATTTTCGCTATCAACTATGCTTTTCAATGAAAGGTTTTCATTTGTTATGTTCATTGGGGAGTGTCTATCAGAGCGTGCGTCTGTGATTGAGTGGATCGGGAGTCAGACGCGGACCAGAAGGTATTGAGTTTAATTCCCAGTCAGGTATTGTGGTCAGTACTGAGCAAACCTATTGTTGCACACAGCTCTGTGTCACATGCACCAGGCTAAATAGCCTACAAGTCAGGCGAGTTAACGTTTATTGAGTGGTTTGCACGACTCGTGTTGTATGCTATCCATAGAATTGAGAAAATTGAGAAACCCAAGAATAACTTTGTTTCAAAAATAGAACTTTTACTATCAAGTTTTGTTGAGTCTCATGCCGCTGATAATGGTCAATATCACATGACACAAAACATCACAAAACAAACCAGCCAGCCATGGCAATCATTGATCACAAGCATAATCACATGACAAGGACAAATATCAAAGTTCACCCTTGACAATAAGCTGTACAGACAAGGGTATGTTTAATCAACACCATACTCAATTAAACTATAATTTGTTAGCCTGTCACCTTGGATAGACATTAGGGGCACATTATGATATGCAATCTGAGCTCCGTATAAGCTCATAACTTTGGGACCCGAGTGGCATAAAATTTGCAATGGTTTTTGGGACCTCATTATGACAGGCAGATGTACGGGGATAGGAGGTAGCATTGTTTTGGTTCATTGACAAACGAAAATAGTGATCAATTGTAAGACATGCATCACTATGTTCATAGAGAGAATTTCTTACCTTAGGGCCGTAGATGGGGAAGCCATCCAGTGCCACTCCGATGAACTCATCGTTGCCGCCCTTGTAGATGCAGTCGGGGATCTGGTGGTAATGGTAGTAGCCCTCGGGATCGGGGTGGCCATCACACGAGTCAAACACCTGGAACAGAATTTAAGTACTGTATTTAAATTAGTGTTTTGTCTGTAGATTCACACACATTCAGCGTACATATATATGTATGCTACTTCAATGTTCATCCCCTTGACAACTTCTTCTCGTGGTTTCAGCCACTCTGTGGCAGCACCTTCAAACACACGTCACATAAAGATGTCTAAATCACCAGCTTGAGAATTGTTGGGATCCATAGTAGATAGTAGTGGACAGGGTCATGCATGACATTAGGTAGATGATGGTCGAAGATTGTTATACATGCGGAACCTAGAAGCTACTTTGAGAATACACATGTACAACAAACCTCATAGACCACGGCATCTGTTTTCTCAAGAGTGTAGACGTTGAAGATGGCCACGCCGTTGATGGCCATACCGACAGGGCCCAAGGGCGTGCACGTGTCCGTGGACGCTTTGCTGGGTGACGTTGGCACGGTCATTGTGAATGCCTGCTCTTGGATTGTGTTGGGATTGTCCTGAAACCAGCAATAGCGATATATATGTACTTGTATGAGTATCAGTAAGTTGTGCATCTTTTTCCTGACTTTAGTAGCAAGTGTTTGCTGCCAATTTGGTTTCATCATGTGTATATATGTTTGAATTTATAATTTCTATTCAATTGAATAAAATCTTATTTTATTTGTGTATCGCATTCAAATGTGTTATTCTTGCTTAACCAAGTTTGAATTTATAATTACATCTATATTGTACATGGGTTATAATATCAGAGTATCTATTATCATTTCTTTTAGCATATATGATATATATCCTAATGTACGTGCCTTCAATCCGTCTGTCCTTCAAGCTTATGTTTTCTTTCTTTTCGATATCTAGACTTTAGATAACTGACAATTAACTGACAATTATCTTACCGCATTCGGGAAATCACCGACAGCATGGTCTGGCATGTTGTTCGACGAGAACACAAAGTTTGAGCCTGACGTGGTGATGGTGACGGCGCTCGAGAACTTGCCCTTCTCGGTGTCTGTGAGAGCCATGGCCAGGGGCAGGGCGACCATCAACAGTGCAGACAGCGAGAACACCATGCTGCAGGAGGAACATATTGTAATGCACACTTTATGGTGCACTGTATAACATGCCTTAATAATGAATGTTAATACAAAAATCCCTATACACAGTATATGTTTATCTACTTCTACTCAAAATATTGAAGCTTTGATTACTAGTAAAAAGTAAATTTGTCGGTTTTAAAGTATCTACGGAAAAAACGCAACTTACTTTGTCACGTATTATTAATATCTCCCAAAACTGGATCCTGCACCTAACTATTACTGGACTAAATGTCAGTGTCACTGTGTATTTATGCAGCCAGATGGTATACAGTGGATCTGGAACGTGTTTAAAGCAATCAATAAGCGAGGCACGACTTTTTTTTTTTAATCTCAACCTTCTTGGAGTCGATTCATTTAAAGTGGCAACCTTGATGGATAAAACTGTCTGTACATAATGATTTGATAATGTTCTGATCATCTCGTATGTTCCGACCTCCGAGGTTCCGACAGATCCAGGCTTGGGCGCAGGAGTATCAAATCGTCTACGGAACACTAGTAAACCAGATACAACAGGTTTAATAGTTAATAGGGCTACCTGGCCTAACTGGTGAACATTTTGGCTGGAAAGGGTGGCTCATCACTGCTCTCCCCAGTATCTACTATACCGCATACATACACGTTTTCAGTCATATAACAGTTACCAATGTTCAAATGCTGCTCAAGTCTCAAAATACTAAACGGTATTTGGTTACAGAATGTAAGTTTGTATTGGGTTCCATTATATAAACATACTGAAATTATATAAATACCTATAGGAACCAGTCATATTTTTGTCTTTGGCAAGACTTTCGCTCTTATCGCAAGAGCTTCGTCGGGCCTACAGCAATTGGGGACCATATCAAAGATACAGGACACATGATCAGCCCCAGTGACTTTAAAATAGTAGCACGCGAGGAAATGGAGCTGCGCAGGAAGATCCGTGAGGCCATCGAAATCCGAGAGCGCCGACCCCGGATGAACCGTAACACCGGCTATGACTTGCCCCCCCTGTACACATCTCTGCTGTCACGTGATCACCAAATCCATGGTGGTCATGTGACCCAGTGAGAGGATCATTTCATTAGGCCCGACGAAGCTCTTGCGATAAGAGTGAAAGTCTTGCCAAAGACAAAAATATGACTGGTTCCTATAGGTATTTGGTTGTTAACGGTAGAATCGGCCAGTTACTTGAAAGATATACACACTTGTATCAATGAAGCCAGTTACTTGAAAGATATACACACTTGTATCAATGAAGAGACTTAGGAGATGATCATTATATTTTAATCGTAGTGCATATGGTCTTAATGTCGTATTAAAGTCTTATGTCGCCCAAACAATGGCACTATGTATGGCGCCTCCACTTATCATCCGCCCTCTGTGGCTGCTACTCAACTAGAGCACACCTGTGATTGTATGTTTATTGAGTTGTGGGGAAAATATTTCAGAAAGCTGAAAGCTGGTCCATAATGGAATGACCAGGATCTGCTCCTTTATCAACGACAACCCAAATTGTAAATGTGGCCACTTCACAAAAAGTTGCGTAAGTAAGGTATGTATTCAATTGCCACAGAACATTGTGTAGATCCTAGGATCTTTTATGTTCAAAGTTTCTGCTTGATTTAGGACAACACTCTACAACCTACAAAACACCTGCATATCGAGGATCTATATATTTACTACCCTTATGCCTATCATATGAAAATCCAGTTGAAGTATAGCATGTTAGAATGTCACTTTAACACTCGTTCACTATACTGTATAACTTTGTTTAGAATCAGGCGATTAGTTTCAGAACTGTTGACTTAACAATATATAACTAACAAATGTGAGAATCGTGATCTGATCATCAACTCATTTTAGACCAACTATTAGCGTGTAAAACATTCAAATTGTATATCTTTCTATATCAATAAAAGGAAAGTAACGCAATTTAAAACTTTAATCGTGTAAAAATAGCATTAATCTTCGTCATACTCAGTGTTGTTGTTTCTATCAGCTTAAAGTGAGAATGGTTGTCTATTTTTGTTAGATAGTATACTGGGGTATGAAACCGATGACTGCTGTTCATACCCCAGACGATCAAACCACAGTGCAAACTAGATGTACTTTATGCACATGTAGAAAAAACTTAACTTCCTAATTAGTCTAATAGTTGGTCTAAATGAGTTGATGATCAGATCACGATTCTCACATTTTGCCCATATAAGAAAAAAACAACTTATAATTGTAATTAAATGATACTGTCATAAAATTAATTATATACAATTCGAACATAAAAACTGTTACGATTTGAATGGAAGAAATTTATGTATTTCACCCCTGCCATTAACAATAGGTCTACTAAAGTCAGTACTCACAGTGATCTTCCATTTTTTTTGACGGCACCCATCACATGTTGAAATGAACATCACTTGTAAAGGCAGCATGAGTGATCAAGCCGTGAAAACCGACGAAGCCAGCCCCCATTCAAACACCACCCGTCCCTGTCCATATAGCATTCTCCCCATCCTGACAGAACCCAGCACTCATTCTTATACACCCACCCCCTTCCTGACAGCATCCACAGATCCACAACTTGATAGCACGCAGATCTGCCCTGACAATACCTACCTCCCCTCTTGATTGCACCCAAAAATCACGAAATATTACAAACTAGCTGTTTACCCGGCGTTGCTCGGGTTGACACAGATGAGATCTGGAACACATTAAGTGATCATCCTTCCCAATCCTTCCCCAAGTCCCACATCCCTCGAACCAGTTCTTGTCAATATACATCTCTCTGACAGATTAAATACACCTCAATCACCGTACTCCCATCGTCATATGTCACAGCCATTTACACACTAAATGTACTAAATATGGCAATGATTGATGATCCCTCTAATATCCCTCCCCCAGCTACTGCTACCCATCGTTAACTTGTGCGGAGCAGATTAAATGTCCCACACATCCCTACCCTTCCTTCCACTGCCACCCCCCTCTTCTCTCACCCCCCTCTCTACCCCATCCCCATCTAAACAGGTCCATAATTAATGCACACCATTCCTGCTGTTGCTCTGGTTGAAACGGATTAGATCCGGAACAGATTAAATGCTCCTCCCTTCCCATTTTCCCCTGTACCACATCCTTCACACCAGCTCCCGTCACTATACAGATAGGGGGAAAGATTAAATACACCTCCATCCCCTTCCTCCCACAGTCATAAGTGACAGCCATACACACACTACATGCATGTGACAATGTTAGATCCCTCTAATATCCCGCCCTCCAACTACTCCTACACCTGGTAAACACGTGCAGACCATTAAATGTGCATCTCAATCACCACCTTTCTGCTGCTGCTCGGGATGAAATTGATGAGATCTGGAACATATTCAATGCTCCACCACCAGCCTTGTTCGCCCCCCCCCCCGCCATATGGACACCAGCCATGTCTGCCCCCACCCCCCTAGTCTCGCGCAACACAGACCAACGTACACGTGGCCCCGTCAAAGTGAGGCTGGCTGGTCGAGTCTACCACCCCCCACCCCCGCCATATTATGACACACACACACACCCTTTCTGCCAACCTTCCCAGGTCCCTAGTTGTACGACTGTACGTGTGACGTGCAACGTACGTTTGACATATACAAACGTTTAACGTATTACGTATCTTTAACAAACATGGCCCTGTAAGCAACCTTTCTATAAAAGTTCTTTTTTCTTGTTTTTATCATTAAAACCAATTTGTTTGGTTTGAAATGTGACATTATAACGACCACCAAGTTGTCTTGATTGTACATACATAATTTGGGGTGTGTACGTCTTGTGGCTAAAAAGCCTTTTGTGACGCAAAAAATCGCCTCTTCCTTTATATATATCACCCCATACAATTTGAATGTCCTAACAGAGCGTCTCGAGTGTCGTTAACAACTGTACCAAACTTTAAGCCCACCTTAACCGGCGAAATCCTGCTACTTTATGTGCAGGAGTGGTACAGTCCTGTACCACGCGTTATGAAATTCGTGCCGTTTACGAGCCGTGCTCATGCCGTGAGGAAAGAATGACAAGGCATATGCTACTAAGGTAAAAGTCGGCATATACCTCCAGGCCTCTACATATACAGGTATGGGAAAGATTAAATACAATATTAATATGTCTCTTCTAGTTGCACTAATTAGCACATATTCACTAGTGCACCTCCCACTACGTGTATGTGCCCAATATGTGTGTCTGCAGGTAAAGGGGATCACAAGAACATATACAAGAACATATAGCATATGCCTTGTCATTCTTTCCTCACGGCATGAGCACGGCACGTAAACGGCACGAATTTCATAACGCGTGGTACAGGACTGTACCACTCCGGCACGTAAAGTAGCAGGATTTCGCCGGTTAAGGTGGGCTTAAAGTTTGGTACAGTTGGTAACGACACTCGAGACGCTCTGTTAGGACATTCAAATTGTATATCTTTCTATATCAATAAAAGGAAAGTAACGCAATTTATAACTTTAATCGTGTAGAAATAGCATTAATCTTCGTCATACTCAGTGTTGTTGTTTCTATCAGCTTAAAGTGAGAATGGTTGTCTATTTTTTGTTCAATAGTGGGGTATGGTGGGTGATGGGCGGTGTTTACTTCAGGAATAGGGCATGTGACTATTTTCTGTTACTGATTTATCGTTCCCACGGGTATAAGATAGTATACTAGTATCAGAAACCGATGACTCCAGTACCAAAGTTATGGGTTTCTGCTGGCATTCAACTTCATACCCCAAACGATCAAACCACAATGCAAACTAGATGTACTTTATGCACATGTAGAAAAAACTTAACTTCTTAATTAGTCTGTTAACAAAATGAGTGTACCCTGAGAGTGTACGCGTCATTTTGTTTTGTCCATTGTTATTATCTGAGAGACTCCAACATTTTCTTTATTTTAAAGCAATGAAATATCACTTATGTAGATTTATGATTACTTTTCAACCATATGGCCTACTTCAGACAAACAAATTGCCCCCCCCCCCACCCACTCCACCCCCAGAAAGAAAACCCAAAACAAGCAGTACATGCACTCAGAAAAAATCCCTGTTATCATATTTCCTTCTGTTAATTTCTATTCAGTCTTCTTAGTCTCTTCAATGTAATATTATATTCTTCTAGTTTACTTTATTAGCACATGTTCACTCGTACCGCCCACTACGTGTATGTGCCCAATATGTGTGCCTGCAGGTAAAGGGGGTCACAAGAACAGTG
>CM032662.1:23343327-23395509 GCA_019095985.1 Streblospio benedicti
CGAGCTTCCGTCAGTACGTCTAAGGCGTTGACTATCCGACGAGATGCCGGGCAGGGTCCGGCATGAAAATGTCATTTTTATTGGACGTTCTCTCGACGGGAGTACAAGATTTTGGGAAAAACAGTCCGTTATAAGTCCGGTATCAGTCCGTTATATTGGTGTGACAGGCCCTTTTATGTGCAGGAGTGGTACAGTCCTGTACCACGCGTTATGAAATTCGTGCCGTTTACGAGCCGTGCTCATGCCGTGAGGAAAGAATGACAAGGCATATGCTACTAAGGTAAAAGTCGGCATATACCTCCAGGCCTCTACATATACAGGTATGGGAAAGATTAAATACAATATTAATATGTCTCTTCTAGTTGCACTAATTAGCACATATTCACTAGTGCACCTCCCACTACGTGTATGTGCCCAATATGTGTGTCTGCAGGTAAAGGGGATCACAAGAACATATACAAGAACATATAGCATATGCCTTGTCATTCTTTCCTCACGGCATGAGCACGGCACGTAAACGGCACGAATTTCATAACGCGTGGTACAGGACTGTACCACTCCGGCACGTAAAGTAGCAGGATTTCGCCGGTTAAGGTGGGCTTAAAGTTTGGTACAGTTGGTAACGACACTCGAGACGCTCTGTTAGGACATTCAAATTGTATATCTTTCTATATCAATAAAAGGAAAGTAACGCAATTTATAACTTTAATCGTGTAGAAATAGCATTAATCTTCGTCATACTCAGTGTTGTTGTTTCTATCAGCTTAAAGTGAGAATGGTTGTCTATTTTTTGTTCAATAGTGGGGTATGGTGGGTGATGGGCGGTGTTTACTTCAGGAATAGGGCATGTGACTATTTTCTGTTACTGATTTATCGTTCCCACGGGTATAAGATAGTATACTAGTATCAGAAACCGATGACTCCAGTACCAAAGTTATGGGTTTCTGCTGGCATTCAACTTCATACCCCAAACGATCAAACCACAATGCAAACTAGATGTACTTTATGCACATGTAGAAAAAACTTAACTTCTTAATTAGTCTGTTAACAAAATGAGTGTACCCTGAGAGTGTACGCGTCATTTTGTTTTGTCCATTGTTATTATCTGAGAGACTCCAACATTTTCTTTATTTTAAAGCAATGAAATATCACTTATGTAGATTTATGATTACTTTTCAACCATATGGCCTACTTCAGACAAACAAATTGCCCCCCCCCCCACCCACTCCACCCCCAGAAAGAAAACCCAAAACAAGCAGTACATGCACTCCAGAAAAATCCCTGTTATCATATTTCCTTCTGTTAATTTCTATTCAGTCTCTTCAATGTAATAGTATATTGTCTCTTCTAGTTGCACTAATTAGCACATGTTCACTCGTGCACTGCCCACTACGTGTATGTGCCCAATATGTGTGCCTGCATGTAAAGGGGGTCACAAGAACAGTGGGTATGCTTGAGTTATGGTCATCACATAGCGGTGGACACTGGTCACTACATGTGCTATCACCGCCGGAAGTATCCAACGCTGAGTAGCGTGAGTGAACCAGTAACCAGTCCACCCTGTGTCTATTGACATGATGAGTGACCATCCTGTGCAGGTGGTCACTCACAGAAAACTGCTAGCGGCACATGGGATTTCACTGATTTCATGACGTTTAAGCAACACATACACAGTACCACGCGTTATGAAAGACGGCACCGCAAGAAACCACCGTCGGCAAGATCAAAAGTAATTTCAATCAATACCAATCAATAATCCCAGTGGCGCGCGGTACGGGCCTGGAGGTATATACCGACTTTTACCTTAGTAGCATATGCCTTGTCATTCTTTCCTCACGGCATGAGGATGGCACGTAAACGGCACGAATTTCATAGCGCGTGGTACAGGACTGTACCACAGCGGCACGTAAAGTAGGAGGATTTCGCCGGTTAAGGTGGGCTTAAAGTTTGGTACAGTTGGTAACGACACACGTGACGCTCTGTTAGGACAAACGATCGTTTTTTTTAAAGACAAATAGTGGGGTTTGTTTGCGTTGCTAGTTGGGCATACAATGTTGTTGGTTTTTGTCGAGTATGCAATAGAGTGCGCGTGAGATACATGTTTGCTGGGTGAATATTTTTTCAAAAGGGAATGCAGGGCTTTTATTCTTATAATTATGGTGTTATATTATAAGATATATGAATCTAGAGAGTCATTACCAAGACGAATAAAATGAGCTGGATTTGTTGTAATCATTACATTATGAAATTATCAATATAATGTCTAACTGACGCGGTGCACTCCAATAGTCTGGAAATATGTTTAATGAACTTTCTTATACATATGAAATTTGGCATAAATACGAAAATAAAATGGAGACTCCTCAGTATGCGCACATACATACACACATAATCATACGCTCACGCACTCACTTTTTCACGCACATTTATCTACCTTATAAAAAAACCTGACAACATTATACCATATCATAGACTGCCCCATAGTTTTAAAGTGAACAAAATGATATTAAACATGAACAAAGAACAGATAATTGATTATATTATTTTTGCTAAATAGCCACGCCAGAACAGCTTGTTGACACGTGCATAGCACGAACAACCCGGTAATAATGAAATTATATATAATTCTAATCTACAAATGAAAAACTAACAAGGTCGACATGCACTAATATCACCATCTTGATAATGCATCTGTGTTTACAATCACATGACTGGATGACTAGCATTGGTGTATGCTATGTAAGGTTCAAACGATAAATTGCATGTATTTTACAGAAGTAAACGAGTGAAATGGCTTGAAGGTTTCACTGCAGAGATGAAAGCTTTAATTATCTACATCCACATATAATACATTCCACGTGTGTATGTTGAACACCGATACTCTGTAGAGTTCAAACCATATCAACTCTACCATGCTTTGCTTTTATCCCACACTCTACTAATGGAACGATCATAAATAACGATACCGGGGGGGTCGTCCATTTTTGGGAGAGCGAACAAAAAGTTAACCGACCCCCCCCCCCTCCATCAACATTTTAAAAAGTTGAGTGAATCCCCACCCTCCACTAAAGAAAAAGTCCTCTATATAGTCATTGCATTGCTAAAAGAAAATATTTGAAAAAAAGATGAAAAAAATTATACCGTAGCGTGATAAAAAAAAAGTTCAGCGACCCCCCCACACACACACAAAGGGAATCAGAAAAGTTGGACGACACCCCCACCTTTATGGACGACCCCCCCCGGTATCATTAGTCACTATCGTTCCCTAACACCTTTATCTGTATTACTAACACGTTCTTAAATCTCTTTTATTCGACGCACCAGCCCATAAGCTTCTATTGCTGTAGGAAAGCTGTACAACTGAAACCTGAAATACCTGAAACCTGAAACCCAAACATCATTACGGATGAGTCTCCGTTGGCCACACCGGGTCCTTCATGTAAACAATTGGCAAATTGACCCCCACCGCACCACCACTGAGATTAAAAAGAATAGGCTTCTTTTGATAGGACATTCAATGGCAGATCCATGTTTTTTTAAAAAGGGGTGGGGATGCGCACTTGAGGGATTTCATGGGTTTTGTATGCGCAATCGATGGCGGACGTGTAAAAAAACATGAAAATGAAGTATTTTGGCGGGATCTGCCTATGACATTGCACCTGGAATCGGCTAGTTAATGCATTGGTAACCAAGATTCCAGAAAGAAGTTCTCAATTTCATGCTTCAATTTGGTGGGTTCTCCTATGTTCTTGTCATAATACACAACGTCCCCGCCGGCGAGCCACGCCCCCCACCACCCAAACGTGCCATGCGTGATGATGGTGTGGTTGCACAGAGACAATATTGCCAGGTCTTCTGCTTCATTGTGCCCTTCAGAGAATGCAACGTCGGGCAGATAGAAGTGGTCCTTGCTCCACTCCATGCCATCGCTGCATATAACAAACTTAATATTACTGAAATTCTTCCTGAAATAGTCCATAGCCATGAGTGTGTAGTTAGCAGGAGGTGGTCTGGAGAAGGTAGCGTTCCAAGCGGCCGTATTCTGCAACACATCGCCCCTGCGTATGTGTATACCCACAAAAACAGTATTGGGATTAGAAGTCAAACTAGTTAGATAAGCCTTCCCTTTGTCTATGATTTCGGGCTTAAACGTGAACAAGTCTCTTATCTGCGTTTGAATGTCTCCAAAGTATTTCCAACTTTGGAGGTACCAGCATACCTGCACATCCTTGTCTGGTAAGGGCACAAAAGGCTCCTTAGCATAATAAAATTCATTTTGTGGCTGGCAGAGATGAGTTATATTTTCTGGTGGTTTTTCCACAACATATGGTATCACCGATGGTTGTCTAAAATACTTTTGTATGACGTCTGCCGTGTGGTTGTCAACGGCCAATGTTCTGTTGTTCCACGTAGCGATGCCCAACGCTGCTGCAACCTCAAACATAACATTCCCTAATCTACCAGTAGTAAACATGTACACTTTGCAGCTATTATTTCTCTCCCCTTCTGATGGACGCGTCGTTGCAATAGTTGATATGGTATATGGGAACGGACTTGAGGTCGAACTTTGACTGGTCGTCTGTGTGGGAGTAGTGGTGGATGTCATTATCTGACTGGTTGATGTAGATGTTGTTGATGTGGTAGTTGAAATCTGGCTGGTTACAGATTCAATTGAAGTCTTTGCAACCATTGATGTGGCAATCGGCATTGTATTAGTTGAATGCCTTACATTTTGTGTTCTGCCTGTTGCATTTGTGGCATTGGGAAGTTGATTAGGATCAAGAGGAGGTGCGGTTGTCCGCAGTATTCTACTTGGATCAAGAAGAGGTGCCGTTGTCTTTGGAAGTAGTGCAGGCACCGTGGTTTGACGTAAAATGTCTGTTGTTGATTTGTATAATAAATTGGTAATAGTGGTGCCAGGTCTGTTCGGACCGCCCATATTGATACGTTGCAATGGCTCTTGTATTGGAGGCACTGCTCCTATCGCACCCAGCGAGTTATGCATATCATATGGTATGTATTTTGGAAGTTTTAGACCATGTGAGTTAAATTTGAGCCATTCATTGCTCTTGTTATCCCGTGTTGATAGTGCATCTTGAAGATGAAATTCTTTTTGAACTAATGCCGAGTTATTATTCGCAGCACGAAGTACAAAAGAGCTGCTTATATCTACTTCAAACTTGTCGAGAACAATGTAAATTAACGACAGTATTAATGAGACAATGAGTAAGCACTGCGACTTCGGACCCATGATAAGTGTGTGCATTTGGCTTATATAAAATGCAAGAAAAACAAGTGTCCCAGCCGTAACTTGCATCGCATGTGACTTCCAATATCAATTATTAGTCTCGTCAGTGGGAACACGTGTGTACTCAAACTATGAAGGTATTCCATGGCTATTTTCATGAATATCATAATGTATTTCATTGCATGAATTAGCTTCAATTAATGTTAATTAGGTCACTCACAGCACTATAATTCAAATCAGCTAGAGAAGTTTCCGTCATTATAGTTATATATAGCTTGTTTCCATCCATAAGAAACGTGGAGAAATATTGCTATTTCTAGTATCCACACAAACTATGTTTGCATCTATTTTGAAACATGCAAATGGGTTTAACATGCGTAATATCCCAACTTGTTCATCAGCCACAGCTATATCGATACGCATAATGACATCAATAAGCAAACGTGTCCTTACAATGATCTATGGTGTTACATGGTGAGGTGTGATACTTGTTTTCTATTAATTTATTGGGTTCCAGGCGACTGACTACCAGTTTGTTATGCCACGCAGTTGTCTCAGTTTTTTTTTTATGAGCCTCAAGCGTCGTCAACGGAGTGGAACCACAGGAAAGTCCTCTTATCGGAATGAATGATTTACGCAAACATTATCCCGTGCGTTAGTAGCCTTGAACAAAGACAACAATACAAACTTCAGCGGTGTGGATGACCTGGACAAGGCATACATATGACCATTACATTCCCAAATAGGGTCATAGAAATGTATGCCAACTATTATCAAAGTAACTTACTGATGAATGTATATGGTTCTTAAATTAGCGTAATTAAACGCATGTATAACATAAGGAAAAAGTATTCATATTAGCATCGCAAACAATTAATATTGGCATAGTGTCTGTGAATGTTAGATTCACGCAGGAATTACCCAAGTACCGATCAGGTGCACACGAACATGATACGGCCAAAGATTATAGATTTACTTTTATTTGATGTGATACGTGATATATTAGTCTTGATAATGCAGGACGCCCCACCACGAACATTGTCTTTTTCTAGCTGCAGAGAACCAAAGAAAAACCAACATATGTCCACGTTTACCACATGTTAACCCACATCTACCCACGTACACCTGTAATTTCAAGGTCGTGTACAGCAAAAGGGTAGATACTTTTTTAGTGGACATTTGTCTGCAGCGAGGAAAACGCGTCAAATCGCCTAGTGATTTCCCCTTCTTATTTCCTTTTTGTTTTCGTGGATGCTGGTTCATGATAAACAATATAGCTACAATACCAGATGAGACATGCAAATATTACTTTAATAACGTACTTATTGATAAATAATTTGATCGTGTTCATGATTGTCAGTGTCAATGCTGAGCACACACAGAATGTCATTTTGGATATAAGGGAACGATCATGAATATTGATACATTTTCTTTAGAGCCCCCAAAATGGTCGAGCCCCCGGCATTGTTATTCATGATCGCTACCTAATATAATACAAACTATTGAAATTGCGTTTTATTTTAACTAAACAAGCTAGTTCTTAGATAAAGCACAGCTAGAATGAACACCCACCACAATTATATCAGAACACGGACATGTATTATCTCGGGTCTGTTGTCTAGATCTTCAATGCCAAGTTGCGTTGGTGTCTTGAGGGAGTTATTACCAGTATTGATGTGTCTATCCCTCTAACAAAATTGTTTTCAAAAGAAAAAACTAAATTAAAAGGCGGCATGATAGAACACCAACTGATATTCACATGGGGCGAATCTCGGTTTCTGGTGAGAATTTGATTTTTTGTGTGTGTTTGTGTGTCTCGAGGTGTATGTGCCCTCAGGTGCATTCTTTGAAATGTTCAGCACCATTTTTTACACGTAAAACTTTTCTGGGTGATTCACACTTTTTTCCTTCAATAAATCTCATGATTTGGGACGCGGGGTTGAGCCGTTGCTGGTGTAAAAAAAGTTAATGTTACATTCACAAAATCTCTTATAGTGATGCCGTTATGTTTTGGGCAATCAATCTTAAAATCATAACGCAAACGCGTATGCAAATTATGACATTACAGTACAGGTAATTCTATATGTGCATATAGATTAATAAGTTTTAAGTCAAACAATCAGCCATTTTAATTAGTTTGCTTTATTTGTAAAATAACTGGCTTGAAAATTTGACACAGTAGAGCTAAATATATCTGATCATGGTAGAAAACCATGAATGTCTACAAATAGAGTTTTCACTGTACATATGCTAATATGACGGAAATTGCCGAGTATTCATGAGTCTGATTCTCTCATCATTTTATATGATGTATCTTTATAAATTCACAGAACACAATAAGAAATGAGGACATAATCATGTTCTATATGTAAAATCACAACGTTTGATATGCTGGATGGTTATGTTCTGCTGTTTTATCATATCATTTGAAATCAAGGGACCCTTACAAGCCAAAACCGATCATTTCCGAGAGACGCGTTTACGTCACGTGACCTAAAGAGCCTCGACTGTAAAGACAGAACAATAAAACCGGCTCTTCAAATTCTCTAATATAATGCATTAAAGCATACACACAGCGACATAGGATTAGGTGAAGCCTTTGGTGATACTTTCAGGATCACAAAGGAAGAAGATAAACTCACAATGGCGGCGAATATGTACAGAGTTGGAGGTAAAAATTAGCGGTTTTTATAAAATCGTGTAAGCGTGGAACCAAAGCCGCTACCGTAAACTCATAATCTGGTACTTTTGTAAAATCCCTCTTGCTTTTGTAATTAAAGAATTTTGATAGAATGTATTTGGAGTCTACTCAACTTAGACAGTCTCGTGTGTATAGTTCAGGGTGTATGAAAGGGTCAAGCTCTTTAAAATCGTCGCAAAACTGCATAGTGTGTATTACCGTAAACTAGTGAAATGAAATACACAAATACACATTGTCTAAGTAATATGGCCAATGTGTGTCTTTAATAGTTTTAACACAAGTTGCCATTTAGTAATAATTTTTTATTGTAACTATGCAAACCACATAATTTCAAAATTTTGTTGGTTCATGAATGGTTTCGTTGAAATGATGGCTGAGATGAGATTAGTGAATTAAACCTTAATTGGCAGGTGTATTATTGTCTAGACAAAGGGATGGCCTGTATATGTCCTCATTGGTTTTTCGATTTCTTTTACTCTGCACATACATTTAGTTTTGCAATAACTACCCGTAGGTTAAAAAAACACCTTTTTAGTGGGCAATTTTCGCCAGGCAAAATCAACACTCCGTTTTTCTTATTTGGCCAAGTGAAATTTGACGTTTGATATCTTGGCTGAACATTTTGGCAGTGGGGCTTCTGGTTAGGATGGTTGAACTTTGAATGCAAGTTCTACAAATATTGATATGGGCTGTATCATGGCTATATACTGCGAATATAGCTGTGAGATATGATGATACATGTGAAAAATCTGAATCTATTTATGCGTTTTACCTTTAACATTCTAATATGTGTGTAACGTTTACTGAATCACCTTATCCTCACTATTCAAAATGTGCCATACAAAATAATTTTTCCATAACATTTTGTCTATTTAGTTTATTAACTCATTTAACATCAAATGGTAAAAATAAGCGGAAATGATATAATAATACACCCAAATCAATTCTCTGGCTGATTGTGTACCCACAGGGACTCTTCCTCTTAAAATTCTACAAACAGTTCCAGCAATCCCAAATTGAGATTACAAAGAGCCATGGAGATAACATGAAGTAAATATTTATCTGTTGTGCTAGATGAGTGTGCGACCACATTGACGTACGTCAGCAGATCGTCACATCACATGAATGTTTGTGTGATGACCTGCTATCGTATGTGGATGTGACACGTGCATCTAGTAGGAAATTATGTTAGTGATCAGCCAAACGAAATGAAGGAGGCCTTATTAGGCACAATACGCCAATGTCTTTTATTGTTTCAGATTATGTCTTCTTTGAGACATCTTCAACAACACCCTATCAGATTAGAAGAATTGAAGAATTAAACAAAGTAAGTTGCATTTGTGTCATGTTTTGTACTTTGGTGCATTGTAATTAAATCACAGAGGTATATATATATATATTCATATATATGATCACTTGTAAAATCATAAATGTAAAAAAAAAAAATTTTTTATGCAGACACCAAATGGAAACGTTGAAGCTAAAGTCATGTGTTTCTACAGAAGGAGGGACATATCAAGCTCCCTTATCATGCTGGCTGACAAGCATCAAAGTATGTTATCAAACTGGTTTTTGAGTAGTAACTGAAGTGTAACATCTTATTTTGTATAATGATATTTGTTGAAATGGTATGTTTAATCACTAGACCACATTGATTATGATTGATGAAAAAATAATTTTGAGTCCATGCAATATCATTTTCATGTTATATGATCAGTTTTGATATATCATCCTATTGACTGTGCTTCTTGTCAATAGTTTTTCTTGTGCACTAAATCCTATTTTGCACTTTTAGATTTAGTTTTAATGCACTAGTTCAGTTTCACTCATTTTATCAAAATAATTACTTGATTAGAGTGATCCATTACTTACAATGTTCAATTTGTTGCACTTATTTACACTTAACATTTTTTTAACTCTGATATTAGGTTACTTTTCTCATTTGTTTGCATTACTAATATTGTACGTAAAGAAATTAACATCGATTGATTTGAGTTTTGCATTATTTAATTACATGTAGTTTACATAAAGATGGTTCTAAGCTCGCTTTGAAATAAATTCTCTAGCCATGAGAAAGTCCAAACATATTTCCAGCCAGTCTTGTTAATATTTTGAAAATTACTTCTCTTATATTTAATCTAGATGCAGGCGTCATCACCACGGCATACGTTAGCAAGTCAGCACACATACATCTTAGTGGTGTGACGATCTGCTGACGTATGTCGATGTGTTGGCGTGCGCATGTAGAAGCATGTAGCTGCATATATGAAGCTAACAATTTCATATATTTTCCATGTGATTTTTAAAATACCTCGTCAATTTATCATTTACATGTACTCAATCTGAATTCTGAAGCTTGACAATTTCAATATCCGATATTTTTATTGAAAGTTGAAATTTCTCCTGGTTGGACGTAGCTTTTGTTGTGTGTTGCTGTGTGGCTTGCTCACGTTTGTTTCTCCGCTGTCTCTCCCGTGATGCTGATCAGGTGGCAGCTTTGCTCACTTACAAGGTACGATGGACGGAGACTCTGAGGATGGCGGCTCTGAGAGTGGAGACGGTGTTCAGAAGGAGGAGAAAAAACCTGAGAAGAAAGAACCAAAAGAACAAACCGAAAATGCAAGGGAACAGGAAGATTTGGGTACGATTCTAGCTCATGTACAAGATAAATACATTGCATTCTGTTACACTTACTATTGAATATTAAACAGTAAATTCTAAATTGAGATAACTCATACAAATCTGTTGTTCTGTATCTTTAGGTGATAAAGAAAAACATCAGCTCAAGCACCGAGAATTGTTCCTATCTCGCCAAGTGGAGACCCTGCCAGCCACGCATATCAGAGGCAAATGCACAGTGACGTTGCTAAATGAGACGGAGAGTTTACTCTCTTACCTCAACAAAGATGTACGTACGATAGTCACTTGACAGTTATCATTTATGATTTTAAAAGTGTGAAATGAATTCGAAGACTTATTTGCTAATGTATGAAGAAAAACCTGGTTTGCTATGTAATCAGAGATGTGAACTTATGTTGTTGTTTTTTTTCCGTATTTTTACGATTTTTGACCCCTGAAAATTCATTACATCCGGGACAGGGGTTTATTACGGGATTTTACTAGTGTCAGAGAAATATGGACAGTTACTTAAAATACAGCTTGATCGGCGCCATTTAAGCGTTCATAACGCAATCTTTATTTGTAAGAAACAAAATAATTTCAACTGGTTCACGAAAGTAACTTATCTACTGCGAGAAAACGTGTTTGCACACTGCTGTATTTGCGTTGTGATAAATGCATGTTGCCTAAGGAACTAGAAAGGCCAGGAGGTGCGCACTTGCCAATAAGGCTACTTTGGTGTCAATCTGTTAAAACTTCTTTTAATATGCTTAGAATATTAAAGTAACAGTAAAATATATAATCTATCATTCCTAATAGGGTTTCACATGAAGTTATCTATTTTTAATAATGATGACACTGCTTCAAAATGGCATTTGATGGACTTATATCATGAAGCCTGTGAGAGAGGGGTAAATGGCAAATGCTTGTTTAATCTAAATATTAACTACTTTATCAATTCTTGTTGGATTTTGGTGATCTTTTTTTTTATTGATTTCCGTGATATCTAGATTTTTTTCCAATCATCATTTTTTTTTTCATTTCACCCCGGAGTAGTTTACAATACTAGTAAATATACTAGTATTTCCCTTATTATTGTTTATTATAAGTAGAAAAACATTAAGATTTTATTAAGATTTTTTATATTTTTTATTAAGATTTTTGGTTGAAAATTAAGATGTTTCATGGCTGTGATTAAGATTTTCAATGCTGACGGGTTCACATCCCTGTGTAATGTTCATTTTATGATTTGCAGGACTCTTTCTTCTATTCCCTTGTGTATGACCCACAGCAGAAAACTTTGTTAGCAGACAAGGGTGAGATTAGAGTGGGATCTCGCTATCAGGCCGACATTCAGAGTCTACTCAAAGAGGGTTGGTGTACCAATTTTTTTTACACTGAAAATTTTCATATATGATTCTTACTTTTCTGGGGTATTGTATTTTTGTACTGTTAACATTATTTGTTTGTTCGCTACTATGATACAAGCATAATTTATAAACACTAATTTTCTGCTTTTTACTTTCTGCTAATTTATTCAAGATGTGAATGTCCTTTCCTGATCATGATGGTGTCTGTATTTTTTTGTAGGAGAATCTGATGGGCGAACGATGTCTGAACTAGAAAATCTTGTGTGGTCTCCGGACACTAGTGTCAAATCTAATATTACAGACAAACAGATCGATCAGTTCTTGGTCATTGCAAGGTAATATTGCTCATTTGAAGCATATATTTTCTCCTGTCTGCTAATTCTATGTGGGCCCGAAAGAATTTACTATATAGCTTGCTGATGATTTTATTTTTCTGGAACATGTAGGTCTGTTGGCACTTTTGCGCGTGCGTTGGACTGCACTAGCACTGTGCGTCAGCCGAGTCTGCACATGAGCGCCGCTGCAGCTTCTAGGGACATCACTCTGGTGAGCAAAAAATTTAAGCTTCTGAAATCGATAGATTTTTTCATACTACAATGTCTGTGAACGTGTACTTTATGAAAAAAACTATGATTTTAGACACCGTGCATCACTTAGACTTTTTTTATCTTACTTTTACCACTTTCCTTCTCAACCACTTTTGCAGTTTCATGCCATGGACACATTGCACAAGCACCGCTACGACTGCTCCCGTGCCATCAGCAGCCTGGTGCCCTCGTCTGGGCCTGTGCTCTGCAGGGATGAGATGGAAGAATGGTCTGCGTCAGAGGCTAACCTTTTCGAGGAAGCTCTCGACAAATATGGCAAAGACTTCAACGATATCAGACAGGACTTTGTGAGTTGTTTTGAGTGTGTTTGCTTGCAATGTATATGTAATATTTTTTTTAATGACTATTCCAATTTGATTGCTGTATACTAGTACTAGAACTATTGACGTGAATTTGGTGTTACAAAGTTTGAAGGATTTAGTACAATCTTATGAACTCTATTTTTAATTTTTCTATCCAGCTTCCTTGGAAGAGCCTGAAGAGCATCGTCGAGTACTATTACATGTGGAAGACCACAGACCGTTATGTGCAGCAGAAGCGGATCAAGGCTGCGGAGGCTGAGAGCAAACTCAAGCAGGTCAGTCATTTCATTGATTGCAAGTTAAAGCAAAATATATGCCTCTTTCTTTTTGGATGTGTAGAGCAGTCTTAAGTAAGTCAGATATGAAGGCTCTAATGTTTTGTTGAGTCTTACATGATTTTTTGATGATATATTTTCATAGCAAGGAATAATTATTAAAATTTAATTATAGGACTTCTATTTTATTTTATTTTTGCCAATTTTAACTACCACTGTAGGCATTTATTCCCACTTTAGGAATGTAAGGGTTAATGTTTAGTTTTTTATTTTGAAGGTGTATATCCCAACTACAACAAGCCCAATCCAGCTCAGATCACAAATGTTAATGGCATGGACAGTCGAGGCTGTGAGAGTTGTTACCGTGCAGTCATCACAGTGGTATGTGCTTTTATTAACCCTCTCGACGCCAGGCGTAAATTTACTATGATACCCCTGAGTGCCAGACACGCATTTTTCGTGGCGTGTTATTCACTGTGGGGCTTCAATTGTCATAGTCGAAAATATGATCCTTTGTAGCTCTTATGTTTTTCATCAGAACATTTTCACATTTACACTACGCATTCAGGAGACGGTCTAGTTTCTTATTTTCACCATTATAAATAAAGATACATACAGCATCAAGTAACATTTTGACAATTTCGAGTGTCGTCCATTCATTTGACAGCTTGCATGGTTGATTTTAAATGTCGTATTATCAGTAGAAATTTTAAGTGCAGCGACTTTTTATCCAGGATAGACACCGAAAAAACACCATAAACCATCCCTATTTCATAATAATATATTTTTACTTACAATAATACGCACCAAAAAACATGTCCAAACTTGATTTCTTTATCTTCGTGGGTCTTTGACAGGGATCATTCTATCACCCGACCAAGACATCATCCGTTTTTGATAGAAATACTAGATCTCCGACGTCCACACTTATTGGGTAGTTTGCCAAAAGCTTTTTATTTGTGATCCGAATCCAAGATACAATAACATGAGGCGTGGATGACGAATAATATGATTATTCTTCTTCAAAAATTTATATTTCCTCACAGAATGGTAGATCTTACCGTTTGGACCAGTTTCCGGAAATCAGCTAGAAATGGGCGGCGCAATAGATTCTTAAGAGAGCTCTTGATAAAGGCTTATTGCATCATTTAGCAGTTGTCAAAAATTGTTATGTCGGGCGATTGAACCTAAGAATACTGCTTTCAAGGCTGAAAATTCCATGTCGTGATATGACCTTGAAGTCTAGTTTCACATTTCATATTGGGCCTCGAAGCAAAGCTGGGGACTTCAGGTTTCCAGTGATGTATGACAAGCTATGGTTTTAAATAAATAAGAGTATTTCAGGACTCAAAATTGAAGCAGAAAATGCGTGCTAGGTTGTCAAATATTCGTTGTCACCGAATAGAATTAAAATATTAACACTATGCTGCTTATTTCCTTCTAGAAATATATTGAAATGTCAAGGTAAAGTAGTTGTTGTTGACACATCGGAATTTGAGACTAGAACCACGAGTATTTAACTACGAATATGCCAGTCAAACTCGAACTGTTTTTGAGTGAGTCTGTCGACTGTTGGCGATAGGCGTAATTTCGTGTGTCGACTTTTGTCGACAAATGGCGTCCAAAGGGTTAAGCTCTCTTGATTGAAATCTCGTTATATTTGTTATATCTTTTTTTACTCTTTTTCTGATTGCTCTCCAGAGTGTTGGTACTTTGTAAAATTTGGAAAGATTTCTCAACTGGTCCCCAAATCCATGTAGCAATGTGAGAGATATATTAATTTAAAAGTATGATATTCATATGATAACTTTAAAAATCTGTATGTTTTCTGTTGCCAGGTATGCTTGGGGCCGATGCACATGCAGTGCCGTCTGTGTGCCATGTGCTGGATTTATTGGAAGAAGTATGGTGGGCTGAAGCTTCCGACTCGTCTGGGTAGGTACATCTGTGAGGCTCCAGCCCGCAGAAGTTCTCATGTAAAGGCGCAAATGATTTGTTGGTTATTACCATATAGCGATCCGTAGTCTTTTTTTTCCAGCAGTAAAAAGTGTATGTTGTAAGTGCCTAGATGAAGTACCACTGCACTCTACTGTTGTGTATTGATTATTAAACTTATTCCAGTGCAAAGATGTTGATTTGTATTTTGCTTTGATGTTGATTTCCACTCGATTCTTAACGACATGTAATGCTTTTATACATTTTGATTACTTATAAGTTGATACTTGTGTGTCCAGGTAGAACTAGACTGTCGGTAAAGCTGTTGCCATTGTCAGTGAAACAGTCTGCTGTAAATCTGCTACACTCAATTTCACAAAATATTGTCATAAGTATTTTATAGTGAATATCACACCAATGGATTTATTTGAACCAAAAGTTTGTCACATATCACTCTATAATTATAAGAAAGAAAGTGCATTAAAAGAGTAGAATGGGAAGCAATATGCTTACATGTCTTAAGCCGTTACAATAAATTTTGAAATAGTAACATCTGCTAAAATTATACTGTTTTCAAAAATTAAATGACCTTTTTTTTTGCTGCTATATGATATTATCATTTTTTCTTCTAATAAAAGATCTGCCAATATTTTTGTGAAAATGGTTCATTTGTAGTTATAATAGTGTAAAAACTAACCCGCTTTTTTAATTTTCACCTGAAAATGGCATGGCTTTTATATATTGTTTGATAAAGTTAGTCTAAATGAATGTGATGTGATAAATGTAAGATCTGTCCTATGAAGTAAGCGTCACATGATCATGTTAAGGTCCAGCTGACCAGGAGAATTGATCGATGATGTTGTTTTCTGTAGATGGAAACCGGCCCCCACCTGACCAGAGACCAGGTACTGCCTTTTGCTATGTACTATGTAGAAGTACACTACTAAATGAGTTTTTGCAAATGGTACTATTTGAAGACCCCATACCTCCCTGATTTCTTTTAAGATTAAATACTTATATTTCAATCTTAAATACGCACTGCTTTTTAATATTTGCAGAAACTCTTTTTTGCACAAGCTGAAAAATGAAATTGCATGTGGAAAATACATAATCACTTAATGTATATTACATTCTTTTTTTTTTGTATGATTTTACTAACCATTAATTCAAATTACATTTATGTTGGTCTGTGGATGCATGTTTTAACATAGTGTTCAGACTTGTACAGCAACGATGTATTTTTAAATGTAGTTGCAAATAAAGTTTGCTTAATTTAAGCTATATTTCTTCCGTTGCAAATGGGTCTAATGTGTACCCAAAGTATTTTTGAATTATTGTCTAAATATATATAACTTTTTTAAATGTTTCAAAACAGAAAGGATGCAAAGTAATATACCATTTTAGACTGATTAATACATTTGTGTTTAGTTCTTACAAGGCTTGACACTAGCTAGTTCCTTGGTGTTCTGGGCACATAAATCTAAGTCACGGCATATCAAATATTAGATTTGTATGCCCTGGTGGGCACGACGTCCAAAATTCCATTTCTTGACATGTTTGCCCCAAATCAATCGTATTCATGTGAAATGTTGGTATTCGATATGGTGAAACTTATAAATGAAGTTTTTCATATTTGATCTCATAGTTAATAAGAAATTTATTAATAAAAATACAGAATATTGAAAATATTGTTAGTACATGATATTGAATTAATATTTACAATATAATTTGGAAAAAGAAATTACCTGTGTTTTAACTAAAAAGTTTTAGGGCAACTTAAAATTAGATCAGTGCAACTGAATGTGGCCTATCAAAAAAGTTTGTGTCAAGTCCTGTTATTACTTAATGACTAATTCACTGTTATGTTGGTTTTTCCCTGATTAATGCTGATTAATCTTCCATTGAGGAATGGATTTAGTATGCGTGATATTTGTTGCTCAGCAAAGTCAAATTGTAACAAATGTTTAGCTACAATTATTTCAATTTTTGTTAAAGCTGATTTACATACAATGTAATTTAAGTTCTGTTGCTCACAATGTTTGATTACTGCATAATTTGTGCCATACTGGATAAAATATTTAAAATCATTTTTGAACAGATATGCAGTCTTTTGTTCATTGGAGAAAAGGATTAGTTATAGATGTTCATGATCATTCATGTATGTAGCGTTATTTTGAGTATTACTACTTGCTTTTGTGCTAAAAATCAGCCAAACCTGGATAGCTTTTCACCATTCCATTGGCTTCATCAGTCCCAATGACTTGCCGCCATTAGGTTAATAGATCACGTGATAGTGGTGTGGACGTCGGCGGGCGTGGCAGGATGTTGCTGTAGTTGCGGCAGTTCCAGGGGCCCCCCCACATTCTTGTTGAGGTCCGGTTTGAGTCGTCTGATATGAATGGCCTCTCTAATTAGAGAAACTGTCAGCGGAACTGCCGACGTCTACAGCAACATCCTGCCAGCCGCCGACAAGCCATACCACTTATCATGTGCGCATTAACCCTTTTGCGGCAAGTCGTTAGACTGATGAAGCCAATGGAATTGGCAAAGTATCCAGGTTTAAGCTGATTTTTGTGCACAAAAGCAAGTAGTCTCAATAATTAAATCTTGTGCAGATGAGCATTCGATATATGTATGTATCGTATATATTTTTGGATATGATTACCCTTTGTATAAAGCCAGACCTTCCAATATTTCAATTTTATATTTTGCACAATTGTTCTTTATTCTATTTTCGTCACCCAGATGGCAAGCACAGCAGCGTATGCATCGCTGTACCATTAGCCGTTTACCCGGGCGCTGCTCGGTTGAAACAGATGAGATCCCGAACACATTAAATGCTCCTCCTCCTCCCCTGTCCTTCCTCCTGCCCTACATCCCTCTTGCACTAGTTCTTTTGTCAGTATACAGGTCTGTAACAGATTAAATAAATCTCCATCATTGTCCTCCCATCATCATATGCCACAGCCATTTACACAGTAAAGTTTCTACCAAATATGGCAATGATTGATCCCTCTAATATCCTTCCCCAGCTACTGCTACCCATGAAACACGCATGAGCAGTTTAAATGTCCCACTCACCCCCACCCTTCCTTCCACCCCCCCTCTTCTCTCTCCCCAACCCTCTACCTCATCCCGATCCAAGCAGGTCCACAATTAATGCACCCCTTCTTGCTACTGCTCTGGTTGAAACGAAGAGATCTTGGAACATACTAAATGCTCCTCCTTCCCATTCTTTCCCCTGTCCCACATCCCTCACACCAGCCCCGTCACTACACAGGTCTTGGACAGATTAAATACACCTCCATCACCTTCTTCCCACACTCATATGTGACAGCCATACACACACTACATGTATGTGTCAATGCTTGATCCATTTAACATCCCTCCTCCAGCTACTCCTACCCGCAGCAACACGCAGACTATTAAATGTCAATCACCCCCTCTCTGCTGCTGCTCGAGTTGAAATTGATGAGGCTGCTTTTATCCACATGTAATTGTGACATCATTGGTTTCATTTATCTCTGTTCTGCCATGCTTTGCCTATTGAGATAGCTGATTTCTTACATCCTCCCGTCTCCCAGACCGATATTCAGCCATTCTCTGCCTAGCCAGTAATCTTTGCACATTTCTGTCCTCTTCATTCTGATTTTCCCGATATGCAGCCATTCTTCGCCTAACCACGATGTTCGCTGATTCTGCCCTTTGTGTTTCATTTTCTGTTTGCATCATGAAACCTTTTTGTGAAAGTGTATAGCGCCAATTGATGAACGCCTTCCTTTTCCTTTTGGTCAGTGAAACTGAATAAAATAAGAGTATGTGAAGTGTACATATATATAATTTGCGCGCTTGCTAGACTTTTTATATTAAAGTGCGCAGTCACACAGACTCCACGCACTGATTTTCGCAATACGCGTGGAACATATGTTTTATACGGGCAATCATATGTGTGTGTAAAATATTAAAGTGATAGATGCAGCTAAATGTGGGAGGGCTGTACGCCATGAGCAGAAGTTTGAATACCCTTTTTAGCTCAACGATGATGGCGCATTTACTACCAGCCAAAAAAAAAAAGTTTTATATGGCGTCATGCATTGTTTTCTTTGCGTGTATGCTGCCGTAATGCGCAAACTACATGTGACGGCACTTAACTGCTTGTTATGCTTACAGATTCAAATAATTACCGAAATAATCTATTAATTAACGGTAACGCTAGCTGCAGCAAAGCAAGACGCTCCGCTTATCTACTTACGTGTAACGCATCAATGTATGACGATATGCAGAGGAAACCCGCACGCTTAAGTTATCATTGGCCCTTTGAGTATATCTATTTATTTTGAAATAATTCTTTGTACTAATAAAATGAAACAAAGAATATTTGCAAAAGTTATTTCTGTTTTTGCAGGAGTTCAGCCTGAAAGGCAGCACCTGGCCTTTCCACACAGCACATGGGCTGGTGATCAGCGCCGGCTTCGCCCGCGATCCGTCATGAAAACGGCGCTGCTTCACCACAATTGTTAAAATCTGGTACCCAAAGTTGGGTCGGGTTTGGCATCCGGGTTCACGGGTTCAAATTTCTTAGCCGCCCTTATGAGTAAGGCACCCTACTAAAAAACATGAAATAACAGTTATCATTTTATACATTACTGCTTTGTACTAATAAATGAAACAATACTCAATTGACTCCTTGTTTGCAGGAGTTCCGCCTGAAGACGACCTGGCGCGGCACTCCACACAGCACAGGAAAGTTGGTGATCCGCGCTCAAGCTGCCCCTGGCCATGAAGACGCTGCGGCTGCTTTCTGCTCATCACAACGCCACTCACACGCATGTCAAGACAGGTATGACAGATTTGTACATTTGTACATCAACACAATAGTGTTCCCACGTGGCAAATCCTTACTGGTCAGCACTCTTCAAAAAACTCAAGGCTCACTGCAAATCAAACATTTACATTTGCATCAATTTTCGATCAATGCAATCGCCCTTATTGTTTTGTGATATATGCTGGTGATATAAGTTGTAAATCAGGCTCTAAGACATATTTTGTAGCTAATATTTTGTATTGTAGGTTTGTGCTGATATCCTGCAGATCTTCAAGTCTTCTGCACGCCAGCTATTCCAGCCTATCAACAACATTGCGCTTGATCAAGCAGGAATGTAAGTTGCTACCACAATGTCCATATGATTGACTTGCCAGCTTTGACCCTATTACTGTAGCGTTGTATGATTTTAATGAAAAAGCACTATATATAGATAGATATTAATATACTTGTAGCTTCTTGTCATCAGCGAAGTTTGAAAAGTTTACGTGAATGAAAAATAACATGATTTTTTTATTTTTAGAATATACATGATTTTTTTTGTATTACTTTTATATAGGTTCAGTGCTAATGAATGACATAAAAGAAGTTGGAAAAAGCTTGTGCCAAAAAGAAAACGATTCATGAACCCGTAAGAAAACTTAGTATAATGAAATTTAGATGTGTGACTGAAATTCTCATATCTGGCTCAGATCCGTTATGTGCAGCAGAGGATCAAGGCTGCGGAGGCTGAGAGCAAACTCAAGCAGGTCAGTCATTTCATTGATTGCAAGTTAAAGCAAAATATATGCCTCTTTCTTTTTGGATGTGTAGAGCAGTCTTAAGTAAGTCAGATATGAAGGCTCTAATGTTTTGTTGAGTCTTACATGATTTTTTGATGATATATTTTCATAGCAAGGAATAATTATTAAAATTTAATTATAGGACTTCTATTTTATTTTATTTTTGCCAATTTTAACTACCACTGTAGGCATTTATTCCCACTTTAGGAATGTAAGGGTTAATGTTTCGTATTTTATTTTGAAGGTGTATATCCCTAACTACAACAAGCCCAATCCAGCTCAGATCACAAATGTTAATGGCATGGACAGTCGAGGCTGTGAGAGTTGTTACACCGTGCAGTCATCACAGTGGTATGTATTAAGCTCTCTTGATTGAAATCTCGTTATATTTGTTATATCTTTTCTTTACTCTTTTTTCTGATTGCTCTCCAGAGTGTTGGTACTTTGTAAAATTTGGAAAGATTTCTCAACTGGTCCCCAAATCCATGTAGCAATGTGAGATATATTAATTTAAAGTATGATATTCATATGATAACTTTAAAAATCTGTATGTTTCTGTTGCCAGGTATGCTTGGGGCCCGATGCACATGCAGTGCCGTCTGTGTGCCATGTGCTGGATTTATTGGAAGAAGTATGGTGGGCTGAAGCTTCCGACTCGTCTGGGTAGGTACATCTGTGAGGCTCCAGCCCGCAGAAGTTCTCATGTAAAGGCGCAAATGATTTGTTGGTTATTACCATATAGCGATCCGTAGTCTTTTTTCCAGCAGTAAAAGTGTATGTTGTAAGTGCCTAGATGAAGTACCTGCACTCTACTGTTGTGTATTGATTATTAGCTTATTCAGTGCAAAGATGTTGATTTGTATTTTGCTTTGATGTTGATTTCCACTCGATTCTTAACGACATGTAATGCTTTTATACATTTTGATTACTTATAAGTTGATACTTGTGTGTCCAGGTAGAACTAGACTGTCGGTAAAGCTGTTGCCATTGTCAGTGAAACAGTCTGCTGTAAATCTGCTACACTCAATTTCACAAAATATTGTCATAGTATTTATAGTGAATATCACACCAATGGATTTATTGAACCAAAAGTTTGTCACATATCACTCTATAATTATAAGAAAGAAAGTGCATTAAAAGAGTAGAATGGGAAGCAATATGCTTACATGTCTTAAGCCGTTACAATAAATTTTGAAATAGTAACATCTGCTAAAATTATACTGTTTTCAAAAATTAAATGACCTTTTTTTTTGCTGCTATATGATATTATCATCATTTTCTTCTAATAAAAGATCTGCCAATATTTTGTGAAAATGGTTCATTTGTAGTTATAATAGTGTAAAAACTAACCCGCTTTTTAATATTTCACCTGAAAATGGCATGGCTTTTATATATTGTTTGATAAGTTAGTCTAAATGAATGTGATGTGATAAATGTAAGATCTGTCCTATGAAGTAAGCGTCACATGATCATGTTAAGGTCAGCTGACCAGGAGAATTGATCGATGATGTTGTTTCTGTAGATGGAAACCGGCCCCCACCTGACCAGAGACCAGGTACTGCCTTTGCTATGTACTATGTAGAGTAGTACACTACTAAATGAGTTTTTGCAAATGGTACTATTTGAAGACCCCATACCTCCCTGATTTCTTTTAAGATTAAATACTTATATTTCAATCTTAAATACGCACTGCTTTTTAATATTTGCAGAAACTCTTTTTTGCACAAGCTGAAAAATGAAATTGCATGTGGAAAATACATAATCACTTAATGTATATTACATTCTTTTTTTTTTGTATGATTTTACTAACCATTAATTCAAATTACATTTATGTTGGTCTGTGGATGCATGTTTTAACATAGTGTTCAGACTTGTACAGCAACGATGTATTTTTAAATGTAGTTGCAAATAAAGTTTGCTTAATTTAAGCTATATTTCTTCCGTTGCATAATGGGTCTAATGTGTACCCAAGTATTTTGAATTATTGTCTAAATATGTATAACTTTTTTTTAAATGTTTCAAAACAGAAAGGATGCAAAGTAATATACCATTTTAGACTGATTAATACATTTGTGTTTAGTTCTTACAAGGCTTGACACTAGCTAGTTCCTTGGTGTTCTGGGCACATAAATCTAAGTCACGGCATATCAAATATTAGATTTGTATGCCCTGGTGGGCACGACGTCCAAAATTCCATTTCTTGACATGTTTGCCCCAAATCAATCGTATTCATGTGAAATGTTGGTATTCGATATGGTGAAACTTATAAATGAAGTTTTTCATATTTGATCTCATAGTTAATAAGAAATTTATTAATAAAAAATACAGAATATTGAAAATATTGTTAGTACATGATATTGAATTAATATTTACAATATAATTTGGAAAAAGAAATTACCTGTGTTTTAACTAAAAAGTTTTAGGGCAACTTAAAATTAGATCAGTGCAACTGAATGTGGCCTATCAAAAAAGTTTGTGTCAAGTCCTGTTATTACTTAATGACTAATTCACTGTTATGTTGGTTTTTCCTGATTCGTTAATGCTGATTAATCTTCCATTGAGCAATGGATTTAGTATGCGTGATATTTGTTGCTCAGCAAAGTCAAATTGTAACAAATGTTTCGCTACAATTATTTCAGATTTTTGTTAAAGCTGATTTACATACAATGTAATTTAAGTTCTGTTGCTCACAATGTTTGATTATTGCATAATTTGTGCCATACTGGATAAAAATATTTAAATCATTTTGAACAGATATGCAGTCTTTTGTTCATTGAGAAAAGGATTAGTTATAGATGTTCATGATCATTCATGTATGTATCGTTATTTGAGTATTACTACTTGCTTTTGTGCTAAAAATCAGCCAAACCTGGATAGCTTTCACCAATTCCATTGGCTTCATCAGTCCTAATGACTTGCAGCCAAAAGGTTAATCGTCACGTGATAGTGGTGTGACGTCGGCGGCGGCTGGCAGGATGTTGCTGTAGATTGCCGGCAGTTCCGCGGCAGTTCTCTAATTAGAGAGGCCATTCATATCAGACGCCTCAAACCGGACCTCAACAAGAATGTGGGGGCCACGGAACTGCCGGCAATCTACAGCAACATCCTGCCAGCCGCCGCCGACGTCACACCACTATCACGTGACGATTAACCTTTTGGCGGCAAGTCATTAGGACTGATGAAGCCAATGGAATTGGTGAAAGCTATCCAGGTTTGGCTGATTTTTAGCACAAAAGCAAGTAGTAATACTCAAATAATTAATTAGATCTTGTGCAGATGAGCATTCAGTATATGTATGTATCGTATATATTTTTTGGATATGATTACCCTTTAATATAAAGCCAGACCTTCCAATATTTCAATTTTTATATTTTCATTGTTCTTTATTCTATTTTTAGAGCGTCTTGCCCAGATGGCAGCACAGCAGCGTATGCATCGCTGTACCATTGGCGGCTGTGGCAAGGTATAGAAAATTGAACATTTCCATAGTTGATGTAATTCGTAAATATTTGATATTTATGTAATATGTTTAAAGCTTAAATGCATTAAGGTAATGTACCGATGTGTGTAACATGCCTTCCTGGGGCTTACTTAGTACATGATGATTGATACTAGCTTTATACTATTTCATACTACTCCCAGGTAAAACAAAGGGCGCTATAGCGTTTACACCTGTGGGTCAATCAGCAGTTAGACAGTGTTAAATACTCCCCGGTTAGCCCATAGTGTCAGATATAGCAGGTTAACAATGTTGTTTGTTGTTGCAAATTACATGTAATTATACAGACACAATTGTTAAAATCTGGTACCCAAAGTTGGGTCGGGTTTGGCATCTCGGGTTCACGGGTTCAAATTTTAGCCCTTATGAGTAAGTACCCTACTAAAAACATGAAATAACAGTTATCATTTTATACATTACTGCTTTGTACTAATAAAATGAAACAATACTCAATTGACTCTGTTTGCAGGAGTTCCGCCTGAAGACGCACTTGGCGCGGCACCTCCACACAGCACATGGGCTGGTGATCCGCGCCGGCTCGCCGCGTCCCGTCATGAAGACGCGTGCTGCTTTCTGCCTCATCACAACGCCACTCACACGCATGTCAAGACAGGTATGACAGATTTGTACATTTGTACATCAACACAATAGTGTTCCCACGTGGGTAAATCCTTACTGGTCAGCACTCTTCCAAAAACTCGTTCTACTGGAAAATCAAACATTTACATTTGCATCAATTTTCGATCAATGCTAAATCGTCCTTCTTTATTGTTTTGTGATATATGCTGGTGATATAAGTTGTAATCAGGCTCTAAGACATATTTTGTAGCTAATATTTTGCATTGTAGGTTTGTGCTGACATCCTGCAGATCTTCAAGTCTGCACGCCAGCCATTCCAGCCCATCAACATTGCGCTGATCAAGCAGGAATGTAAGTTGCTACCACAATGTGAGAATGCTAATGTCCATATGATTGACTTGCCAGCTTTGACCCTATTACTGTAGTTGTATGATTTTAATGAAAAAGCACTATATATAGATAGATATTAATATACTTGTAGCTTGTCATCAGCGAAGTTTGAAAAAGTTTACGTAATGAAAATAACATGATTTTTTTATTTTTAGAATATACATGATTTTTGTATTACGCTTATATAGGTTCAGTGCGAATGAATGACATAAAGAAGTTGAAAAAGCTTGTGCCAAAAAAGAAACGATTCATGAACCCGGTAAGAAAACTTAGTATAATGAAATTTAGATGTGTGACTGAAATTCTCAGATATCTGGCTCAGATTGTCTGTAATATTTCCATTTAAAATTCTAGTACGCTTTGTTCTGTTTGACAAGAAAATTTAAGAAGTTATCCTCAAATTTCATGCAACCTTTCATGTTGATAAAATTTTAATTTCAGCAATCTTTTTCGTTCTAATCAGAAATCATTAGCATCATTGATGATGATTTTAAAGAGTGCAACTTGTTATAGGTGTGTGCTCGCCTGGGAATTGACATCAACATCCACCCTCCATTCCTGGAGCACACCGCAGTTATCAAGGAGCCAGCCAAGTATGCCTTCCCAAAGGGACCTGTACCAGGTGCGGAAATAGACAACTGAGTATTTATACGATTCCCGGGTATACTGTTTCTCTCTGAAATATTTTTTCACAAATCGTAGAGAAAAGCTGCCTATAAATGAATGATCTTTACAGTAGGATGGGAATAGCTTAACATTCTAATTATAATGTGAATATTTCATGTTGAATTTAATATAACAGTAATATTTGAACTTCAGTATGCTCAAAATATGTTGATGATTACGTGGGCTGATTGTGGTTGATTTTAACAAGTTATTATCGATTGAAATGTGCTTGGTGTAGTGTTCCCCCGAGAGAGGGAAGCAGCAGCAGCCACCACAGGCAGCAGCCACCCGTCAATCATGAACAAGCGAGGGCATGATGCTCAGGATGGAGGCCCCGCCTCCAAACGCCCCAACATGGGTGTGATTCGGCAGGCAGGCTCTGTCAAGCAGGTATGTCCACATCAACATCCAGCGCTTTTAAGAACCCAGAATCTTGTGCTGTCATTTTAATTCTGCTGACATTGCTTTGAACTCAGCCTAAAATGATAATAATAATAAGTTGCGTTAATTTTGTGTAACAATAATATGCTTTGGCAGTTCGCATGAAAAAATTCGCAGTGTATTACTTCAGATTTTTTGTGATGCATTAATCTGAATTCTAATGCCTATCGTTACTGTGTGATTTGAAAGAAAAATTATGTGTATGATCTGCTAGTGTTAGTCAGGATGATGTGGACAAAAATACTTTCATCAGAACAGAATAATTTGACGGCACAAATATTTGCTATTTGGTTTGCAACTTTGAAACCATGTTTCTTGATTTAGCACCAATTTTGACTGGTATGGATTTGTTCACCTTTGTTCATAATATGCACATCCAGAATAACAGAAAAGTTATTGAATTGTATGAAAAAATATCCTATTGCTTGGTATTTATTAATTTCTGATCCAATATCCATAAAACTCTAGATTGATTTGATAATTGTTTTGCCTCATGTCTAACTTTTCATCCTGTCATTCCTGTGTTTCAAATGAAATTTAGTGAGATGACTGCTTTGAATGTACTGGTCAACTTATTAATGGAAGTTTTTCTGTGTTTCTGCTTACCGGTATTTGTATTATTTCCATACATAATAGAATAAAGTGAACTTCATTCCTCTTCCTTTTATTCTATTTTGTATGCACTCTTTTCTGAAGCACTGAAATCTTTCCAGATTGATAGGGTATCTGTTATTGGTGCACTTCAAGCATTGTACAGTGTGATTTTTTATAAAACCATTACATTTTGATTGTATTAATTGGGATATTTTTCTGTTTCACAGCAGAATTGATGTTACGTGTAAACAGCTTTTTTTTAACCTAGCACAGCTGGTGTATATCAAGTCAAATAGACTCCAAAAACACAAATCCTCAACTGTACAATGCAAGTGAAATGCAGCTACCCTACATTTCTGATGGCTCAGCTTTTCATGAGTTGCATGTGTTTGGGGGCTTGTTCACTAAGTCTCTGCTGCATTTGTCTTTTATCAGGGTGCTGATGTTGGTGGCTCTCAGAAGCAACACCGCAAAATGGGATCCATGGTGAGTATTGTGTAGGATTACAATGCAGACTTTTTTTTAGGATTTTATACACAAGTCTTTATTATAATGTTATCGGCAAAACTGACAGCACATGGAATCTACTATTGATTTTACTATTTTATTTCATATATTGTGCTACAACCTTTTTGCATTGAATTCTAGTGTTGTGGTGGATACTTGAACCCTTTTGAGTCTTCTAAGAATTGAGTTTTGCATTTACTCGAGTTATAAGCACTTGAGTACTGGTTCTTAAAATTTCTAATTTGTAAGAAATAATTCTAGTGACACGCATTATGATGTGACCATAGAACTGCACATGATCAATACATAATATGTAATTTTTCCCGACTGAAACAAAGACAGGGCCTCCCTGTGGGTAGTCATCAACTAATCATACGTATGTAATTTGCATATTAAGGCTCAAGTACTGAGTGCAAAAACTTTCCACCCGTCCGGACTGGATTACATTCACTAAAGGAATTTGAATAACTAACTATCAAGGTCGATTTAATACGCACACACAGTCTTCCAGTTCGCTTCAAATGACTGGGCCAATATTTTAGTAGAATTTAATTTTCTCCAATCTAATATTGTTTTATAGCATTACACTGAACCTGAAATAATTTAGATAAAACCATAATTAGTAATCTATATTAACAAATGTTATTATATATTTTTTTCATTGAGTCTGCATTATAATTCTATTATAATCATACATATATAAATAGACATATGTAAAATATGTTTCTTGATCATATTTTATTTTAATGTCTTCAATGGATTTAAAATTAATTCATGTGGTTCCTAGACTACTTATATACCATATCTGTGTAGGGATTTGTTTCGACCAGGAATATGTAAGGATTTTACTCATATCAATCTACTGTAAAATCTGTAAATATTTATGCTTTATATACAGTTGAAGTGCTAACTTATGACAATCCGGACATATATTTTGTGGTATATTTATTTGGAATAATCAATTGATTATCAGTTTGTAATGACAGGGTTTGCATTATGCTATTTTGATTTATTCTCATACTTAGAAAATAAGTAAAATGTCTTTTGAATATAGTATTAATTTCTTGCAAAGTATAATTTATTTTTAGTGTATGAAATTTCTATTGACTCATTGAAAATAATAAAAATGTTATGTAAACAACTTCATGTTAATCTTAAAAACTGAGGCCCAGCATAACCAAAACAGTGTTCTTGAATGGAGGTTACTACTGGGTTCTGCTTTAACCATTTGTTTCACCCATATTTCCTACCTGTTGTGTAGAAGATTTAAAATGAATGATATTAGTTGGAAAGGCAGAGAGATCCCCTCATTCATTGAATTAATAATGTTCTGAGAACAAAAAACAATTGTAAAACAGTGTTGCTGTGTTTGTTTCGGTAGAAGATCAGTGGCTCCATGAATGGGCGTAACGTTCGCGGTCCTGTGCAGAGAATGCCAAGCTCAGGACATGGAGGTCGGCTGAGCTGGATGGACGCTCCCGATGATGTCTTCTTCTTGGCAACAGATGCTACCAAGTATGTTATATATATAATTTGTAAAGCCTAACAAGGATTTGCTTTTTAGATTCTCCGCACTAAGTGGCTAAGTGTGATACTAGATCTGCAACAACAAGCATGATTAATAACATGATGCTTTGGTTATAAGATGATACATTGATGTTTATGTTT
The DNA here is from genome assembly GCA_019095985.1 of Streblospio benedicti. Lineage (NCBI taxonomy): Eukaryota > Metazoa > Annelida > Polychaeta > Spionida > Spionidae > Streblospio > Streblospio benedicti. The sequence goes on from CM032662.1 coordinate 23,372,334, forward strand.
GTAATTATTTTTGGCCACACTTTCTGGGATCATTCATAATTTTGCTACACTTATGGCAATTGCAAAAGCAAAAAGCAATCAGAAAAAAGTTTAAATGTCATTGAAAATAAATGCTGTAAACAAATAAAAGATGAGATGGAATTATCACTAAAACATAGATTCATCCTTAGTAGAAACAAGAACAGCCTTTCGTCTAAATTTCTTATGATTTACTTTTTTCTTTTTGATATTTCTCTGACAATCCCCTTATAATTTAGTGGACATGAAAAAAAGGTGTAAAGAAAGCCACTTGGATAATGACGATAAATTTCTGATTGGCTTATGTTTGTTTTGTTTCCTATTTCAGGAGACTGCGTAAGCAACTGACACCCTCAGATTTTAAGAAAGCTGCAAGGAAGCCATGGAGAATGATGCCCGGAAAAGGTGTCCGAGGATCTGATGGAAATGTTGTGGTTCTTGATTAGATGACTGATATTTCAGATACGCATTTATAAGAATCTTTATCAAGAACAAGTGTGCAGACAGTGTTTGGATATTGATTTATAAATTTATTCATTGAAATGATGACAGATTAGATGTAGTTGTTGACAACAATAATTCAAAGTCTCGGTAAAAAGTATAATTGGAAGATTTTTTTTTTTTGAAAAAGAGGATTTTGTAACATTTAGTGCATTCCTATATTTTATAATGATTGTTAAATGATTGATTTATATTTATTATGTGATAGCTTTTATAAGATGTATCTTGTCATCCTTTTATAAAATGGTTTAGTTTGAATGTTTGCATGTTTTCAATAGCTTGAAATATTCGCCGACATTATATGCAGAATTTTGAAAATAATTTCAGCACACTGTCCAATTGGAAATGTTACAAATATGTTTGTTTTTTTTTTACTTTATTTTTTGTGTGAAGCTGGTATATCAATTCATAGTACTGATGAATAGATTTATATTAATGTGGTAGGTCAAAATAATTGCGGTTAACCTGTTCCCATATTATATGATCCGCATTTATCATTTGATACTTCTTTTACAAATATAATTAAAAATGGATTGCAAATATAGATATCTAAAACACTGCTCTTGCAGTGTAGCATCAAGGTCATGTTGTGAAATTTATCCCACAATGGTAGCTTTCTGATTCTTTGAAAAAGTTATGACTACTAGAACTAGTATGATTTGGAAGGATTAAGCAAATATTGACCAGAAATGTGTAAATATAATGTTAAATTTTCGTAAATATAAATGTGAAGTTTTATATGGGTTGTGTTCATACTTTATTTTTAGCCATAGAGATATTGTACAGGTTTATGTTGCATGTCCATACGGATTTATTTATTGTATTATGACAGATTGGTACTAAAGAAAATTGTGGATTCGCAAGTTTCAATAAATAAAATGAACATTGATGGGGTGATTTTATTGCTCATTAACTATCTTCTTCAAACCACTACATATCCAATAATCGATTTAGTTGCTTATTATTGTACTCATGTGAGTTGAACTTGTGTTTCAAATGGTGCTCTTCATGCAGTTACTGATTTGCATAACCGAAAGTATTCTACTTGGAAGGAGCCTCGTAGCCTATGTACGACTTATTTGAAAGGTGCGGGCTATGTCATCCTGATGTTTTAAAACCAATGAATCACTAAAATGTAGATGTATCATTGCTTATCTGAATCACGGTAATTGCATCTAAGAAGGGAAAACCCCCTTCATGTAAAGTATTCTATCAATCGAATCCTAATTTATTTTGTCAGGCATTAATTACTCTTTTATTTTGAGAGTGACCAGGCTATGCAGTCTGTTTTGAACATCTGACATCATCTCCATGATATTTGATCATTTGGGTCCGCTTGACATGAACCCAGCAGTGTTTAGTTCTTGCTGTAAAGCCTTTCTGTCCTTGTAACTCGAGCTATGTTGCCATCAATTGGGCTCATTCGTAATCAAAAAAGTTTTGAGATTAAACCCTGCAAATTTTTCTTTGTTATATGTTGACATTTTTCAAAGTTTACCAATGAACAATGCTTGTCTCGCATTTTCCAATTGTGAAAAGATAATTATGTTGGTTCTGCTTCAGGTTAGAATTTAAAGCAAATTTCCCGCTTAACACTCATGGTGCGTTTGAAACTCATTATTTACCATAATTACGACTTGTTGAGTAGTGAATATATATATATATATATTTATATAATACCTGGCCAAGAGTCTCGCAGATAAATAAAATTGAGGCATTATAAGCAGCCAATATATTTTACCTTTCTTTTATGTACCCTACATATAATGTTTTTGAGATGTAATTCTGACATGTCTGGTGCTATTGAATAAGCACAAGTTGTTATATTACGACCTGTGAATTTGTATGTACCAGTTCACAACATGATTTCGAATTCACTGTATATTTCAAAGCCCTTATATTTCCTACTTTACTCTAAAGGGCATTAGCTCTTATAAATCTACCACTGCATTTTATCTAGGCCACCTAATATGTATACTTATTTTATTGGGCAATCTGTTCAGTACCGTCTTAGATATTTAAAATTGTGACTAAGTAAGCCATTTTTATTTTTTATTTATTTTTTACTATTTAAAGACAGTGATTCAAGATATTTGTGATGGAACTCCACATCATTCTAATAAATTCGGACCGAATAGTTTTAGGAGTATAATTGTAATGCTTTGATTAGAGCACGATGAAATAACTAAATTTCAAAATGGTTGCCTGTGAACAAGATTTTATTTGAAATATTGATAATTTTGAATCATTATACAGTATATTAGTTTCAATTCTCTCTTTACAAGGGAGAACTTGAAAGGTGAAAATACAGTTGACACTATTGTAGCTACAATATATATGATCATCTTCGGGACAAGTGAAAACACACGGGATTTTCTTCGTCCTTACTGACCTAAATTGACACAATTTTACACATTTACATAACTTTTAAGAAACACATCATTCTTATTTATCGTCAAAAATGGCTATGACGAAAGTTGTGACAAGATGCTTGGCAAGCAGGACATTTAACGTTATGGCAAGCTTTAGGAACGGTCGGGTGATGTATGCACCTTTTGCTAAGAGCATGTATACAATTACCAGTCAAAAGAGAAATCCAGGTCACAATTTGCTTGTTCAAGATTTGTGTCCATTTCAACAGAAGAGAACAATGTTCATACAGACGCATGAAACACCAAATCCAAATAGCTTGAAGTTTGTACCAGGAGTACCAATTCTAGAGTCTGGTAAAACTATGGACTTTCCAAACATACGTGCAGCTGCAGTATCACCATTAGCGAAACAGTTGTTTTGTATACATGGCGTAAAAGGTGTTTTCTTTGGTGCCGATTTCATTACAGTGACTAAAAATGATGATGATTATGATTGGCGAGTGATGAAACCAGATATTTTTGCTACTATTATGGATTTCTTCGCATCTAATCAGCCTATTATTAAGGAAGGAAATGTTGATGCAGAAGTTGCTGAAGATGAAGATGAAACTGTGCTAATGATTAAAGAGCTTTTAGACACAAGAATAAGACCAACTGTTCAAGAAGATGGTGGAGACATTGTGTATGTTGACTTTGTCGATGGGATTGTGAAGTTGAAATTACAAGGGTCCTGCACAAGTTGTCCAAGTTCAATTATTACTCTAAAAAATGGAGTACAAAATATGTTGCAGTTTTATATACCAGAAGTAGAAGGCGTTGAACAAGTTATGGATGAAACTGATGAAGTATCAGAAGCAGAGTTTAAAAAATTAGAGGAAAAGGTTACAGAGGTTGAAAAAAATGGAAATAAGTAAAGCTGTAGTTAGACTAGTAGATTGTTTATTAACTTGTACATAAATATTTCATTGACCACGCTTTTTTTAATATAACAACATATTCAGATATTACATGTAATTTTATTTAATGAGAGATTTGGTAGGTATAATATTTGTTGAGAAAGTATATATATAAAATATAAAATGACGGCTACTGTGTAGTGTAAATAATGATCGAGTGTAATTGCAATCGAGTGTAAATTGCAATGAATAGCATTTTGCTCTAGATCTGTACAATTATAGTGGTTATTTTTTTCTTTTGAAGATGTGCTGCTGTTGTAAGTTGCACTTTAAAAAAAATAGAATAGTCCATTATTCATACACAAATGTTGAAATTAACTGATGGAAAGTGTTTATTCACTCAAAAGGTTATTGACATTTGAATTGTTAAGAAACACGTTAGAAAATGTACTCATAGCGGTGGCAGAATGAATGGTCATCGCAATTAGCACCTTTGTTTATTAGCAGTTATAACAAGGGTAGTCCTTGTAAGTTTTGAGAATCAAGGAATTCCTTAGTCGATATTGATTTAAAATTATTTTATCAAGCTTTTTGTATGTTTATTGAACAATTCTGTGATAATCACTACACATCAGTTACCAGTAATGAATATAAAGCAGGACAGATGTTCATAATTTTGTAAGGTCATTTACTAAATAACCAATGGCATTTTGATGCTTAGAATCAGAAAAAAAACACCAATATGTAGTTGCTGTTTTTATCTTTTGTACTTTGTCCATTTCATCATGTACAGTAATATAAGAATGGGCTCACATTCGAAATACAGATAGATGTGGGCACCGTCATTCTCACATGCATATTTAAAAGGACACATCACAATATCACGTGTCGGTTTGATAATGAAAACATGTCAGAATGACAGCAACATCATCTAGTATAACATGGTATTTTAATTTCTGGATTTCATAAAATTACATTTTTTTCATGCATAAACATTTGTTTAAAGTGTTTTAAATATAGCGTTTAAGTTAATTCTTTGCGTATTACGAATGATTGTGCTTTTTTTGATCAGTGCATTTATGAGAATACTTTTGTTGGTTAAAATGACTTGTGTTCATTAGATTGTTCTTTGCTCGTGATTTATGAAATATAGGTCATAATTTAATGTATTTTATTCTGATTTAAACATTATTGAAACATGCACATCTTCATCTTCTCTTAAATTATCTAAAATTTTAAATGTTTTGTTATGATTATTATTGTTCAAGTATTGTTGCTATAAAAATACCCAAATTATAAAGCACTGTTCTGCTATAGCTATTTTACTTTTTTATTACATATGATACATTTTCATTACTCTAATGAACACTTTATTTCATTCTTAATTAATATGCAAACATCAATATTCTCTCTAAACATTACACCGCAACTAGAGTACTTGACAGACATAAATTAGTGACCATATTTTCTGTTAAGAATTACAGAGTTGCCAAGTATTCCGAAATTTTGGAATCATTCCGAAATATGAAGCCGATTCTGATCATTCAGATCGGAATTGAGAAATTCCGAAATTCAGGGGAAATGACCAAATATTTTAAAAACATTTTTTTCTTAAAATACCGATGTTTTTGCGCGCATATGGACGCTGCCATTATCAAATGTAGTCAATTGAACCACGCATCGTGTAAACACGCTTTTACCAGCGCACAAAAATGCACTCGATTTAAATGACTGTCGTAATAGCGATAGTCTCGATCACGACACCCAGTTTGTGTGTGTAGTCATTTATGCGGTAGTCAGCCACGATGATTGAGACTGACAGATTCTGCTTGACGTGAAATGCACAATGCACCTGCACCACAAGACCTATCAGCGATATATGAAAGTAAAACTAATGAGAATTATTGAAAATAAATGATTTTTTTTTTACTCTCCAGTAACATAATGTTGCAAACGTACAGGGACGAGTATTCTAAAAAATACAATGATATCACTGCATAGAAAAAGAGTATGCGTCACGTCCGATATTGGATGATTTTAGTATCAAACACAATGGTAGATACGACATTGTCATTGTGGAGCATCCGAAGTCAAAAGTACACATGGATATGGTGAAAATTCTTGGTGCATACAAGACATAACATGTCATAAGATGCATTATTATTGTTGTACACGCCTGACCTTCTAAGGTAATGTTCATTTGCACATACCGAGTGCTCTTCCAACTCTACATGCATGACTATCATTATGGGTGTCAATAGACACTCTTCCCCCACGGCGCCAACGGCAGGGGTTTGCGGGGTATCCCCCAATTTTTTTTTAAATGTGATGCATTTTTCTGCAATCCAGTGTATAATTTACAGCAAAGCTGGGTACGTGAAAGACTTAAAATAGATTCATAGATTCATTTCATCACTTTCAAAACCGTGTACTATGTAACACAGTTAAAATAAAATGGTTCAAATTAAAAAAAACATCACATACCTATGTCATTGATTTTTCCTTACTTTGAATGTTTTACGCGAAAAGTAGGACCACCATCGTCCAAACTTTTGTATTTTTTTAAATCAAATATGTTGAAACCAAGTTAATTACACTCTTATGTGCATTTTTACTGTCCATGCACCATTCTAAAACACAGAACAGTGTTATAAAATAGTCTTATTTGAATACAAGTTAAAGATACACATTAAACTTAAGATTCAGAAATTTTTACCCAAATTCAGAAATTTTGGTCTCGGGATTCAGGAATTTCAAAATTTCAGGTTGGCAACTCTGGAATTATTAACAAACGTCCTTAGGTCTTCACATATTGTGTATATATCAAATACTTTGCCACAAGATTTTCCAAGCAAGGGTGACTCAATTTATTGTGATAAAATTGTCTCTATGTGCAAGTGCCGCCCTCTGTTGCTGTCTTTGTGCTGCGAATTGTTGTTGCTGTTGACGCTGAATTGCCTCATCATAGGATTTAATCGTGATGGTCTGCCGTGGTCCCGTCAACCAGACTGCACCTTGTTCGTCTATAACACCCACCTGAAATGATAGACAATTTTATTGCAGCATCAGTAATCTATCACAAAACCTGCAAAAAACTATAGACCCTTCGGGCATCATTGCTAAATGCTGAAAGGATATCACTGTGACTGCTGGAGTGAACTGTTTTCAGCGGTACTTTAGCAATGGCGTAATTTGTTATTGCTGCTGACTTTCAATGCAACAAATTGATGTAAGGAAAAAAGAGGTTTTTGTACTAATTATAGGAAGTACAACGTACCTCTATCGTTACTGTGTGTAGTCCAGCTATGGGAAAAGCGAGTAAGAACTGAGTGCTGAAGTAATCGTTGTGAGGCTCAGCGGTGTTGGTCAGCTCATTGGTAGGGTTTTCTTGAAGCTAAAAACAAATAAAAAGTGAACGTTATAACAAAGTTGAAATACGTATTAAGTTATTAGCTATATCATTCAGAGCTTTTCAAATCAGTTTGACTGACTGAAGATCATGCAATAAAAAAAAAGTTTTAAATTATCATTGAAAAAAATATGACAAATTGGCATACTTCAACACACACACACAACAAGAGGCCCATGGGCCTTAACGGTCACCTGAGCATCAACAAATATTAGCGAGATAAGCAGTTTGTGATGTTTTTTCAGCGATTCCTCAATAATTCCCCGGGAGTCATGAAATTTACAATTTTTTGGTATGTAGCATCTGTAGGGTAAGGAGACAAGAAATTGTAAATTTCATGACCCCCCACCCCAAAGGAAGGTATTAGACACTACCTTGATCATCATTACTTTATACACAGTTTGTCTGCATTGTATAGCAATAGGTCACCTGAGTAATCACTCAGGTGACCTAAAAACAAATTAGTAACTAGTTAAAAAAAAATATCACTATTTTCTTTATATGCATGATAAATTGTAGAGTGCAAACCTTTGTGTCGTTTGCCATCTGTGTTCTGCTGGTCTGAGTGGACTTGACAGACACCTGCACCTCCTTGAGGCGTCTGAACAGGCCGGGCTTTTCTCCGTGCTGAACAACTCCCTCCACCTGCAGCAGCAACATACAATCATGTTCCTACTTTACAGAGATGTACAAATTTACCACTACACATTCTTTGGATCATGTTGAATTATTTGGCAAAAATTCATTGAAAATAATCACATGATTTCTACATTATCCAAAAATTTTAGGTATTTTATATTTTCTTTCTATGCTATCAAATAAGTTCTAAAATTTTCAAAAGTTACTTGGAAATATTAGTATAATTCATAGCACTTAAGAAAATATGGATATGAATAATTTCATAAGAAATTATTATTAAGAGAACAATGAAAAAATGAATTTTCTGAATTTTCTATAACTATCCCATGTTAGAAAAACTGTTCTAAAACAGTCTTAAATAAGTTCAAATTGTAGTGATTAATACCTTTAGTGTTAGATCTGTATCATAATGGATTGGAATCGTGTCTCCTGCAGACTTAGCTTGTGGTGAGATTGCCAACTGAAACAATACAACATGGTACATGACAAGTGCAAAATAAGGTGATAGACAATTTATAATGTGCTATTTCGGTGATGCACCATATCTTTTATACTAAAATATACACCTATGATCACTATAATACAGCTGTTTTCATTTCTTACGCAATTAAAATCAAGGAGGGAGTTCCAAACTACCTTTATGTCTGTTGTTTGTAACCGTTGGAAGAAATAACGAGGTAGACAAATAGGAACTTGAGCAAAATTCATGACGCTGTCAGCAATACACTGCATATGCTGAAGAATAATAATAAAAAAAAAAATAGATAAAACAAGATTTCATAATAAGAATATTTATCAAAATGTATAGGTCTGAGATTATGTCTATATTAGTATTATCACTGTACATTATATATTTATCTATATATTGATCTATCTTACAATGAAAGTGTTTGTACAATGTAGTTGAATCACTAAATTACCATGAGAAATCTAAATTAACAAGTATCAGGTAATGGTTATTCATAGTAAAGTTAGTTTCATGAATCTAATTACATGATGAGAAAGAGGCATATCATTGTCTGTTGATACAGCGGTTTGCAGATTCTGTAGAACAGCTTCACTTGTTTCTATCCACGGTTGTAGCTCCAGAGGTACGTTTGTTGAGGGCAGAGTTACAGATGTCAAGACGTTCACTGTAGATGATGGTCTACAAGCAAGATTGTTTGGACCATAAGTGATCATAAAAATATGTTTATATACAAAAAGCTCAATATTTATTGCATGAAATGGCATGAATACTATCAACTTATAACTACATTTCATCAGAGCATGTGAAAAATCTTCATGCAAACTCCAGCATCTACAGTTAGGATACTCACTTTTCAGCTTTGTTAAGAAGAGTGTTGATCACATATATTAGAACTTGGCAACTCTGCTGAATTCTTCACAAAGTTAATGGAAAAATATTGAATTTTAGCGGCTATAAACAAAATATGTTTATACTATCAGTAACATTTTTCAACTGAACAATTCAACATCATTAATTAGTAAAAATAAAGATTGTCACGAGTATACCCTTTGATTAACAACTTATCAACAGCACTAAGATGTTATTGTTCTTGATAAATCTTTAAAAAGGATACATGTGAATGTTGGTGAGAGTCACTGTATCAGCATCAAAAGCTGTCTGGTACAATTCTCCATATCGTTTGCTAAGGTCCTCAAATTGACTTCTGCATTTTTTGAGCTTCAATCAATAAAATTATTATCGTTGACTTCATTAATAATTTTTCTCATACATCATATATATTGCAAATATTCATTGTTTTTTCATAAACAATTTTCATTTCTGTTATCAATGAACCCACCTTCAATGTTGCACATTCCAGCGGATGTCATGCAGTATTTTGAAATACGTAATTTTTTGCTTAACAGTACCGCACAAATCAACACGCGTATTAAACATTTTGATTAAAAGTGCCACTATACAAAGTGAAAAACTTTGTTACAGACATCCTCATACCAGCTGTTTGGATGTTTGTGAATAAATTCAAAATAAAAAAAGAACAACATACCTGCTGAACGACATGAGAACAGCGGTGGATCTCATTGCCTGTTGTCATGGCTTGAGATGTGGCGATGGCAGGAGGCGGTGACGTCTGGTAACTAGAGCCAAACCATTATTAAATTATTTTCAAGTCCAACTGTGTACTGTTTACACGACAAGCAAATAGACTAAGAAAAAGAGCATGCTATATGCATTGTACCTGTTGCATGCCTTTATGACGGTGAGGTAAACCTGTAGGAGGGCGACTCGCAGCTGCACATACTGGGTCTGAAAGCTCAGTGGGTGGTTGGGCAGAGCAGCTGCCTACAGAACACAACAGGCAGCATGAATGTTGCAGCTTCCGGCAGAGCAATCAACACAAATACATCACTTGTACCGAGGTTACTGCCTCAAATATCACAATCCAAACATATTATAGAAAATAAAATAAAGATATCTAACTTCATAATAAAAGAATCCAGATTTTGGGTTTCAAATGCTCCAATACAATCTTCTACATAACGACACATAAAATTTCAATTTGAAAAGCAGCATCATGAAAAATTCAATAGTTTGTGCATGCTGAGCATAAAAAAAGAGTTGGGTTTCGAAAAAGTTCTGTAATAAGCGGCGGCATGCTGACCTTGATAGCGGCGAGGCCGCGGTGGTAGTGGTTGACGGCGCGGCTCAGCTTGCGCACGTACACGGGCAGTGAGTCGCCCTCCCGGCCCTGCAGGCTCGACTCGCCCGCGCTCACGCTCTGCAGGCTGCACAGCCAGTAGTCAAAGTTCTCAGTGGACACCTGGAAGAAAATGGCCGACAAAGGATTTTAGTTTAAGCATATTTTAGTAGATAACAATATATTTGGTGCAGGTCAAGAATTGGATGTAAAGGGATTTAGTGTAGAAACTTGTGGTAAGGTTCTGGGGCAAAGGCAGTCGATTCTGAACAGTACCCATTCTTGACAATTGATGTCTGCCACTTGGGCCATGAACTTTTGGCATTCAGTCTACTGGTTTTGAAATCTACAGATAATAACCCCACTTAAAGTATAAGTTTCGACTGTGGTTAGACTAAAAGTGAGTAGGATGTCACATGTGCAGGGTAATGAGTGTACTACAGATTATCTTTTCCCTACAGAAAACTCAATATAACAGAACATTACACGCTCCAATTTAAAAATAGTGCATGACAGTGACAATAACATAGGTAAGAACCTACCTTGAGCGTGAGGCTGCCAAAAATGGTGGCGGCATTGGCGTGGTGTCCGTAGCGCGCAGCCTGCCGAGCGAGCTTGTACGCCGTCCACCCGGCGCCGCCAACCGCAGCGAGCCCCTGGCCCAGCAGCTCGTCCAGCGCGGCACCGGCGGCACCCGGCAGACGGTGCTCGCCCACCGACGCCTGGAACAGCAGCCGCCACAGCGCCACCTGCACGGTACCACACAAACGTTACTGCTTTCATTTAAATGACATATGATTTTCTAAGCAAAGGCAACTGCATCAGCTGTCTTTGATAAGAAGTTTAATCTTATAAAGTATATTATTAGATACCAATAGGAACTAAAGCTGTCATTTTTGGCGAGATAATCATGAATAAAGGAACCCAGGATGCTATAAGATTACATTCTTCTTTAAGTTTAATTTCATTCTTTCTTATAATAATTTAATCAAAGGTTATCAACGTATGCAGTTGCCTTTCTTGTTAACTAATTAATCAAATAACAAACAAAACCCAAACAGCGACACAAGAGTACAATTTAAGAACTAAATTTGGTAATGTCATGATCAAACCCAGCTTACGATGAGCTTATGGTTAACGGGCGGGTCTCCTTCTTCAGCGAGCTGCTGCTTCATCAGGTCGACGAGGTCAGGCACAAGGCCCGACAGTCGCACCCTCTGCTGGCCACTGACATTAGACACGCACTCACACAGCAGCAGGGCACACGGAGCTGCAAAAAGTGGCACAGGTGGGTAAGGGCCAAACTCAATACGTACATCACAATAACGCGATGTTCATATGAAGCCTCAGTGCTGTAGTATGTGAGACATCATTAGACTGGATGCTATGCACTGAGACCCTTTCCGTTGCTTTAAAAGTTAGTATTCTCTCTAGTTCTTATTTATCTCTGAAGTTGAGTTGAATTTTGACCACCTATCAAAAGTTAAATGCTAAATTTCTTTAAAAGTTCAAGGAAGTACACAGCAGCTTTTACACCAATGTTTTATTTAGTAGATGATAAGTCTAAAGTTCAGAGTCTCACCTGGTACTGTGGCTAGTGTGGTGATGATGGTGTCGACAAATCTGTCTGTGAGAGCTGGACATGCCTCACACAGCCGACCCACACACAGCAGCACCGTCTGAAAACATTACTCGATACCATGAAACTGGCGTTCTGTGCTATAAGCACAGTATTCTAAATGTATATTTATCATTACACCAGTGTTCCATACCATTTGTTTATTTTGCTTTCTTTTATACCCAAATAGTACTTTATACGTCAAGATAATAAATGTACTTCAAATAGTAGTTTATTGTTAAATGTTATTTCTAAATGCAAGATGTGTACATGTCATTGAGTTAGACTTTCAAGTACATTTATTAAAACCTTATATTAAGTGGTGCATTCGTACATTCTACTGACTGATTCATATACTTTATCTTAACGTATCCGAAGGCCATTATTAATAAAAGATAATCATAATCACTAGTTAATTAATATGTGAACACAGACATTTGGTCTTCCAATAAACACTTATTTCCTATATATACTACAGTCGGACCCGGTTAAGTCGAATTTGAAGGGAGTAGATTGATGACCTCGAGTTATCAGAAACATGTCTTCAACAACCCAATGAGCGATAATGCAAGAAATATCTGTTGTGGTCGCTATTATATGGTACTCTATGGTACTACATGTGATGTTAGACAGTGGCTGTTCTGGGTTTTTATAACAGTATTCCGACCTTCTGACCTTGTCCGTTAACAAACATGGCTGCATACACAAAGAAACATGCTTTCAACTACGGTTTCATTGGTTAATAGTACACTTGTACAAAGCCCTTTGTCTTGACTGGTCATTGTCACGCAAGTACTAATTCAAAGCTATTAACCGCGAGCTGTTTCTCCCTCCCTCCTCTGACGAAGGCTCTGTCAACAAACATGGTTTAAATAGCACTTCGGTGTTAGTACTTCGGTGTTAGCACTACAGTTAGAAGTTTACTACGCCTTTGTCTTGACTGGTCATTATTACGCAAGTAATAATTTCAAAGCTGTTGACCACTAGTAAGTATCAAAGAATTAATCAGAGAAGTTGACCACCGGCAAATCATAGTTAGGCAGCGTTCTTTGATCTATTGTTTGGTCGGCATGTGCACCGGTTTGTTGCGTTTAAACTACGAATATTTCGACGCTAAATTCTCATTTGGTCGAGATAAGTGGGTTAATGCCTCGAAGGGAAGTGAGATTTGGGTCGAATAACACGGGTTTCTCGAGTTAAAAGGGTCGAAATAAGCGGGTTATTTTTAGTAGCAATCAATAGTAAGTTTGAAGGGAAATTAAAATGTGTTCTACTTAGGCGGGTGGTCGACTTATGCGAGCTCGAGTAAAACGGGTCCGACTGTACATTAAATAGATGTTAGTGATGTGACATAAACATTGTTTTTCCGTGACGCACCTTGAGTGCAGCGAGGTTGTTTGTCGTCTGCTCCGCGCAGGTGACTGTGATGAGGGTCTCCACGGCGAGACTCGCTCCCTCCAACGCCTCCTCACAACCACCGCTTCCTGCCGCTACAGGGAAAACACAGCAGCAACAGTCAATCATTGTCACTAATAGCCATGATGCTGTCAGTTACTCTTTTATCTTTAGCGATATATTTCAATCCAGAAATGATAATTTCAAATTGACCAGAACTCATTTTCAAGACATGGCAGAATAACTTATAGCATGATTGCAAGTGCTTCATACAAGATGAAATTGATTTAGACCTTCACATAAGAGTTTGCACAAGCAGTATTCTTCGAGTCTTTGCTCTTGGTAGATTTTAATATTGTATATATGTATTGTATATATTTCTTTCTTACCATGCAATGCCAAAACTAATAAAATTTAATATCCACAAAACTTTATTTTAGAAATCCGTTTCAAATCAATAGGTACCTCGTAAAGCAAATGTTTCAAACCAATAGGTTCCTTGACATTGAAACTATTGATTTGAAACGTGTATCTAAATGAAAGTTTTGTGGATATTTATTAGTTTCAGTATTGAATGGTAAGAAAGAAAGATATACAATATGATATTTATCATGTTTATAGAGTAAATTAAATGAAATATTCGCAACCTTTTGAGGTGTGTATGGCAATATTTGACAGGAGGGTGGCTGCACGACATGCCACCAGCACGTTGGATGAGTAGCAGCTTTCAGAAATACAGCTGTCCATTTGTCCTTCTGAAACCAATGAATACTTAGTAACGCTTTGAGGTTCTTAGAAAAAATACAATCATTTCAAAAGTAAAAAAATAAGTATACATTAATTGACAATTAATACCAAGTTTAAATTTAGAGATGGCCACGCTTTCCGAGAGTTTCACCATGACACTGAGCCCACCGATTTTGAGTCGATCATAAGGGTTATTATGAATAAAATCACACAACAGCTGAAAGCAGAAATACAAATTTTGCATAAAAATATTAGATTCACTTGAAAATGTATACAGAATGTTCTAATGATAATCTAAATGCAGTTTCATTCCAGCTCTACAATCTTTAGAATAGTTAGACTTTAAAAACACCAATACATTAATTGATAGTGTACCTTTATATTTTCTTCACTCCACATATGTGGTCCACGATTGGCCAGTAATTGGAGATCTTTCAAAACGAGAACTTTCACTTTCATTCGAGGATCCGATTGGAGATAATCTAGCAATAGCTGCAGCTATTGAAACAAAAACAAAGGTTAACAACAAAATATTCTATATGGTTACAAATGAGACATCATTAGAAAAGTAGGAGACTATGTTTGACTATTTCGATTCATCGTACCTGCTGTGGGAGATGCAACAGTGATTTGGTGGCGAGCTGAGACAGTGTGTGCAGCGTCACCATGACGACATCCTGCGCGGGGTGTGTGGGCAGCAGCTCCGTACACAGTTGCCACACCTACACACAGCACATGCACCATCAAACCCAGCACTAGTAGATTCAGGGAGGCGGGGCACAGGCGGCCTTATTCATTTTCATCAAAGGCAACTGCATCGGTTTATGTATTTTGAATGGGGCTTAGAAGATGTTTAAATATTTGAATGAAAATGTAGATTGACATGGTGATAAATTTGTTGGGTAAAGGGAAAAAGCTTATATGTTTTTTTTTACCTAGTCATTCTTTCTTTTTGAATTTTCTCCAATCTACATGTACCAGTTTATAATTTAATTTCAATATATGAGAGTTACATCAACTGATGCAGTTGTCTTTGATTTGAGTATCTCTACAAGTTTTCACGAGTACTAGCCCATAAAATCCATGCTTTTTCCAAATCCTGGATATGCCAATGTCCCTTAGTCCTGAGGGGACACATCTAGGTCTTTGTTTTTAAAGGAGATGATGGAAGTCTTTTGATGTGCTTGTGCGCACCGTAATGTTCCAGTGTGGAATGTAAATATGCAGACATTATTCATGCTGTAGTTCTGAATTGTGTCGTCTTGCAATAACTAGTTGAAGTTACAAATATACCTACATGTATGTATTTGCTTGGAATTATTGGAAACATTCATCTCAAAATGTACCTTTTCTGAAGTGGCCGGTTCATGGTGCATGTGCTGAAAAATGGGGATGAGTTTGAGCTTCATCTCCACTGGAGTGGCCAGGCCAGAGATCATGTCCACCAGCTTACTGCAGATACTGCCAGCAAACGACCTAACAAAACCAGCACCTTCAGTATCAGTTCTTTTACTGTCAATCAGACGAATTGCTTGGAGCACTAATGTGCTGACAGCAAGTTCAGAACTATACATTTTTAATCATAACTAAAAAATGGTAATGAATATCAAAATAACAATTATAGCAATGAAACGCTATTTTTTGCCATTGATCTTGATTGCAATTTTTAATTATTCTGATTGGTTTTTCATAATAGTGAACACATTTTGAACATGAAAATGGCATTTTTCCAGTGTTTATATTTTTGATTTGCATACATGGATAGTCACATAATTAGTGATACATGAATGTGTATGCAAATCAAAAATATAAACAAACTTGGCTCTTCCAATCATGGTACCTAATCCCCAATTTTGACTTGTTCAAAATGTCTGACTCTGTCTTTCTCAAACACTGGAAAAATGTCATTTTCATGTAAGTGTTCACTATTATGTACACCAATCAGAATAATCAAAATTGCGATGTAGATCTGGCAAAAAAATAGCGTTTCATTCCTATAATTTTTATTTTGATATTCATTACCATTTTTTAGTTATGATTGAAAATGAATAGTTCTGAACTTGCTGTCAGCACATTAGTGTCAGTGTAAAAAGAGGAAGAAAAAATTAAAATGTTGACAGAAAATATCAATTAAATTTGCATGTCATTAGACCAACCCAGAAGTCCCTCAATTAATTCACTCAAATCTTAAGAATATTTAAGTTATTGGTATGAAAAATAGAGATCACTCAGAGCTGTGCCATCATACCGTTGGTAAATGTATTCTTGGCAAGAGCGAAAACTGTAAAATATTCAAATATATAGAATGTCTATTTGTTTCTAAATATACTTCATAAGTCTTTTGTTCATACAAAATTATAATACATTTGAATACATTTTTTGTTCATGAAACAAATATGTTTGAATAAATAATATCATAATGTCATTTACTCCTGATAATATATAACATAACAAACATTGATTTGTGTAAGTATATATAGGGATAGGTAAGCTCCTATCTATTCCTGGTAAACATTATTAAAGTAGCAATAATTGCACTTGTGATGAAAAAGACTCAAGAAATCAATTTGTTCCTCTATTGATTACATCATGAAGAGCACGTTCAATATGCCACTGAAAAGCCTGTGCAAATCATATTTAGATACATCAATGACATTAGTTATAAATGCAATTTCTGAGAGGCAGTGAAATTACATCAATACATCTCTTCTAAATTAATACATCACTAACGAGACTACCGGTACCTCTATTAAGATTACTTGAGGTCAACCTTTTAGTGGTCTTAATAGAGAGGTTCTAATAAAACTAAAGTTTTAAGAGTGCCTTTGCAATAATAATCATAATTAAATACAAAAGCATGTTTGCACATATATAGTCTTTTAATATGAAAGAAATATGAGAAAGCGTTTATATGGCCATACTTGGATTGAGCAGCAAAATTTTGAGCTGCATATATGGCTGCTTCTAGTTCCACTGTGTCATGCGAATCAAGCCCATTGATGATACTGTGGTGAACGTTCTTTCTTTCTGATATAATACGTGCTACACTACCGAGAGTTCTGTGAAAAGAGAATTTATTGGATCATTTATTCTTGTCAGAAAATCTATACCAAATATTTTTGGGAAAAATAGTGTTGATTAATTAAATGCCATTTTAGTTGGTTCATTTTCATCATACACAATGAAAAAAGGTTACATGTTCATTGCATACAGTTTTCTTCAAAATAATCTAGTGATTAATGTTGTTAGAAAGACAACTATTTTCACATGCAATTGCCCAGAACCTGCCATTCATCTACATATCAATACACTACGGATGTCACGTGTAAGACCCCTGATTTGTAAGAAATATCTTGAAAATTTCTGTTGAATAGTGGATAGGGGTGGGGTTATGGGCTGTGTTTACTTCAGAAATAGGGCATGAAGTATTACTTAGTTGGCCATTATTGATTTTTTTGTCCCCATGGGTATAGCCTAGTTACAGCTAATTATCATACCTTAGGGTGATGGCCCTGGCCACAGCATGATTACTATGAATCACGTAGAAAATCCTTTGGACAAATTCATCAACGCTTAAGATTTTGTCCAGATGTTTCACACTTTGCTGTGCTACCCGAAGGACTTGAAACCGTAGCTCATTGGTGCTAAAAATAAATTTGATAGATTTGATATTTGAAAATAAGTTCATATTAGATTGAACTGCAAGTGCACTTTATAAAAAAATTTCTTTCTTTTTTCATCTTCTTTTTCATCCATAACGGAAGCGAAATACATTTCATAAAATCAGAAATACACAATAAGGAACACTTGGCAAGGTGACAAATTGTCAAGTATGATTCTAGACATCAAATTTGTGCCTAAAATTCTTTAAGTAAGAATTAGCAAATTGATAATTATTTCTAACATAATTTTTGACTTACGATCAAATATCACATTAAATTAACCTGGACTTGAAAAATGTATTAAATTTTAATAAATTGTCAATACATGTAATAAATAGTTACTAACCCTCCTCGGAAAACATCTGCTAGCTTCAGAAAAGCAGAATTGATAAAAATTGGAAATGGATACTTTTCGAAGAGCCTGGGAAATCGGACAATAGCTTCACATTGCTCACCTACATTAGCTGACCGTAATCCTGTGAAGAAACAAAAACATTTCCAGTCAGTGTCAATACAAAATAAAACGCAAAATATAATTTTTTCATTCAATGCATACAGGCCTCTACATTAACTCTGGCGAGAGCTTGCCCACAGGACAACCAGTATCCAATTTTTGGTTGTCCTAACTTACCATGAGGTTGTCCTTATTTTTGCGCTCTGTTTATGCTATACAGATATAGCGTCTTAAATTATATAGTTTATTTTATTATTATATCGATCATAATGTTAAGAAAAAAAATATTTGTACACATATATGAATCTTTTCTCGTGAACAAATTTTATACAAAAATTAAAAATTGCATCGCATTCATTAAATATGCAAGTCGATTTTTATCCTCATGTCCATTGTACGGTTCAAAATTTCGTCATCTGAAAATCTCAAGTTATGTTGGAATATTTTTACACAATTTATTTTAGAAACTCCTCCAATTTTGAAACAAAAGCCCTATAATATTTGTAGGAATGAAAATTTAAGTATTTTAATGAATTTTTGTCAATAGAAAACCATACCATATGAGTGCTGAAAATTTTGAAACTACATAGAATGTCACAGATAATTTTGGAAAGACAATAAAATGCAAATGCCACTTGACATGTTGGGGAATGGAAAAAAAAATCTTGATTCAATTTAGGTGACAAGACACACATTGCATTTTATTATAAAAAGTATGCCGTTTGCTTGTAAGGAGTAAGACATTTAATGACGGCGTGCTAATGACACCAACGGGGCTAATGCAGTCAATATGTTTTTTTGAACATAATCATTCTATTACCAAAATATTTGTGTTGGTAGATGACGTATAAAAAATCCAAAATGAAATATATTAATGTCTATATTAGATACTTATCTCAAGCATAAAATTACTTAGTATGATATGTTAAAGCGGAAGTAAACACGACCTTCACCTTGTCAAAATGGCAGATGAAAGTAAAACATTATTAGCGCTATTAAATGGCATATCTAAACATGATTACTTTGATGACAGTGAATTAAGTGATGAGTTTTTAAAAGGAGAACTATATGCCCACCTATCAGACGAAGAATTTCGTCATCTAATACATAAGTGTAGAGGCATTATGAAGGCAAGTAACACCATTTTTAAAGATTAGAGTTTAGACTCTTAACATAAATACTGTAAATGGGGGTGGGGGAGTGGGTCAAACATTTTAAACAACCCTATTTTGGGGATTAGGTCCTGAGTTTAGAACGGCAATATTTTAATTTGCATACTAATGGCTAGTCACTCAAGTGATATAGTAATGTGTATGCAAGTTAAAAATAAAGACAATAACTTCTTGGCTGTTCTGATCATGGAACCTGCATGAGCATGGGACCTATTAAGTCCCCAATTTTGGAATGTTCATAATGTCTGGCTGAGACTGGCTCTGTCTCTCAAACAGACTGAAAAAATTATCCTTTTCATAAAAGTGTTCATAATCGGTTGCTTATAAAGGCCCAAACTCTTCATATTACTTAGTCTTCTTTTTGTGCAGAAAATTTAAGGAAAAAACAAAAATGGATAATTCTTTATTATGATAATGAATATGATAAATGAATATGAATATGAAAGATGATCATAAAGTCAGGGTATGAAACTCATCAAAATTTGCTTAGGGACCACAGGGCCGGCAACTATAAAAAGTAGTCGGCCCTGGCAAAAAGTGTACGGCCCTTCGTTATGTTCATATTTACAACTCCCAAAAAGTAGTCTACCCACTGGGCCGTGAACTATTAAATCCAGCCGGCCCGGGCCAAAAGCAGCCGGCACCGGGCCGCCGGGTAGGCTCTATTTCATACCCTGATAAAGTATTACAAAATATTGGTATGAGGACACACAAGTAGCATAGATAGACCTCAATATAGTTATAGACTCTATAAGCCAGTAGTGGTTGCGCCCATTAATATCTTCATTTCATTACGCACTTGTATAATATATAACTATAACTATAACAAAAAAATATATAATCTGAAACAGGATCAGGATTAGCCACTCGTCCGCTCGTATTGACGAGTAAAAATTAGTGCAGGAAGATTAAGAAGTTTTAGCAACTCGTCCTCTTGACGAGTAGGAATTCTAGTCAATTTGGCATACAGGTATAGACTTTGTGCAAGAAAGACGAGTACATGTTTTGCAGGACGAGTAGATATTCGAGGGTTACTCGTCCTGCTAGCGAGTAGCTTTTTTCCACCTAATCCTGCCCCTGCTGAAATAACCTATCTTTATGCAGACTATTATTAGTAGTAGGAATATTCATAAGGTTAGTATACTAGGTTACGCTACTACTTACAATTTAACAAATAACACACACACACTGACGTTGCGGCTTCCATCACGGAACCTTTGACCTAAGTGACAATTCTGGAGAAATGATGTCACATTGGCGTTTGAGTTTGATATCCACCAGGTAGAGTTCCTGGCAGAAAGCAGGGTATTTTTTTTTCTTTTTTATTTGGTAAGGATTTGTAAGGATGTAAGGATTTGTAAAGAACCAAGGATAAAAATGACCCGAAGAAACTATGCGGCGTGATATATGACATCAAATGCCCCTCCTGCGAAGAGTCAAACATCGGAGAGCCTGGCAAGAATCTAGATACAAGACTTAAGGAGCATATGGACCCTCATAGCATTCAGTCTGCCATTCAGATCCACTCAGCTAACTCAGGACACAGATTCCACGGTGACACTGCCAAAGTCATAGGCAGAGAAGACCAGACCTTCCACTGGAAGATCCTAGAAGCCGTGAAGATCCACCAGCACCGTCCGAAGCTCAACCTCAACCAGGGCAAGAGCATCCCCCCGAACCTCCTCCATATGCTTTCTGCCAGGAACTACAGCTGGCGGATATCAAACTGGCGCCAATGTGACGTCATTTCTTCAGAATTGTCACTTAGGTCAAAGGCTCCGTGATGGAAGCCGCAACGTCAGTGTGTGTGTTATTTGTTGAATTGTAAGTAGTAGAGAAACCTAGTATACTAACCTTCTGAAATAACCTCTTTGCTGATAAGGTGAGTGCATAGTCACTCAATATTTAAAGAATGATAATCGTTCCAGATAAACCCTTATGCAATGTAATGTTACATGTAGCGCCCATTTATTGCTGTGTATAATTCTGTGTATAATTCTGTTCATTTTGTTTGCTGTGTATAATTCTGCTATTTTGTAATACTAGTATTAGACCTGAAGTGGGTACTGTAGTTGTATAAATAGGTTTGGCGGGTTAGAAAAAACTGGTTACATATGAAAATGATTTAGGAGCAAGTGAAAATTGTAGGACTCGGTTATTATAATTCAGGTATGATCGTTTGTGGTTATTTGTATATTGAAAATTATTAATTTAAACTGTTCATTTTTGGAACTTTACTTTACTTAATTGAATATATATTGTTGTAGAAAACCGCATAATAAAGGAAGATAAATAAACAAGAATAAAAAGAAAAGCGAAGTCTTCTAGTTATTATAACAACAGTCCTAATGTAACAAAGTTACATTACATTAGCTATGTCTTCAGCTATGTCAATACAGTGGTAGAAGCTTGCTTGCCATTACAGAGATAATTTAATATACAGTAGAACCTCTCTATTAGGACCACCTTTGGGACCAGGTCTCAATATGGAGGTGGTCTTAATATAGAAGTTAGTTTTTGGTGCTAATATGAAGAATTGGGATTGTGAAAAGTGGTTTATTATAAAGGTGGTCTCAATAGAGAGGTGGTCTTAATTCGAGGTTCTACTGAATAGTACTTTGATTAGCTTATGAGAATTTAAATAGTATCACATAATCAGCCATCTAACATAAGGTACAGGAACCTTACTCTCATGTGATATACGTCAACCTGACCGCATCTTCAGGGTCAATGTACACACATTTTGGTGGCCCCGACAAATAAAGAGGACATGGCAGAAAGCTGCTGTACTTCTAAATATTTCTACTGTTGGCGTTTTTATTGGTATAATTTTCCATCAAAATATGAATACCCATCAAGTATGTACCACAAATGAAAAACATAATATATATATAATTACTGAACTTGCTTCGAAAGCGGCGACCCCGTAGTGAATCTCGAATTTCGGACATTTTTTACCCACCAGTGCCGTTTTGCGCTTCAAACCTAGACGCCGTTCCTGCCTTACTACTATTTCAATGTTCCCATAATCACTGTGCGTTTCAATCTCTCTTAATTTACGAGAAAACTGCTTCGTAAATGTCGAGTCGACAACGGGTTTTCTACGCGACCGCTTTATTTCCGGGTGTCTGCGTAGCGTTCGTAAAAACGACTGTCCCGATAATAGTTTCACAACGGAGCACGGAACGGTACATATCGTACATAACGTCCCCGCCTACTGTTGAGATTAATCGTCGTGCTGTTATAAATTGATGGACTATCCATTTGCGTCCGTAGGACGCGGGCCGCTAGTTAAAATAAATATTCATTGTTATAAGTGATCTGAGTTAAAAGCATGACAATCATTTCTACATGCCATTCAAATGGGGAATCCTAAATACATGTGTCAGATAAAAAGTCATCCCTGATATACTGTTTTGACTTACTAATATATCTTTGATAAAACGTTGCTACGATTAGTATAAGTTGTGTACTATACAGTTTAAAATAGTATACTTGGCTGTCAAAACGGAAGCAGATATTGCTTCGGATGTCAGTTTAAACAATTTTTTCAACATAAAGATGGGGTTACCGGTATTATATATGACACCTAATGGTAAAATAAGAAAGTGTAGGATATTTATGGTT
>CM032662.1:23415451-23457657 GCA_019095985.1 Streblospio benedicti
CCTATGTTCTGCTGTACCACTGGATACTTGAAGATAGCGCAACTGAGGTGATACGCCGTCTTCGTAGCGGTAATAATTTAATGACCAACGACCTCCACACAAGGCCCACGTTCGTCGTTTATACAAGTATGCAAGGGTAAAGGGTACAAAAACCAACGAAATATGTGGTGGAATAGTTATGTGGTGGCGGCGGGGGGTGGGGGTCGGGGTTATGCGCTCCCGCCTGGATCAGCTTATGCAGCGCATAAATACCAGTGAACGTTGATTTGCTTGCTCTGGTTTTGTGTGGTTGTTGACAGGTCAAAATGATATGGTATCTTCTATAAACATGACACTGTAGATCAATCTAATTATTCTTATAATAAGAAATGCTTTTAAGTAAAGTTGTTATTAATAGATCTACGTTCATTAAGAAACCATTTATTTGGGAAACTAGCTGTAATTGCCGGCGGTTAGCATTTCGTCGTGGTGGCTACTAATAGCTATGATGCAACCTGCCCAATCACTCGAACAACACACACTTGACAAGACCAATCGGTCGTCTGCCCCCTGGGAGGCGATGATCAAAGCGAGACCGCCTGGGGGGACAACACTCCACTCCCCGCCTACCGCAGTGGGAGGCACTTGTCGGGTACCGCACCAAACGACAGTCAGACCTAACAGGTAGTTTCATGCTGGTTCCCTACTGAGTGAATCTGTAGGGTTAAGAATGGGTTCATTGTGGGGTGAAAGATGGTTGGGGTAGGGTTGATAATGTGCATTAGAATTAGACATTTTTTTAGTTGATTTGACTTGTGTTGTTTGTACATAATTGTACAGGCACACCCAGTTTGTATGTACATGCAGGTAATATATGGGTTGTTGAATCTTAATTCTGAGGTCATTACTACGCATGAGCAATGTATTGTTATGTAACTCTGATTGCATATACTTTTAAAATGTGTAGTGACAATAGTGATTTGTATGGTTGGTCTTCTTTAATAGGCAGTTATAGCCTTTATTTCGTAGTGATTGCAATGGTGGCTGATCACAAATTATAACATCCAACGATCACATTCTAATGCACAAATTGATCTTCTTCCTCCAGCATTCCGCATACATGTATATAGAAATGCTGATTTTATAGCACCCTTAACATGACCATATTCATCCTGCTTTTAACCAGGGGTACATTAACATCACATCAGATTTTCTGAATTTAACACAGCCATGCTACAAATTAAAAAAAAAGAAAAAAGAAAGATACCCGTGCGTTTCGCTCCGAATGAAAAAGGAGTATGATGTGATGTTATTAGCTGCAATCTGGATGCCCATTTAATTGCATTTTGTTGTAAAAAATGCATTGATTTTCACTGCAGGATATTTTCTGTGTTATCACTTTCTCCCCGTTTTGCAGAGTTCGCACATGTAAACCTAGCGCAAAGGTCCCCATTTTTTACAAGTCAAAAGTCAAAATTGTTTATTATACTGACATGTGGCATATACATTTTTTACAACAAAATGCAATCGAATATATGTGCAATGTAAAAGTAATTCCCGTAGACCGACGTTGGGGTGGTTACGTTGGAAGGGTTCGCCTACGATCGTGTGTATGTATAAATCGGGTTTAACCCGAGGTACACACATGCCCATTATATGCATCAGATTCTGTGCATTTAACATATATCACACAAATGTGATTGGTCTCTCTGGATTAGAAGGTCCTCATTCCAACGTACCTGTATACGTTTCTAAATAATTCCAATTCGCAACTCTCTCAGACTACCTACAATAAAGGGGAAATGGCCACTGTGGTGACCCAGTGTCACTATTTTCTGCCCATGCGCTCGAACCGCAATAATCGAAAACAAATGATTTACCACTAGTGACGACAGTGTGTATAGCGACGATCCAAAACGAGAAGGTGCGGATTTTAATACTCTCCTTTCAACTTGAGATTTGCCTTTGATCTGCGGATAATAATCAAGAAAGCTTTAAGCGAATGTCTCTCAAGTCGGTGATAAGCTATCATTAGAACGTGTTGGTAAGAACAGAATGCGCGCACATTCGATAAATCTCCCAGTCAAGAACAAGATATAGGTGCTTTAGAAAGATCAAAGCGTCGACGTATCATTATTTGATAGGGGCCCTGCTATAACGTCTCAATAGCCAGTCCAGAACTTGACTGATCTACATGTGAAGCAAAAAGTCCATGCCTATCCTATATTTTTCTCTCTCGTGATACATGCGTGTGCGATCTTAGATGTGAACATCTATTGCAAGTTAACCAGATGCACTGTAGATTTATAAGCTGCCGTATAAACGTAGGTATAAGTGCGGCAACATATTTAGAAATCATGCAAATGATATATACTTAGAAATACTTCTAAGAAACACACCGTGCAACCATTATATTGAATTAGCTCGGTTGTATTATTATTGTTATAATTTCGCCACAGCTAAAACAAATCATCTTCCATTACTGACACGGCAATGTCCCCGGGGGTCGGCGCACCCATCATAACTAGGGACTTAATGACGCCTGCCAACGATTTTAAGATCTTGTTTTTGCCTGAAAATTTAAACCCACTGGTTTACGTTTACGACGCTCTTTTTGTTGTTTAGAAAGTTTAAGGTGCCGTATTTGTGAATATTTTTTTACAATCCCCTTTCCGGTCGACATCCCCTCCCGCACCCCCAAGTTAAGCACACACGATTGGTTATAGTGTAGGGGGTGGGGCATCCCCATTCTGACATTAAAAGAAAATATTAGAGGTAAATTAATATTAACTTGGTGTTGGAAAATACCACATATAGTCTGCTTGCAGTTCGCATCGTCTTGTGACACAATTGTCTGTAAGCATCAACTAAAACTAACACAAGACAACAAATCATATCATGATGAATTAATTAAACAAAAAATCGGTCAAAAAGGCAATGAAAACCAATTCATCACCCTAAGTTAAAAACGTATTTTTAACCGTTAAACATGTCCCCTCTCACAAGCAACACAAACAAAATGGCAACACGTGCACTTGATGGAACACGCACCTCCCGAGTCCTCAGGAATTTATGCCTGCACCGTGTGCCAATGCTAAGTGTCCCGCCCCACCCCTAAGTTTCTCCCCGGGGGCTTTCTCAAACGCGCGGCCGAAGCTGACTTCCCGCAGGGCAGAGGATGGTCAAATCACGACAATCACAACACTGACCAACTAAGCAGGAAATTGGGGCTAATTGGGGTTTCTCATCAAAGGATTCGAGCCGATTGGCATTCATGGTGTGCGATTTAACGCTATTCATCGATTTGTTAAAACAACACTCTTATTACATCAAAATACTTAAACAATGGTTTACTCGGAGATCCGTTATATGTATATTTGATTTATTAGTAGACGTTAAGTAATTAAGAGATTGTAAACGAGTGTTTGATTTCAAATAAACTAAGGCAAGACTGAGATCTTAAATGCCTAATTTATAGACTACTATACATATATACCGAGAGACGTTACTGAGACCTAAATGACCAAGCGATATCTACCGGCAAGCGCCAGTTTTTATCTTAACAACCTTTGAACAACGAATCCACTATGTGTTCCCTTGCTGAAATCAAAGAAGCGTCCGTTTGCATTCTCTTCAATTTCCGCAGGCGTGCAAAGTAATTTCAAACCCTTGATATGACAAGCGAACACTTGGCAAGTCTTACGCGGAAAACGCCAAAACACCAATCGTTGCCACTATCTCTCCGGCGGGGCCCTTCAAGCCCCAGAAACATGCCTCTTTGTTGGCACGTAATTGCCTACTTACTGGCGGGCGCTTTGATGTTTGAAATCCAATTATTTGTGTATATAAATTGGCCAGTTCTTGATAGCTTCCCCTCCTATGCCGGCCCCTTCAATAAGAGATTATAATCTCGGCTATTATGGCCGCACACAAGCGCTGCGGTGTTAGGCATATGGACAAGTCGCTCGGCAGTCGCCTTTGATCAGCCGACAGCGGGCGATAGCGATTGGTGCGCCGGGAACATCAAAGCGAGGTGGGCGGTACTTCACACGGCCGAGTCAAGAGGGACAATAATAGCAGACGACAAAACCACGTCTTGGCTGACGACGAGTAGAGGGGGATTTCTTAGCCGCCACGCTAGAGCATTATTATAAGCCCCCCTAGGGGAATTCTCTCAGTAGGAGTGCGTTGGAATTCCGTGTGTGTGTTTTGCGCGCATGGTGGGTGCTTGAGCCGCCGGGGAAGCAGACGATATTGTAATCAGAGAGACGTGCGCCCGTGTGCTTGTGGACAGATGATAGTGGCCAGTGGACCAGCAGCAGCAACAGCAGCAGACACCTGTTACTTCACACCAAGGCAGCTAGCGCGTGGAGCAGCAGGACTTAAGGATTTTATCATTGGCGTACTCATTTCATAGTTTGAGTGACACTGCTGAATATAGAATTTTTAGTAAAGGAATTTTGAATAGTGGATGGACTTAGAATTGTGCCTATATTGAGGAGTGGTATGATTTGATAGACTTTGTGATTCAGTGTTGGAGAAATTGAATTATGGCCACATCGGCTTTATTACCCAGTGCTCTGCAGTCCAGGCTCACTTCAATGGTGCAGGTAAATGCAGTTTATTTTACGTTTAGATTTTATGTATGTGCACTTTAATTTTTGAAGGATAATACTTGTTTTGCACGAAAATATGTGTAATATGGATCAATTCGAAATCGTTACAATTCAAATTACATATGCATTGTTGATGGACTCAGTTTGGTGGAAATAAAACAATGCTACAACTTATATCACCTTTCGATTAATGTAAGTCATCAGTTTAGTGCTTGTATAATAAAGCATGGTTGATAAGTAGCAATTGGTATGATTCTACCAGGGTCCTGCACCTGTCCACATGCTCTGGTGCGATATGGAATTCTCACATAATGGTCCCATTAGCTGTGCATTAAGCATGCGGTTTCTGATCCATTGATAACGTTGAATATGGCTTTTTTCACAGTTCATTGCTGAATATATGATTAAACCGTGTCCTTTCTCTCAGTATAAAATCTCCAGATTCTGACGGCTTTGTCCGTCGTCATTATCTTCTGTTTTTCTTTCAATTAAAAAAACCCATTAAAAGAAGAGATGTTCATTAACGTTATCAACTCTCTACTGATAACAGATATTGGTTGAGTTGATTTGGTGTCATTTCCAAATGTGACTTAGAAAATGTATTGTGTTGTTGCAAAAACCTTTCGTGGATATATCCTTCAAGGATTCCTCGTAAAATGACTCCCGTATTACAAAATCATGAAAAAAGTAGAGCATAATCACCTGCATGATTGCAATACTAAATGCCATTAAATAACTGCATAAAATTGCATTTTAGATGTATCTCCAATTCGACTCCTTACACCAAAAAATTAGGCATTATAATACAAATTGCTATATCGAATGTAAATAATGCACAAACCAGTATCAATGTGCATTTGATTCCACTCTTCAAGCATTTTATTCTTTCCTCTTTCATTCCAGGAGAGACATCCGCTCGGTTACCTGCTCAGAGAAGGCGGTCTCCCGTTTGAGCGGCCGCCTCACCACCACCACCCGGCCCTCAGCCCCGCCTACCAGGTGCCCGCCTCCCTCTTCACGCACCCGCCGGCTGCTCTACCCGCACACCCTGGGATGTTGCCCGTCATGCCTGTAGACCCCCAATATGCCCAGGTCAAGGAGGAATTGAGGCGGAAGGAGATCAAGGAAGAGCTTGAGCGCCGCCGCGAGAGGGCAAGTCACGAAGCTCAGATGTTCCACCAACACCAGCACCACCATCAACAGCACCCACATCCTGCAGCAAGCTTCTCACCTCCCATCTTACATCCCAGCCCACTGATAGCGGCGTCTAGCAGCCCATTGTGCCTGCCCATTCCACCGCCATCTCCCTTGTCTTCATCCAACTCACTGAGTCTGCATCATCCTCCGCTGTCATCGCCATCGAGTCCTCTAGGCCTGCATCACCGACCGCTTGCAGCGTCTAGCCCGCTCACACTGCACCACTCTCCTACCATCCCGCCGCCGCCGCCGCACTCTAGAACTCCAGGCTTACCTGGATCAATCCCCTCACACAAGTCGCTGTCACCCCTGCCCGCTGCAGAGGCTGACGGTCCGTGGTGGAGCGCCAACACCACCACTCGATGTCCCATCAATCTGCCACCACCTAACTTCAACTTCTCTCCTGGATCAGTGAACTTAAGCAGTCAACTAGCTGCCCACGAGGCACATATGCAAAGCCAGCTGGCGGCGGCAGCAGGATTCCTATCTGGATCTGGAAAAACGTCCATGACTACCACAAGACGCAGCTGTCGTCGGTGCAGATGTCCAAACTGCACTGATACCAGCAGCAACAGCGACCCCACCAAGAAGAAACAGCACATTTGCCATCTTCCTGGCTGCGGAAAGGTCTATGGAAAGACCTCGCACCTGAAAGCTCATCTTCGATGGCATAATGGTGAAAGGCCGTTTGTGTGTAACTGGATTATCTGCGGAAAGAGCTTCACCAGATCAGACGAGCTGCAGAGACATTTACGGACACATACCGGGGAAAAACGGTTTGCATGTACAGATTGCGGCAAAAGATTCATGCGCAGCGATCATCTGAGTAAGCATATCAAGACCCATGAACTCAAAAAGTGCAAAGATGAAGGTACTTGTGATGCGGAAAACAGGAAGAGGAGTGATAGTGTGGAGGAGCATTTTGATGAAAGCAACAGCAGCGTGGGGAGAAGTGACCACGACTTGGATTCTGACTGTGAAAGTATAGATGTGGAGTAGACTGTGCCTTGATAAGTGTGATCCACGTGAAGCTGGTCTGACGATAATGATGTGTGAATGTGAACTTTGAATTGAGTAAAATGTTTAACTGTACATGTATTGATTCTAACTACTTTCAAAATGCCTGTGCATGTGTAAAAATGCAATCAATTTTACAATTATGTGCTCAACATTTATAGATGACTCTTCCTGTCTGGACACGTGTGTAAGGGATAATCCTATAGCTAGATATGTTTTGTATACAAACTAAGTTTTACTGGCATTCCGTATTGCCTTTCTTAATTTAACTGGGTAAATGACTGTAGTTAGTAATAACTTGTTGAAACTTCAATATCTTGAAGTTTCTTTACCTGTGTGATATGCATTTTGCATTATTGAATATGTGATATTTTTTTTATTGAATTGTATTATCGGTTTAATACAATGGCATTCTCAGTTTAAGAAACTTGATTTGCAAAAAATAAACATTATATTTAAAAGCCAGTTTTGTCAATTGATGCACAGCATGCTTCCATTGAAAAATGAAATATAAGTTGAAATCTAAAAGGCTTCTAAATACACCAATGTATCCCTAATTGTAATGAAAGTAAATTGTTGAAATCAATTATCCGCCCAGTATATCAACACAGGGCTAAGTATAATTAAAGTAGATCGGCGTACCTTAGAAGAATCACTGAGAAGCCCATAGTGACCGTTTCTAAACCCTGCCTTTTTCCAAATTAAGCTGATTTCATCATAGTAGCTAAATTAGGCGTGTCTTTATTGTAAATGGCCATTGTAATCAGGGTTTGAATCACGACAGGTTAATGTATAAGCTGGACATGCGAGTAATTACCATGTAGCAAGTGTGGAGGGACCTTTGATCAGAATATAAGTCCAATGTATGATTTGTGCCCATTGTCCTATAATTGCTAACTTCTTTTGTGCGCTTACGTAATGAAAGACGTGATTAACTTGACTTTGAAACGTTAACTCTGTTGACGATCCAAGCTAAAAGGTAGTTAGAAAAGGTGGGCCATTTAGAGTGGCATTGTTAAGACGAGTGTTGATCTACGAATCTGAACACTCTAGAAGCAAGTGGCCTATAACTGAATGCATAAGCAGCTTTGCTCATGGGGTAGTGATTAGTTCTGTCCAAAGTCTGCTGATATAATAAAGTAAAACTAATCAACGGTAGTAATTTCTATAGCTTTTTCTCATGCATGGATATGCCAACATACTTGTAGACGTATACCATCCCAGCAACAGTCGTATAATGATGCTTAATGCTTTTGTACGTACTCGTTTACATCCCCGCCACAACCCCTACCCCAACCCACAAGCACCCGCATTTCATGACTAAGATATTTTGACGCAGGTAGCAGATGTCCGTGTGAAGAAACGTCAACGCACTAGCTTGAGCTTGAAAGACGCGACCAATTGTTTTTGTAACAACATTCAATCGTCTCTATCTTTGTCCACGCATTCCTCGCTACCGCAAGACAAGATGTCACCCTTTGAAATGAAAATATCTCATCTCGATATTCCTAGCTCGAGCGAGCAAGGAAAATATTCATGAAACAGCGCGAACCCCGTGACTCATTCCAGAGGACTGATACTCTGTTTTCTGATAACTTATTTCTTTCATTTGCACTCACATCTTTCACTTTTCATGGCGGACATCAAACGGCGATGTTCCCTCGCATTCTACGACATCAAACACAAAGTCGTTTGCTATCTAAAACCTTATCGCCAGGGCCGCCAACCGCAAGCATTCATAAAATAATATAGTGTTAACAGATCAAAGAAGTCGCCGCCTTTTGAAATCAAAGGCTATCATAGCAATAGCGTCTTCTCTTTTAACAGATCCAGAAACGCAGGTATAAAAACGCCAGTCTGCTCGGTCATTATTTGCTCGCCAGGCGGAGTTGTTGTTTGCTGGCGAGTTTTATATTTATTAGCGCTTTAAAAGAGCGTTGCGATTATAGAAAATAAGCTAGTGGCGATATTTTGCTTTGCGATTAAGTTACATGCTAATTCAAAATCAACAAAAAAGCTGCAAATTCGACGCAAGCTTTTGCCTTTCACGAGCGTGTTGATTCAATGGATAAGACGTCCGCATATCAAGCACCTCGTCAGCCGAGTGTTGATTTTAATGCTCCACTCGAGTGGTAAGTAAACCCGGCGTGCCTTTGATATAGTCACACTGGGCGGGGAAACAAACAGACGACTCTTTTGATCACGCCGGCCCAGGGCGGAGATATTACCACTTGTTCTTTGATCTTGGCCGCCTCGCCATTTCGTGCTATAGGAATGTGATACTTATCCTGTCTTAGCCAACTACATTCCTGTATGAAAAGGTGCTTAGGCTAGTTTGAAAAGACGCTATTTAATGAACGCAAAACGCCTTTCACCAGAATGGGAGGCGCAATGTATACCTTTGGCTTTGAAGTCTCGCCGGCAGTGGCGTGTTTTTAAGCTTCTTGCGAAAAGGGGGAGGCTGGATAGCGGTCACAATATTTGCAGACTAGGTGTCTATTGATTAAAGAGGATTATGTGTGACGTAGCACAAAGGATTCCGTGTCTGCCGGCATGGCGTTAATGGGGAAAGACCACCCCTCGTGAAAGGTGGGACAGAGGACACCAAGTCGCGCATGGCCCATATGTTTCTAATATGGATGGAATGTGGCTTGATCTATTGGAGGAAGAGATTGCATGTTATTAGAGGATTGTAGAAATGAGAGTTAGGAAGTCTCTCTTTGAAATAATCTCATTTGCTATTTGAAGGGCTCTTCGTACGTTTATGAAATGCGTCATCAGCGTTGATAAACCAGAGTGCTTATTTTTAATTTATTTTGTCAATTCATGTAACTTCTAAATGTAAACGGCTAATATTCATTTTAAATGCCAGGCTTACACTGCAGACTCCGTTTACTATTAATGGTGCATTATCCATAGTGTTAACACTCTGGAATATTATTGGTTATATATGAAATATAAAATAATTTAACACAATCAAATTGTAAGAGGTTATAATTTACGTTAACACTTTTAAACAGGCTTAGCTATCTCAAATGTCTTATTGTCCGTTGTAGGGCGATGGTAGGGACACCAATGTAAAGAGCTTGAAGAGTAGATGGTGTTTGATGCATCACGCTTACAGGTACTTTGACAAGTGACCGAGAAAAAAGTTGTCCGAATTCGCGTCTCTTGTGCCCGTTCACTCGCCAGCATGGTACAAAACCCAAAGTCCAACTTTGACCATGTATACACTGGGTATAGAGTGGCGATAGAGAAGGTACTGTGCTGTCATTTTAAAGCTTTCCATTGCGGGTCCAGAACCAACGCCCTACAAAACCACCAGAACCCCCCCCCCATGTAAAAGCCCAACTGTGTTAATAGGGATATCACGGTTCAAAATCTTATCAAACAAATCGCCACATAACATCACGTATAGCAATTTATCGGAGACAAAAATTCAAGGTTTTTCAGATGTTGATATTGTTAACTTTCTCAACCACAGGTTTTCATTTTGTTTCAAACTATGTGAAGTCCATAAATATGATTATTCATTTCAGTAACTCAATTGAATAAATCATATATAGATGCACAGACTATAGCACCACCCAAAGGATTAACTATGTATTATATATTAATCCTGTCCTGTTCATACAACACCTCTGAGGAAAGCTCCGATGATTGGCCTCACTCAGGTGTGTATATGTGGGCAAGCTGACCACAAAAAGCTGTCTCAAGAAAATCCTGCAAGATTATATCAATTATGATCACAAATCACGCACAGAAAGTGACCTATATAATTCCGCTTTTCTCAGCCGGTCTACTGTCCGAGTCCAGTAAAGAATTCCTGGATCCCATTCATAATCTTACTCTTATTCTTACCACTCTGTTTATTGTAAGACTATCCTGATGCATGAGAGCCATTCACAATGCAAACTACTGACTTCAAGCTTAAGTCTACCATTCAGGTGGGACGGGACAGTTTTTCTTTTAATATTTAATGATTACCATTCTAAAGTTTAAAGTGTGTAGATGGCATTTTTTAAAACATGTAGCCTCGCTCGTTTGAGATTTATGAGTCAAAACGCGCGGCATGTGTGGCATGTGTGAACAGACTATTTACATAGAGTAAAATACAAGGTTTTATTATTAAAATTAAAAATACTGCTCCAGAATGTTTTTAAAACAATATTTTTGTATCTTATGGAAATATCTAATCAAAAGCTCTTTTTAAAAAGTGTAAATTTGATGTAGGTTACCTTCCATTTAAAAAAGATATTGAATATTTTAGGTCCTAAAAATCTATCAAACCAGAGTAAGATACGAAACATGATTTTAAGTATAGTATTATATGTTTTCACACAACAGAATAAAACAGGAAGTAAATATTATCGACTAAAATGGGTAACAAACACTGTTCACAATCACTGATCACAACTGATTATAGCTGTTAGAGTGGGTAAAAACATAATGCACTCCTTTACTGTCCATAAGCATCTTAAAGTGACACAACGGAACAGTTACAAGCTTACGCCATTGAGCATTACCAAGTCAATCTCTGCTTACGCTATCGAAGACATTGTTAACAATTGTTACGAGGAAATAGTTTGAACACTACTTATATCGAAAGCCAACTTGTATTTTAATTTGCGGATAACCACTCGATTGATGCTTTGACATCATGCGATAGTGGTTCCAATGTGTCACTTATATCACTATCAAAAAATGCTCCTTTGAATCAGAAAAGGTTGCCTCCTCATCCTGCTAATCGCAATGAATGATGTTTTTAGTAATCTTTGTTCTGCAATCAATTAAAAGCATGATCAAAGATTGTATAAGGATGCCGAGGGAACCACACTAACCACTCCTTCCCCGCATGTTTGTGATGTAACCTTTCAACATATGTTTTATGTGAGTTTTTTAGATCCTTCAATAATGTTGGGTTTGAAGAGCATGCATGGATTTAATCCATACATCACAAGGTATGTTGTAGAACTGTCCTGAGGGTCACACCCAATGCAAACTACTGCTTCAAGCTTAAATAGCGGGCTCACCTTCTGCGAGAGCCTGAATCTGCCTGGGAGTGTGATAATGATCAAACTACCGAAAGTACTGGAAGCCGGAATTAAATAGAGGAAGCAAAATTACCGTGATTGAACACAACGCACCTGCTGTATTGCTACTAACGTCGTGTGATTATAATTAACCACAGCAACCACGAAATATTAATGCGCGGTTTGGACGTTTTGTTGGAGAAACTGCAACCTGCACGGGGAATTGTGCACTGTAATGTGGAATGCAGGTTTTTGAGGTGTTTGAGTGGTCAACTCGCGGAACTGTCTAGGCGACAATAGCCTGGGCAACTCTGTTTGCCGGGATAAAAATATTATTTATATTGAAAATTATACATGTATAAACCAAAATGTTGCCAATCAAATATACATTTATATAATATATGCAGATGCAATACGTAAAGGTAACTCCACAAGTTATAGTTTATTTATACATCAATATAGAAGGCGAAGTATCACAGTTACTATTGAACATTTTACAACATTGACGTTTTAAGTCTGGAAATATAAAGTGCCATAAAGGCCATGCACAAATAATACAATGAAGTTTATCGCAGCATTTTGGGGGTTGTCGACAAGGCAAATCATAAGTTTCACCAACTAACAATAGAATCATCAGTCGTTCATCACGGACTTGATGTTTTACCAATGACAGTACCATAGCAATAGCACTTGGACTAAACTCAGCGTCTGTATTTATCCATAATTGACAAACTATTTATATTCTATGAGGACGTTATGGAAGCAATATGAATTTGGTCCAATACCGTTGTCGTTGATTTTATACATATATAATACTAATTTAATCCATTGCCACATATAATGCAAATTTCAGACGCATCTTCATCCTACGCTTGCACAAAATAGCGCTAGCATTATTGTAAAATGCATCATTAAATATCAAGTATAGTTCTATTTGAGCAACTTATCAAAATGCAGTCAATTGATTGTTTGTACATACACATAATTATATAAATCTTTCTTAACATTTCTCACTTTCATACCAGAAATAAAAGCAGTCACTTTCATTCTCTGACATCCTCTGCACTCATGCCGATATGATTGTCATTGTACGTTTTGTTTGAATAAGCACTTTTGTCAGACCCAGTAGTGTTCAACCTATTCTTATTCACATGCCAAGAACCGTCCTGTTCCTCCTCATCGTGCCCATCGATGCTGGGAAACAACGCACCACCTGGCATGTCTACCACCAAATGCCGTCTGTTTGCATGTGGATCGTCCTCTCTAGGAGTTTCAAACATTCGAGACGAACCTTTGTAATTGTTGGGACGTTCGTGTACTTTCACTTGATAAATGAACTTGCTATTAGATGATGATTGACTAGGAGTAAGAGAGGTTGGTGAACTAGGATTGACAGGAGATGGATTGGGAGCTTTGTCGCCTGCCGATTGGTCCATACTGGGCATTTTAACAAACTGATCAGCAGGTACTTGGAATGGAGCCATCTCCGGGTCAATAGCTCCTCGTGAATGAATGGAACCATTCTTTCTAGATTTTCTAGAATAAGCTCCATTTTGTTTTAACTTGCTAGAAGAGTTCAGCTGGCCACCGTTGTCTTCATCGTCTGAGTTGGGAGCATAACCAGCGACATCGAGCTGAAATGTTTCCGGGGACAAGTCGATCATGTCCGAGTCCCCGCGCAAGAAGTGCTTCTTTCCCGGGTGCTTAGTGAATGCCTTATAGACGCCTCTCAAACTGTCCTTCTCGTGCACAGGTACCTGCTTGACAAAGCTCTCACTGCCCGCTCTGTCAGACACTGGCAGCATGAGCTTATCCTGCGGTCTCACCGCCTTGCGACCAATGTTGGGAATACTGGATTGGGGCTTCAAGTTGGTGGTGGTCATGTGAGCTATCCTTGCCCTTTCCAATGCCACCGTGTCAGTGAGCGACTCTGTGGTGGAACGCACAGAGCTGTCTCCTCGCCTGGTGGTGGAGACTTTTAGCGCAGGCGATGGCCTTGTGTCATACACAGGGTCAATCAATGGCTGTCCAGACACCATGTCCAGCAGCGGTGGGGACTTGGGTCTGCGGCGGTTAGCAATCCTTTCTTTAATCTCAGCCTGCAAGCGCTTGTGCCTCTCCGGGAACGGCTGGGGGCCTGATGGCTTGGAGTTGCCTCGCTTGATGGCCTGCTGCTGTTTCTGCTCACGATAGAACGTCTGCTGTTGGTATCTGAATAAGAAAATGTATATCACGTAGTTAGTTAAAGGTTTTCTGGGCCACATCGGCGTGAGGGATGGTATTAGACACAGATACAATTTTGCAATGTACGAAAGGGACTATTATTTCTCAAATGGATCATCTATTATGTTATTTTCTTCTCCCCTGAAAGGCAAAATGAACAAGTATTTTTTGTACATATATATATTATGTGATCTAAATTCAGATCAATCAAATCAATGCCTTCCATAAAAATTGAAGAGAGAGTTAGTGCAAGTCAATATTTACATAGTGTAGCATTCTTAAACATAATAATTTACACTGGATCTACTAACAAACTATTGATTGAATTTCAATTCATAAGACATTATAGTCGTTGTATATAAGAGTGATCTAATTATGTAATACACCTGTATTTATGGCTCTGAGCGGGTTTTATTAGTAGCTTTAGTCTCCAGTGCAGACCACTAGTATCAGGAGGAAACGGTCTGACCGGTGTTCTAAAAGTAATTGATACAGTACATTTAAGGGGAATTGATAAAGCACAAATGAAACAGCCAATGAAAATCAAGAAAACAAGAGAAGATTATAGAAAGCACAACTGTTATTTACAAGCACAATTTCTACCCTTGATGAAAATATAGATAGCGGGTAGATAGATCTAGAAACCAGGCAACAACACCTACACATACATATGTGCATAAACAAAGAACGGAAAAGAGAATCTGCAAGACAGACATGTTATGTGCAAGATGAAGTATTCCAGTTAAATAGCAAACGTCACACATTCTAGCAGCATCACTCAGTACTCACTCTTGGGTAAGTTAGTACTTTCATCCATTATATTAACAAGATACACCAATCAACGGGTCATTAAAAAGCTAACTAAATTAAAAAAAAGCTAGCAAACAAATAATAATAAAAAAAATATCAAGTGAGCAAAACTGACCTATCGAGCGCCACGTCGAGGTTGTTTTTCTCCTGGTGAATGAGCTGGTCGCGCAGGCGCGCCAGCTTGGTGAGGTAGTCTGCCTGGTGCTGGGGCAGCTCGTGCTGCTCCCCGCCCCCGCCACGCAGCTTCACCAGCCCCGCCTTCTCCATCATCCTGAAATTGACGATGGCCATATGTACAGTGAATACACAGAATGTTAAATATTTGCTCAACATATGTGACTGAGAGTCAGCCATTTTTAAATAGAAACATTGAGACGGTACACTGCATCAGCAAATGTCACTGATATAGCAGCGTTGATGGGTGATCGAGTTGTCCGTAGGAGCTATGCCAAATGCACGTACTGCCGAATAACATGGCGCCTGAAGGGTAATAAGTAAGTGCAGGATGTGGTCGATTGAAAGAGGTGGGCAGCATTATACATAACAACCGAGAGTAGAAGGAATGAAACTGGAATACAGGCACGAGTCTGGTGCGGGTTTTAAACATTCTAAGCATTTTACTTGTCTATCAATACAGCTTCACCACGAGATTCAAGCATCTGCCTCGTGTTTGATGGCAACAATTTTACCGATTCATGAACACGCAGTGTACTTATTTTGATATGAGTCACTGAGGCATTCTGTTAATATTGCTCTCAAAAACACGCGACGAAAAGTCTCTAATTGCAGTTACGTGACAACTGACTAGTAAAGTGAACAACTTCTTTTCCTAGCAGACACGTTTATTGCGTCCAACTATTTGAGTATGTTTAGACCGTGTACTGTGGTTAGACAGTCATCATAACTGACCATAAACGTCAAACGCTCCACCTACTGTGGCTATTGCATAGTTCCTATTGTTAATGACCCCTGTGCTGAAGACACATTCATTTTATACATCATAAGTCTGCAGATGTATGAACCTGTATCTATTGAGTTACCTTCCACAATGTGTGGTAGTTGCACACTCAAGAGGACCGGCGCGTACACACCACCCGTCTACACTCACTGCTGATGTTTGCAGTTAGTTTTTGGTCATTGGAAACTAAATTAGTCGATATCTATCTTTCTAGTTATTTACCGTATCCATTCTGTGTTAACGTTACCTATCTTGTGAGCAGAAACGCACGGTCCTGGGAGTTAGCTGGATCATGTGCACATCCAGAGTCACCATGGGCAGTGACCTGGACGCTTGTGGGGCAGTTCGAATGTTCCTAGCCATATGCATATTTCACCAATATCGTTTAAGTATGAGCAGACATTCAAGTTTCTGCTATCCCAACAATCACAGTCAGAAAAAGCTAAATATTACAAAGCGTTTACCATCCCGTTCACAAAATAGAATAAAGAGATATATACCACATCCACATATGTAATCATTTCTTTCACGATCAAAGCGACAGTATCAGATGATAAACAATAACATTGCCACCTATATCGATTTCAAGTCACCTCCAAAAGCACTTTCCCTATCTTCAAGTATTTGCATTCTTCGATAGGATAATTGGTGGAGCTTATAAATTCGATAGCCTGAGAAAGAGCATGGTGTCATGATTATCCGGGATTAGTGATAGTATATCCACCACGGTGAGGCCTCCTGCTACTCAGGGACAGTCTCTGATCAATGGAAACCTTCCAATTCAATTAGATTATAGGATAAGCCCATGGGTATGGCTACATCGACTTGTTGTTTGCAAAGATTCTTTTCTAATCTATCTGTCTTCCAGAAATTCTCTCTGAAGAAGTGCAGAATGGCAACAGTCTAAAAAGTAAATCTTGTGTTGTTTCCAAGACCCCACGTGATTCACAATCAAACTGATAGTATCTTATGATCTAATCACAATCGGGACTTGATCAACACTATCAGAATGGGAGTTTTGAAGATAACAAATAACAAACAATAGAGGAGAAAATACAATTTTGTAAGCACATTGAAAATCACTCCCATTTATAGAATCCTGCCCATTCAAATAAGCCCGTTCACTGTTTGACGGCAAGCTGAATCTAAATAGGCAAATCATAAAGGTTTGAGCACATTTTGACAATATTCATGAATAAGAAGGCTAACACAACATACATGTATACATGTATATACATATGTTTCATAGACGCGAATTAAATGCTATTGGTAGTACATGTACTAGTAGAAAGAACTATTATATTAGTGCGGTTTTTTTTCATTGTTATTTTCGAATGCTTAGAAGATTGTGACCTATT
Organism: Streblospio benedicti; assembly: GCA_019095985.1. Lineage (NCBI taxonomy): Eukaryota > Metazoa > Annelida > Polychaeta > Spionida > Spionidae > Streblospio > Streblospio benedicti. The sequence continues at coordinate 23,432,643 of CM032662.1, forward strand.
TAATTATGTGAGTCAATCATATCGTCAGGATTAGGACCATGCATTCTTCAGAAAATACTGTCTGGTCAAATGGCTGACTATTGTTTTGCGGATACACGTATTCAAATTTGCATACCAATCTTACAAAAATATCTTTCTATCTAATTTGTTCACGTATCTGATGCCACATAATTTCATATGCTATTCTAGACAAGTTTCACTAATATATGAATAGCTATTTTGCTACATGTATTAGGATATTTCCTGCACCCCAGCAACACCGTGCCCTGGTTTAAAACTGTTAAAATGAACATTCAAATGCTCCTACACTGCATAGCTTTGGATTGCCCAAATAGGAGCACTTTTAAACTTTAAAAATGTTTTTTTCCCTTTGCCCCCAAGGGTTGAATATGGGCGGGCGAAAGTGTGGATTTGACGCTGCAGTCTTACACATTGCTCCTCAGAGATCAACCATTGCTACCTGTGAATGTTATGAAGATCCAGGTCATGCCTAGACACATCGGCGGCCGCCCTGGCCGTTCTGGAGCGACTGGCTAGTGTGAAATTGATGGTGGACGGCGACGCCAGCTTGGCGGCTGCTGCGGCAGCGGAGAGAGGACCAGACGACTTAAGCTGCAAGTTCACCGAGGGGGCGGTGCGCGCTCGTCTGTGCATGGTGCTGACAGAACTCGTGGGTACAACTTACTTGAAAATGTCCTCTACATGTTTTTTTTAGTTTATGCGACCATGCCACAAGAGAATCGCTAAAAGCTTTGCATACGCAGAGACATTTTTTTATTTCTTCAATTATACCCAAATCTTCATAGACACGGAACTTCTTTTTAGAAACTTCAAACACTTTGCTATCACATTTCGTTTGATGAGTGGAAGTTTAGATGCCCATTTTGTGCATTTCTCATTTGGCAAGTGTTTATACATCCAAGTATCTCTATAATCTTCTATTCCTCCTAACTGTGCCATTGGTAAGTTTCACTTGCCAGTTTACTCAAACAGCGAATATTCTCGACGCCACCGCATCCAGCTAATGTTACCGTATAAACTCTGCAATCCAAACGTCAATTCACGTGCACTGTAACAATCCATCCAATATAATGTATGACGGCGTTGTCTGAATGATACCACGACTTATTCAACACCTTGTCCAGAGCTGCTGAGCATGAGCACATTGTGCAAGTAGACACAATCACAACAACACGCCCCCACCACATCTGCTGTTTTCAATTACCCGAGTCACGTATTGCTATAGAAGTCTATCATTCCGGAAATGACATCTTATTCTAATGGGGGTTGAAGAAAAACAGCTTACACACATTTCACTCCATACACTTTGGGATTTGAATTCTAATTTTGTGATATACACGCACTCGTGATTACTTGCATATGCTCCAGCGATCTGCTAATCATGGCGTTCCCATTGCTTTGTGATTTATATCAGCAATTTGGTTGACTTCCAGAGTTCAGTGGTATAGATAATGCTATCTACAATCACTTGCTAATAAATTAAGTAATTGTAAAGTAAAAGCAAATGATCTTTTGTTTGATATCCATTGTAGAACAAGCCGCTTTAGGATTGGTATCATTCAGTTGAGAAGTCTTGAGTCACTAAATCATACAGTTGATGAATTGATAACGGTGCAAGTCATTGCAGACAGTATCCACAAACTCGCTGTGATACACACGCAGAACAAAATTCAACTGTTCTAATAAATGCAATAAATATGATGAATTGCAATGGACTCTCTTTATGATATTCCATCATGAGAATAAACTGAATGTTATTTAAATAAAACTATTAATAAATGCCAATGGAATAAACCACAAAACGTTCTTACATCAAATTCTACACAATATTGGAAACAAACTACACACACAACTACTGGTAGGTTATAAGTAGGATATACTTTATGAAAAGACTGCTACATAAGAAAGATTGATCAAAGTATACATTAACTTATCTAAACTATCAAATATGGATCTTATGTTAATGACACTTGTCAATTACCAGTTTATATCATCCAATGTTATAGCTCTATCTACATTGCGGGTTAGTCAAATCAATAGATCCATACTCAAAGGATGAGGGTTGATTATTGACTATGATAGACAATCATAGACCATTGTCACAGACCCGTCAACGGTTCTTTCGGCACAAACAATATGTTTTAACAAACTATTGTTCTTTCGAAAAAAGGTTCTTGTATGTATTATGCCTTCAAATGTATTGATCTACAAAAGTACAAAGATCTTGTTCTAAAAATTACAGCAGTTCTTCACACGGCTAGCACTCAAGGTGCATGTCCAAGTCTGTAAACATTTGAACGTGATAATGTAATACGCTAATTCTTGCCCTGGTGGTCAAGTTTCTGGAGAAGGGAATCAACATGTTGTGTGTTTCTCACCCAATCAGTTCGAGCTTAATTTAAGATTGTTAACATGGGTGAATTTGACATATAGTTTTGAAATGATTCCGACCATTCCAACTGGCAATTGATAGAGAGATAGGCTCACTAGTTTATTAATAGTAGTTTCGATAGATTTTACATGATAAGGTTAGCGTGAACACTATTAGCATGGGTGGTTCATTCGCCCCTACTACAACCAACTACCCAAACAAACTAATAATATAACCATATTGCGATAATTTAAGTGTGCATGTACACAACCAAATACTAGTGTTATTTCCAGCCAAGAATTGTACCGCATTTTAAAAATGCCATAGAAAAGAACTTCTACGAAACTCCTTAATGTCCCATATCACCATACACAGGGATATTTGACTGAGTTGTATACGTGTGCAACATAACCAGATATATCAACTTCAAAAGATTCAAGATAGAATTGATTAAAAATTTAGTGACATATCAGTTTAATTAAGATTTAGACTCGACCTGCGGTTATGACTGTCAAGTTTAGCATGTCGGCATATAAAGTGTTCTTCTGGATTTAGTTTATGTCTATCTAGTAACGTTTACATCGACAGAAGAATATTCACGAAGAATATTCACTTCCTAAAGCGAATTTATTAAAACACCCCAATGATAATAATTAAAACTAACCTTAAACACATTTATTATTCTTTTTTATATAATTTCCTTGGTTATCATGATCCAGAAGTATCCGATAACCCGTAGAGGGTTATCACCCCTGATCGAACAAGGTTGATACTATGGTTATCATGCTTGTACCAAAGAGCATTACCATCGTTAAACTATCTCTGCTTGTACTCAGCCGGACGACACTTTCACATTTTTCAAAACAGTGTTGTAATTGTTTTAAAAAGAATGATAAAAATAAAACCAGGTTCGTTATGTAACATGAATTATTTTATCAGATTCAGGTGACGCATCATGCTCACCCTTTGGGCTCGCCATGATACGCCCCCAAAACTCTCCTAATAAAACAATTCATGTTACAAACTCAACCAGCTTTGTTAATACGGTATTTGATGAATAAGCGGAGCCTACTCATTGAGGTATAAAGATGAATAAGCAGACGTGTAATTTAGAAATGATGATACACCCTGACTGTCATTAGTATTTATCATGATCTGAAATTCATATTGCTATAAAAAGTACATATAGCTTTATTCATCCACCCCCACCCCTGGAAAAAACATGTATAAAAGTTAAACAACAACAACAAAACAACAAACAAACAACCCACTCCAAAAAACAATAAAAACAAAACAAAAAGCTACCAATTTCGCTGCCAAAAAGTATTTGTCCTGTTTTGACCTGACTTGCTATATCACGTTATTTTACACTGTTAATTAGTCTTGATTGGCACCTCACAATGATACAATGCCAAAAGGACTCACACACGCAAACTCGTGGACTAAGAATACACATGATTGTACCATGTAATGCAACCAGCTGTGAGCATTGTACTTTGATCAATACACCAAACAATAAAGTGTGTGCCCAATCATTACATACACACTGTAGATTATCAACGCTACACTATAAAAAACCTCACCTTTTGAATTTAATAACGTACGCTCCATTATTTCGTGGCGAGACACTGCTACTCCCGGGCACTTTCGGTATTTCACCAAAACACGAATTCATACTCGTATAAATATTTTCCCGTGAGAAATATTAACCTTGCCGTGTCACAGAACTGTCAATTCCACCACAACTGGATGAAACTTAAAACCGTTTCCAAGTCATTGGGACGATCTTTCTAAATAGTAATGGGACTTTCGACCGGTTTGTTAGCAAAGATTTAGCAAGGCGCTGTTAAGCAAAGAATAGTTGTTATTTTAACAACAAGAGAGACCCTCTCCAGCTATAAAGAACTAATATTGAATATTTGCAGCCATCTCCATATGTCAAAGATTTGCACACACGAACTTCGACCGTTTATGTATTCAAAACAGTTTGTTAGTGCGAACGATTCGTTCTCACTTACGGCCATCCTTGTATGAGGCGACCACCTCTTGGTTGGCTTTTTATGTGTCCAATACATGCATGGGTTGCATGTTGGGTTGAGACGATTGAGACATGTATGTCCAGTGGGATTGTCCGACATAAGTACAATGTAGTGGTCTTATCACAGAGGGAGGAGTGTTGTCAAGTTAGCGCATTGGTACTCTTGTTAACACGTAACAATGACAGCTCTATAGGACACGTACTTTGGTATAAGATCCACTTGTAGGAATTACTTTCTAAAGGTAATAATTGGATTCGTGGCACGAGAAAACGTTCATTTTTCATTGTATATTTCTGTTTTAAGTGAGCTGCTTTTTTGTTGATTTTGGTAAAAAAGAAAAGTATACATTTCATACGTCCAGAAACACGATTGGCACTCAGGGAAAGATATAGGTCATTTTGGTAAGAGGGGAGGTCTGTGGGTGTTTCTGCATGGTTTCGCTGACATTCAAAGCCGCAGTCTGACAGGCAATATCAATTCATTCCTGGTCGGTAAGAGATGAGCTATCCGAGAAAGAAACGATTAGGGTATTCTTTTAAAACAAGTCTACGAAGGGACAAAATGTAAATTAACAATGTCTACAAAAACAATAACAACAACAACCCGAAACCAAAAGACAAGACTGATGCGGTTTCACTGTTCGGTGATGCCTGATCTTACAGACACCAAATAAAAATTACAACCAAGTCATATCACCTAATAGACGTTACAGCATTTAGCTATTCATCCACTTCGTAATAGCATCTCTGGTAAGCTTACATAATTATAGGAGCGTAGATCCCTCATGCGGATATAGGTCATAAACTGGAGACTAACCTTTGCAACTGTACACTATTGCCATGCTCGTCCAGCAGATCCCTGGTAACCACATGGAAGTTATAGTGTCGAAACATGCTGGGGACAGCGGATCTCTAAAACTATATTTGCTGTTTAACTAGTCCTTTATCTGACCATAGTATTGTTAATCTACAGGCAAACCGTCCAAATGTTACACACTGCACTGTTTGTTCGGTTCTACATGAATGTTTAAAATGCGCTAAACCAGTTGCCGCTACAGTAATCACTCATTAACCAGCGCATTTCTTGTCTTTGTCCACTTTTTCTTACACTTGTATCTCACCTGCCACGTGCAGTGCAATTGTTCGAGAGACACCGTCTGGATCAATGCAGTACTTTTTTTCAATATGCACAGTGTTTTCCTTTGTCAGCCAACAGTATAATTATCCCTAAGTCTCCATACATCCACGTCGAGCCGGGCAAACACACCAAGGTTGGGGACAATACTATCTCCCGCGTGTCTGTGTCCACAATGAACTAGTCAGCAAAAAGCACAAACACCCGCCATGCATTAGTTAGTTTAAACACATTATGCTACATTGTTTCTCATAGTATGCGACGGCAACGGGAGCTATCGACTGGTCCATCATATCACAAAGCGTTATCATGTGCTGGATTTTTTTCCACACAATACAGAGAAACCTGCTATTAACAACCATGAGATTTCACTGGAATTGGATATTGACCGTGCTGTACAGTAGTAAATCTTTTAATGCTATTAGTTCCACCCGTAATAAGTTAGTGCATCTTGAGGTATTATTTCCCAATCATCAAAGGGATGGTTGTTCATCATCAGATTGAGGCAGCTCCGTATGTGGTGATAGTCGTACCCCGTTGGCATGTACGACTATAAATCAAAGTAAACAATGGCTCGAAATAACAGTTATCTGTGAATTGGCCTTTTGTAGTTCCATTAAATATGACTCTATGACAAACATTGGATTGAATGAACTTAATTTTCTGGACTATGGCAGACAGCTTTAGTTGGTTGGATTGAAGTTATCCAGTGAGCCTTAAAGAACTTGCTCATCCAAGGCAGGAGTGTAGATTTTAGAATGCTGTCCACAATGGACATATCTAATTATCCTCCACACACGTATGGCAATACAAGATTTTTTATTTTGATCCACACAAACATATCTTCTTTGTTTCATTTACATAATATCCCATGAAACCGTTTACATGGTATTACTTGCATGCTGCTCTTCATAAAAACCAGCTAGCATAATGGAGTGAGAAGACAAAGAGAGGACGCACTCGGACTGACACACCGAGAAGATTATACAGAGAAACTGAAGAAATTCTTGTAGATCTAGTCTTCGCTGAAAATATAGCTCTGCTCTCAGGCGAGATGACACAGCCCCAGTAAGATTTGCTTAGGGTAGAGTAGCAATGCAGCAAGGCTGGACTGGGACTCAACGCCCGCAAGGCAAAGTCTTCGGCCTTCAAACATGACCCCGAGCCTCTCCACATAGCTGATGGCACAGAACTCGAATGCATATCTTGGGTAAGGAGCGCAGGAAAAAATGTATCAAAATCTGCAAAGTCCTTGCCCTGGATGCTCTGAACAATATGTCTAGGATATGGAAGTCTAACATGATTAGAGAACTGAAACTTTGCTTCTTTGTCGCAATTCTATATTGCTCTATGGATGTGATAGCTGGACAGTATGAGAATCGCAAGAGGGGTCTGTGAATGGTACTTACACCAGGATGCTGCATATGCCCTACGTATGCACTAAATTAATCACATTCCTAACTCCCAGCTGTATGGCAAGCTTCGAGCAGTTAGCAACAAACTCGCCATCCGAAGACTGCAGCTTACTGGCCCCTGCTATTGTCATCCAGAACTCAACACACGACTGATACTATGGGAGCCAAAGCATGGAAACAGGCGTCAAGGCAGACCACAAACCAATCTCATCGACACACTGAAGGGGCATGTGGCCTAACAAAGCTGTTATCACTGATGGAGAACAGTGACATTTTGAGAATCCACAAGAGTGACTGAGTTATAAGCCTAGGGCACAGTCAACAGCACGGTTTCTCTACTGCCCCCTATTGACTCTCTACTGCTTCTCTAATGCAAAAAACTCAAGGAAAGACTGGGATCAGTGCATGTTCAGTAATGCAAAAAGAATATAAAGTATGTTTTTGGGGCAGGACGCAGAGAGTAGAGGAAGTTTGACATGCCGAACATTCTCTACGTTCAATTAGATAGTTGCCCGACCCTATAAGGATAAGCAGTACAGAGCAATCAAGAGTATATCCAAGATTTGCGTTATTACACGCGGTAGTCATTCAGACATGAAACTAAACGTTAAAATGTCAGCACTGCCGATTGTACTCTTAATGAGGCATGCACATTAATTTAAACCAACCCACCTATTTCTCAGGAAAATGATCTTGAGCAAGTTGTACCGGAAAGAAAACCACACAGAAGAAGGCAATGAGCCATTGGAAACTTGGTTATAGAAGACAGGAATATATAGATTGCGTAATTTTGTCCAGAAAGAACAGATTCAATTACCTTCACGCTATAAGGCAAATGAAACCTCCTATCAAGCTCAACTATATGACGAGGCCACGCTATAATAGGACTATACATGTATTTCGTGCTCCCCAAGTCTTCTTAAAGACCCCACTGTAAACCTCTATAAAGAGACCACCTCTCTATTGAGACCACTTTAGAGTTGATCTCAAATGGCTGAATTGAGAGATTCTACTATATTCATAACACAGGTATTAGTGTCAGAGGCCAGCTTTTTATGTTCTGGTCAAGATCAAGGATTGTTGGCATTTTGGTGGACGCTGAACATGTTTATAATGTTGGTAGGTGGGGTGGGTAGGGGTATAGGGTACGTGTGTAACCCCCTTTCTCTTCATCAACAAACATGATCTCCAAATCCTTGAAACCTTACAAAGACCACCGAGAATTCACTGCGCTGTATATTTTAAACCAGTCTTTAACCATCAGCAAGAAGAAATATCAAGGCCACCTTCATTTCGGACACGACTCAATTACATACATGCATAATTAAAAACGCATTTTAAAAACATATCTATTAAATAAGCTTAGTAGAAAAATACACACGACGAACACATAGATATCTACCAGCATAGTCGATGCAAAAATAAAGTTGTTCTACAATCCCCAGCACAATTAGTATTTAAATCAAAATTACCACCACACTGATGGCCTACCTTTTGTATTTCACCACGTAGGCGTTGATGCTGGGTGTAGATCCATGGTTAACTACAGGCAGCGCAGTGTCTTCTAACTCGTATATCTTCATGTTTCTCGCTTGTATTTATTCCTTAATTATATACATGCATGTGCCAGAATGAATCCAATCACAGCAACCGCGACTTCAAATTTCACTTATTATGTATGCCATTTTGACGTTTGTCTCTACCCCTGATGGGTCCAAATCATGGCATTGTAAATCCAAATACCATTTAAGATGATAATTTAGTTATTAGAATTGCATAGTGGTTGCTCCACTATATGACCAAAGCATATAATTGCAATTATTCGCCCATCTATTACACGAGTGTACGATTTATTAATGATTTTAAATCCATTTTATCAACTTGAACAAACATATTCGCAGATAATACTTGGTAATAACAACCCTATTAAATGGATCCTATCTAATTTGTGATAACTACCGCCAACAAACGGTTAATGCAAACACAGAATCCAGTTTCCAATTTTAATACCTCGCTGAGCGAATATAAATATATGAATACCATCCATTAATACAATAAAACCACTTCTTTTGTGTGGCAAATGAAAGACTATACATACACATGCCCGAATCCTTTTCTATATATGTTTATCTTACGTGATAAGGAATACACCACATGAAAAAGACTGCCAATTGAAACATAAATAATGATTTAGTGGAGAGACGCGAAAAGCAAAGTCCTCTAGGTGGAGATAGCAACCAGGCAGTGGACTGCAATTAATCATGTTAATGATTTGTCCCCATGACTTCCACGTGTAATCAATTCTATGGTCATTAGCACAAAGTAGCGTGTACCAATTACCCGGTAGTTCTTATGAGACCCCACTTTTGTCAATTGTAGACACAACTTCTAGGCTCTATTCTTGGAAAATGGGCGAGCTTCAAGCTTAGACTACATGAATACAATTCATCCTTTATACCATATCGGTATCGTGCAGTATTTAGACGTACACCTCACAATGGTAGGAGAGGTGTTGATGGATTGCGAAGAACCTTAAAGGCGAAAGATCTGTGTGACTAGAAATATCTACACATAGTTCCAGCATATGCATCTTCTGGATGTGACAAGTGCCTACGTGAGGTTTCGATGGGTGACGGGTGGACGGCAGTCTCCCGAATGATATTGGACAGTTATGGTCAATAAAATGGTTACTGTAAACCCGAGCTGTAAACATAATGCATTTATTTGTTCATTCCAAACGAATTTTATAGGCCTTGTACAATTTCATGTACACAGTTTCAAACAGACAATTTATGCCTTCATAACCCATTTTCTAGGGAATAATCAGCGTTCTGTGATAACCACATGTACTTGACATTTCACTACTTTTTGCTAGCGTTTTCTAATTTCACATAATCTCAGATATGTCATCGATGTGATGAAATTTACTTTTAATAAACCCTTTATTTCACTTATGTTACGAATTGCTTTGCTATGCTTTTTTAATTTGCATCACTCACAATTACTAAATAAAAAGGAAAGCTGTTGATTTATAGCTCAATACCTTATTTGAAGCATTGAAGTGTCATTTCCAAATTATAAATTAACCATTCAACAATTTTGATATAATCATTATCAACAATTCATATTTCATATCAGTACTTGTGCTATTAACAATTTCATTAGTGGGCCAATCCTATGGAACTTACCAATATAATTGCGCGAGATAATATTTATGCATTATGTTTTGTGGTGATCAATTAAAGCTCCACATCTTGATAGTACCGTAACATACGTTTTGTTATCATGTGATCTGACACTTGTACACTAATGCTGCAAAACGAACAGCATTCAATCTGATCAACAATTGCCCCATTATTAAACTTTTAAGATGATTATCACAATGCATGTAGGAGACAAACGATTGGATAGAGAAACGGACATTCCGAGAATGAGATTTACTGGAAACAAAAAGCAAGAAGGAGCCTATATGTGAAATGATAGAACCAGGCTTGGTACAGATTAAATGTAAATATGAATTTAGTTAAGTCTATACCATATCACATACAGTTCTTGCATGTTTATGGCAATTAAATGTATACGAATATCATTAAGTTTGACACGGAGTCAATATTTGGGTTTATATCCACAATTGATATATTGTCAAATGATGTAGGCTGTATGTTAGGGATTCAGTCCCCCCCCCCAAAAAAAAAAAAAAACAAAACAAAACAAAAAACCAAAACAAAAATCAAAACAAAACAAAACAAAAAACACACACACCCCAAAAAACAAAAACAAAAAAACAACCCAAACAACAACAACAACAACCAAAAAACAACAAAAACAACAACACACACACACACAAAAGCAAAAAAAAAAAAAAAACCCAGTAACAAATAATGGTCCACTTACCAGGGGTGCTTGGTTCGCAGTCCATCCTCCTTGAGGAAGACGAGAGAGCCGGTCGCGTCTTGGGAGCGTCTGGATCTCACGGTGGACGCGGTCGTCTTCCCGCCACTGGACGGTTGCGTTATGGAGGGCAGCATAACGCGCTTGTCTTTAGTTTGCATTATGGCTAACTGAGCAGAGTTAAAGCTCTTTTGCCAACAATCAATGCATTTTCACAGTTATTTCTGCTATTCATGATTCTATATAATATGGTCCTTCAATTAAAGTTAAAATTGAAGAAAATCTTTGTCATTGTATCCAAAATTCATTATCACAATAAAATCACAGACTATTAGTTTCATCCGTGGTAAAATGTCTTTTGATAGGCACATATTAGTTTATATAGAAATTAATAGTCACTTTCATATTGCCAATCATTGATTTGTACGAAATGTTCGCATATCATTTGGTAACTGGTAGGCAATGCACTAACATATCACATAGACGTATTTGTTAAATCGTGTGTTAAATGCTCAAATAGTTCTAACGGCGCATAGCCCGAGGAAAACATTGTCAAAAACTCCACTTACACTGTTTACCAAAGACCTTGATGACTACTAACGGGAAAGTCACCAGCGTCACTATTTATCCTCATTGTTTAATCTTTCTTGTGTTAAATCTTACTTTCCCATTGTTTTATGGGTAAATATCAGTAATGTGTAAATATCCTAGACTAGGGAATGAGGCCCATGATCCTTGAGAACCGTTTTAAGTAGCACCAATCCAAGTCATTTATTGCATTCAATTATCACCATATTTTTGATTGCAGATTCTAATCATTATCTACAAGCAATTTTATCCAACACTATTCTTCATCTCTTTGATCCAATTCTTTGTCACAATTCTCAGTGTGTTCTTCAATTTCTTTCACGACTGCTCCAAAACTTAACATGAAAAACAGAACAGTAATTTTACACACTTCTGTCAGAATATCGTAAAGAATATCTGGTTTAAGTATCTCAAATATGAGCTCATATAAATAATTCATCATTTCATATATTTCATGTCGTCCAATATAATCTTGCCAAATTCCTATAATTTCATCGTTCACTTCAAATATCCTCTTGTCAATAATGTTCCATGATATGTCAGTGACAAAAGGTTTACGTTACGTATCATCTTCAAGTCTCAAAATCACCAATACTATATGTAATATGTAACAGTATATTATTATAACAAATAGAAGCAGCAGCACAAAATGATAACATAAGTCAAAATGCTTCCAGCACATGTCATTACTGGTACGATAAAACACATAGCTGCTATCATCTGACACTGAACTAATCCTAATGAAGTCTATGTTTATCCATTGATAATCAAAGGCAGTTTCTGGATATCTTCAAACCAACGTAGGGGTTTCCATTCACACTCGAAGACCTGACTTATATCATGCCACATACTAAAGTCATGTACTATCCATTTTCGTCTGATTGTCTATTCTGGCAGTTAACTATTAGCATAGCAAATAGCAACAGCACAAAACTATACCAAAAGTCAAAATGGCAGACGTACTTATTATAATTAACATGGTTGTTTATCTGATATGCCTAGTCATACATATAATTATTCATTGTTCAAATCCAAAGAGTTTGCAGTTAGGAATTAGACTACAATGTATCAGTTTGATGACCTTCATTAAATGAAGTCTTATTTTATCTGATAATGGCCTAATTCTGATGAACAGTTTGCTTGTTAATGATGTGTGTTAGAAGGTATTGTTTCGATTGTATATCTCTTGGTCTGATTGATATGAAGTTAGAGTTATCTTTACTCATACTAATATTTGTAATCTTACTATGTATATTGACAGAAATCTCAACAGTTGGCCTACGTCATACAAAAAGGTCCTGCACTGTGAATTATTTTCGCTTGATTGTCTATTCGAGCAGTTACCTATTAGCATAGCAAATAACAGCAGCACAAAATTATGCCAAACGTAATAATGGTCGAAGCACTTATTATAATCAACATGGCTGCTATCCTATGTGTCTAATCATTCACTTGTAAACATCCAAAGAATTTTGTCGCTATGATTCCTCTTCACCAGACTATTAGTTGATCACTTTCAATATATCAAGTCTTATTTCATTTGATTATGAGCTAATTCTGATGTGAAGTCTGCCTGTTAATTATACAACATATAACGAATGAAGTAATTTTTCATAGATTGCCTATATCGTGTTCCTTGTTATGTCTGGCTATTCGAGCAGTTAACTATTAGCATAGCAAATAACAACAGCACAAAATTATGCCAAACGTAATAATGGTCGAAGCACTTACTATAATCAACATGGCTGCTATCAGATAACTTTCAATATATCAAGTCTTATTTCATTTGATTATGAGCTATTTCTCATGAGATGTCTGTGTTCCTGGTTATGCTGGCTATTCGGACAGTTAACTATTAGCATAGCAAATAGCAACAACACAAAATTATGCCAAACGTAATAATGGTCGAAGCACTTATTATTATCAACATGGCTGCTATACTATATGCCTAATCTTACATATAATTATTCATTCGTGATCATCCGAAGAATTTTGTCGCTATAATTCCTCTCACCAGACATTTAGTCGATCACTTTCAATATATCAAGTCTTATTTCATTTGATTATAAGCTAATTCTGATGAGAAGCCTGCCTGTAAATTATACGAAATATAAATTCTTTGTAAGGGTGCAAATTTAGAAAATTTTCATAGATCTCGTGCTCCTATGTATGAAGTTAGAATACTCATTGATATGAAGACATACTAAGAATATTGATAAGCAAAATCTCGATAGCTGTATATTACACGACCTTTAAAAGTCCTCTACTACCATTGGTTGGCTATTCTGTCAGTTAACTATTAGCATAGTAAATAACAGCAGCACAAAACAATAGCAAAAGTCAAAATGGTCGAGGCACTTACTATGATTAACATGGCTGCTATACGATATGCCTAGTCCTACATGTAATTATTCATTGTTAAAATCCATTTCATCAAAAATTCTGCAGTTAGGATTACTCTCACAAGGTTTATCAGTTGGCGACCTTCATTACATGAAATCTTATTTCATCTGATACTGAACTAATCTTGATGAACTGTCATCTGTATATATTCCTTGGTAATCGAAGCAGCTTACCGGATATCTTCAAGGCAATATTTCCATTCCCACTAACAAAACCTGGCGTATATTATACCACGTAAAAAAGTCCTGTCCTATCAATTTTCCTTTCTTGTCAATTGGAGCAGTTAACTAATAATGATCTTCTATTAGTTTACAAATTCACTTGTAACTACAAGAGTGGCAATAGATTGCTTCACCTACTCAAAATCGAACTAGCACTGTGTATTTGTGATATGAAACATAAAGTCTTTGTCTTGCGCAAATAAGTAAATTGTCTTCGATTGCATATATCTCTTGGTCCACTTGATATAAAGTTAGAGTTATCTTTGATCGGGCTATTGCTCGGGACTGTGTTATGCGACAATCTCGATAGTTGACCAATGCCGCTGTATGAAGGTATGGATCACAGCAGTAACAGCAGTAAATTGTAAGTAAGACAGCACTTGTGTTTCTCTATGATTTGATCTAGCAAAAATGAATCAATACACTGATCGAATTGAGTACATACGATTATCGTTTCGTAAAACAGAAAACGTACCGCAAAGTGTACGCTCTACGCATGGCGATATTTACGACCAACGTGAGTTAATAAGATACGGGTATTATTTGTCTCGATCAACATGCCTCTGGAGTGGCCGCTCTCTATTCATATAATGTATTACAAAGTCTAGTTGAACGAGACTAGTGCGCTTATATATTCATAGCCACGACTGTAATAAACTAAATCGGCCACAATTAATATAGATGCATTGGAAATAGATTGACTGGGTGTAAATGTATTGACATAAGATGACATTAGATGAACCCTGGACCACTACTTCTGAGCCACTACCTCTAATTACGTACAACAGTGGTAGTGGTTCAGGGTTTGAGTTCCGGCTGAAGCTATGTGATGGATCCCTATAGACTTGGATAAAGGAAATCTATAAATGTCAGCCGCCGCAATATGTTTGATAAGTTTCATCAAGAGACATTCATACGATGCTGCCACGAATTGGTCAGTCAAACCCAAACATGATAGAGACCATCTACATAATACATACGCAAAGTTGCCGATGTGTTTGGAGTGGACAAGGAGGGGCACCATATTCTATGGCAGTTGAGCAAAGACTTTGATGCTCCAGGAGTCATGGAAAGTGTGAAAAATGTCTGACCTGGTCAAGTTTCAAGCTAGGATATACTACATTTATATATACTGTCCATGTTTCAAGTGTGGGGGATGGAGAGAGTGATGAAAGTGTGCGAGGTGGAAACGCGAAAGCGTGGAAAGAGGGGATCTACAAAATCTTTTACATCTGGGACCTGGCCGGGCTGGCGCTCTCACAGGTGCTATTTGGTGGGATCTCTGACGCGATATTTGATGTCAACTTCCGTGGAAATTTGCACAGTTCATACGTTATAAACGCACCTAGTATTTTATGTGTGATATTTAATATTTTGAGACCGTTTCGTAATTCGTAGTGAAGACACACAGAAGAAAGTACATTTGTGTACAGGTTTTAGGACGAAATTGGCAGGACGAGTTATGCGAATGGATTGAGCGTGATGAACTGCTGGTGCGCTAGGGCCGCCACAGAGCCTAAGTCCATTCACCCACTACCCTCTCCACATTCACATTTAACACCCTGAAAACGTTTGATTGCATTTTCTTATCCCAACACCTCTATATTTTGTAACCCCCACTTTTCTGCAAACAAAACCTTTACATACAAACACGCCCTAATCCATCCCACCACCTGCAAACAAGCATCTTAAACACCTTCCTTTTTTGGATATTGAGACTATAACATTTCAATGCCAGTGGCTTGGGGGTGTCTTTCCAAACTAATGGTGGAAACGTGAGTACCGTGTAAGGAAAAACAATCTTCTTTGTTTTCTAAAATCTATCAGAGGAAGAAACTTTTGTTTCAAGCAGATGTACCACATAAATGTAAACGACACATTGTACTGGCGATTTTTCCAAACATTGTTTCAGTATTTAGTTAGGATGCCAAAGTCATGTGTATTATCGGCACATATGCACTATTGTATCATTTATTAAAATCACAAATTTAAATAGATCAAACGTAAATCAGCACTAAACACACATCACAAACACACACACACACTCCCCTTTACAAACTCGTCAGATGCACTTCAGCATATGTATCATGTTTATCATCATTGACAACAATATCCTCCTCTGTGTTCTTGCTATGCACCATTTTTCTTCCAACCAGCATCATAGCAATGAAATTTACCAACAACAACACAGCGTACGTTGCTTCCAGGTACAGCAATGCGTCCAATGATACATACTCTATCAAATACCCCCCAAGGTAGGTGTAGATCACGTAGCCTGTAGCTCCACCAAACATCGTCACCATGATCACCATACTGTTCACTTGCATGTGCAGGTTCGCCCAAGAGGTACCAGCAGGATAGATGAAGGAACACAGGAATCCTATCAAGCCTGTGCATGCCCACAACACCATAGCGTTAGTGCTACCCCAAATGGCAAGTACTACAGCACTGAGTACTAGTAAGAGTATATCTGCCAAAATGATGATAGTGAGTGGTATGCATTTGGCTAATATCGCCCCTGTGCCTCTGCCAGTGAGATGGCAAAGAAAGAACAAGGATGTTAATTTAGTCGCTTCTCCAGTAGTGAAGCCCAAAGAACTCTCCTTGGCAAACGTGTACACAAACTGACTGAATGCCAGCTCACCACCCACCGCTTGGCAGAAGAAGAAAAAGAGGAGAATCAACAGTACGCAGCCCCGGCCAGTCTGTCCCTGTGTGCACTGTCCCGGATTGAATAGCTTCTTTACGTCCTTTGTCCCTTCACGTGCTGGATATCCTTTTGGAATTCCTTTCATATAGAATGCCACAAAGAGGATACACAGTAGTACATCAAATAACCCTTCAAGAGCGAAGGGCACTTCTAGTTTGGGTGGTTTGTACAGTGGTATGCTGGTCTCATTAACGCATGGTGGCAAGGATGTGGTATTGCTGTCGTCTGGTTCTGAGGGTAACAAGCTCAGTATTCCGAGGTGAGTACTGTTACACGGTACCTCTCCTACGAGAGCAGATAGAAATGGTGCGGTCACCTGAAACATAATTAACAGAAATGAGTGAATATGTGTTTGAATATTCAGTGATAAATGTTATTCTACTTCGTGTGACGGAAGAAGTTTGTTTGAATAGCTATAGACAAACAACTATAATTAACCAAAAGCAGTGTATCATATGCACATTTAGTGTATCAGATATAACTTTTTGTTTGCATTATCTTAAAGTTTTATTACTGAGAAGAGGAGTATCATATATATCCATTCTCACATATTGCGGGCTTATTATTCATCATTGAATAAACAGTTAAAACGTTCATTTAGCTCCAATTTTAAGCTGTCTAAAATCTTTGTGATGCAGACACATATTTCCTTGGAATGATTTGAAGGTCAAAATTAGATTTTTTGTATTAGATTTTGGGCAGTCTCCAAGAGTTGCGTTATATCGCCGTTGTAGTAGGTCAAATCTTTTGTGAATATATGCCTCTTTTAGAGTACACGATTTTACATACAGTATATTACAAAGTTAGTCCTTCTAAAGTGATAGGATTTAGTAGAACGAGAAACTTTCATTACACCACTTGCGTAATTAGAATGAGTTGTATTCACTTTTGAACTTCAGGTGTTTACAAACAATGGGGTGGACCCAGGGGATTTCATGGGGTTTGTACACGCGAAGGCTCATCAAGATGCCGAAAAACCGAAAAACCCACGAGCATTACAAAAAGGGCAACACACGCTCGCTGGATCTGTGGATGATATCAAAGAGAGCTATACAAGCTAGTGTTGTGTGAAAGACTCACGAGCGGTCCAAGGAAGGCACCGATGCCAAAGCCAAGGTGCAGCATGAAGACGAAGGGCGCAGACGAGGCTTGCCACACGTCCAGTACCATCGTGTTGCCGCCTGCAGATAGAAAATTAAATATGTTGTGAAGAGAGAAAGTGCAGTCAAACCTCTCCATCATGACCATTTAGGAGCTGGTCTCATAAATTTAAGTTTAAGGTATCTCTATTTAGAATACATGAGCATGCAAGATGGGGTGGTGTAGCTTTATTACTTTTCACTTGTTTTGTACATATTTCTATTGCTTATGTAGAGATATAGATTTATTGAAGGCAAAATTTCTATTCAACTGTGTGCAGAATATCATTGACGTGAAAGACGATAAATCAACATTTTAGTAAGATCCACTCCCTGTGCTGTATTCAATTTAATTAACAATGTGTTAAAACACGAAAATAACAAAAACAATGCAACAGAAAATAGTACAATTGAGTCTCAAATGTGTAAAAAAAAACATCAAGCAAACAGCACAAACACGCCTGTCATAAAATCTCACCTGCATTTTTTTGCACGGCACCGGCAAACCCGCCCACAATGAAGAGTGCGATGAGACTGGCAGTTGACGGCATCCATGGCACAAGTGCAGAACCTGGTGTATAATACGATTACTATACACAATAGCAATGTTAAAGTGCACTTAAATAGAGTAGCATGCATGTTGTAAATAATATTGCATAGTATTTGCATTTATTTTGCTTGCCATCAATCGGAGTATTCTCTATCTCTGATCTATTTATACAGATTTTGAGCATTGACGCAGAATACATGCACCCCGCGAGACCTAGTCTGATCAAAATTAGCACAAAATTGGCTGGAAGGCGGTCTGGTTGTGCATTGACTTATTCTTATTGTTCACAGATATTTTCTGTTCATCGCAGTTGATTCAGACTTCAAGTACAAAGCCCATTTTCAAGCATGCTGCACGAAATATAGCATATTCGAATTATAAAGTGATATGAGTAAGTTATTTCAATGTATGTCTGCTGTTCTCATTTTCTCTGTATTTTTCCATCCTTTACCTTTAACCCCGGACAGTCGTTGAATTGTAACAAGAATAAAACTCCAAAGTTCTGTAAACGGTAATATATTCGTATATGACTGTCCAGATCCACACTTATCACAATGCAAATCGTTCAAGACAAACTTCTAGGATAACACGGAGTTTAGAAGCACAAGGGTCTAGTTCTAAATTGATTGGCGATTTACTGATTTTCATTGTTGTGTGCAGCTACCAAAATGTGCACTTTTTGAATTTCTCATGTCACATTCAGTTTTTGATAAACATATGGAAGCTATATGCGTTTTTCTTCAGAAAGAGACGCAGATTCAATTAAATTTCATTCCAAACGTACATTTGTAGTCCACACCGCACTTTGTTGCCATGGAAATCTGACTGGAGGTGATTTAATTATAACAAAATTTACAACTCAGACAAGCAAACAGGCTCCATTTGGCCTCAATTATTACACATCTATAGCGTTTCAATACACACTAGCATATATTCGCAAGGCAGCTAACAACTGTGTCCAACATGTACTATTAAAAGATTGACAACCTTTCGTGTGTGGATTCTTTTGAATTGACTCGTAACAAATAGTACCTATTTTTGTCACCTGCAGAAAGTCCAACAATGGCGGTTTCCCAACAAACACCATCAGTCACTCACACCCTTTTCTAGAAACTAAAACTCTGGTGAATCAGCTTGAAAATTTGCAAGCAGGTGCACAAGTGCACCCTCTCTCAAATACATCCCAAATTACTGCTCAAGCAGCCACCACCCACCACATGTAGTCAATATTTCTAAGTTAAAGGAACTATGCTGAACTTTTAGTAATATATAACATTGTTTACAAACAAAAACATGTGCGACCTAAATTATTTTTAAGACTAGACTCACAAATGAGGTGAAAATTAAGTCTTTTTGGCAAGTCATAGCTTCCCCCATGGTTGCTTGCATGTCAACGACATTTTTATAAACTTTACATAATATATGCCATTGACAAATTATGGTGCAAGCTATAGCTATATATCATGCCCACGTCACCAACACCTCAATCCTCGTATACTCACAGACGCCGCCGACGATGACGCTGGCAGCCATGATGACGTCAGTGTGACGGTGCAGCACTTCGTGCGCGATTCCCCCCACCAGGCAGCCGCCCACGAAGCCGATAGATGACGTGGCCGTCACCCGCCCCAGCACCTCGTAGTCTGTGTCTGGGGCACCAGGGACCATGTGTTTATTATATTGGATCATAGTTGGTAGCTGGTAAAAACACAGAGCAAATACAATGAATATGTAAGGTAGGTTGTGGCCACGGACATTATAACAGCTTACCATTGCTTGTCCCGTCTGTATGACAGAATGAAACCTGATATCTTTGTTTGTGTTCTCGCAACTACAAGAGTCCACGAATAATTGGTATGGACAATGCATGATAACCAGAATGGAAGATACAATTCCATATGATAATGATCGTTTGACTGATCATTCGATCATTAGTTCCACAGTTTCAATAGTAATAGTCTATCAGGGTCTAAGCCTATCTCTTCAAATGATGATGCCTGTGGGTCAAGGTTCAATATATATCCCATATATATATATATATATATATATATATATATATATATATATATATATATATATATATATATATATATATATATATATAAATGCTGATACCACACATATATAACATATACATGTGAAATATATATATAAACTATACCGTATATACCGTGTATATAGTTAGTCGGAGCATTCGGTGTTTGCAGATAATTTAACTAATGGTTTAAATGTAAATACCAGGATAGAAATTGTATCTGGAAATGCTGACAGAGATTACACAATATGCATTTACGCACAATACATTTAATATTACAATATGCAAGAAATTGCAAGATTACCAAATTTCTCCTTGAGGTCAGGCAGCACAGGTCCGATCATACCCCGACCGTAACCCTGCAAAAGTAGATCATGATCAACAGGGATTTGTGCCCTGATGAAAAATGGTTGACTTATTGAATTTTCTCATTCTGAATACATTATAAGCAATGCAACTAGCAAACAGATTTTTTAATTGATTGAAATGTATTTCTAGTTTTTAGTTTATCAGGTTTTGAGCTACAGCTGGTTTGTGTGATAGTTGTTTTATCAGCACTTATATAGCTAGTGGGGGCATGCATGCATGCAGGCAAGTGCACGGAGACACGCTGACACACAGACAGAGACGCAGAGACGGACACACGCACACACGCACATGGCCACGCAAGCATCCACATATTTATCCGGATTGAAGCATTTGCATGAGTTACAACATTTTAGGCATCTGACAATCTCTTACCATAGAGATCCATGTTACAAACAGTAAGATCTGTTTGCTCAGCCGGTATGACAAGAATGGTGTCCCGCATATTTTGGCACTTTCCTCTGCAAAATAACAGTAACAACTCTAACAATTAACACAGTAGTCAGGTAGTGTCATCACAGAGAAAAATATGTACAAATTAATTATATGTATAGACATTAAAATAGAGCAACACAAAAAGTGTAGGCTTATATCAACGTTTTACTTATATCTGGTAGAGGAAAAAAGTGCTAGAACCAGGATTTGAAATAAAAGTGCTGCCGTATATTTACTAATCCTAGAAACTTAGTATTTGTTTGCACATATTAGAAACCTTTACTTCTTTAGCGTGCTATTTTAAGCATTTAGCTAGCATTTAATTGCCTTCCACATGTTTTTTTTTTTTTTTTTTTTTTTTTTTTACGAAGATGTGCATACGGTACATTTATATCGTCAGTGGACTTTGCAATTGAAAGAGACGTGTCTCGATATTAAAGCACCTGAATATAACAACTAAATTAGCGGCATTAATTTTATAACATTATGCAGCGCCATGTACATTCTATATGTGTTCAGCCTTGCGGTTGGCCTACAAAATACAGATTAATTAAGTACAATGTCGATGTACTTGTAAGCATTTTACACAATGATATTGGATGCTAGTGTTGACATGTGGTGATGTGCGCATTATTGTCCCGCTTGGGGGGGGATCTCATTTACATTTGGTCAGTGCGGATGTGCCATTTTCATAGGTCATCTTTTCCAGCCTCTTGATATATCATTGGGCCCTATTTTTAGATATTTGATATATCATTGGGTCCAAATTTTGAGAAATTAGTATATCACTGTTTTTTTTTTTTATTTTAAAGACAACAATGTATTTCAGAGTCTTATCATGCTTATCTCTAGAGATAACTATATCATAGGGCATTGGCATCGAAATATTGCATATTATTGCGTATTTTCAAGTATGATTGTGATGTGTGATGTGTAATTGCAATAAACTTTGATCAGAGATATGTTCATTTTGCATCTCTTATGTAATGTTATTTATAAATGTGTGAAAATGTTTGATTGCCTTGTGTATTTCTCTAGTATGATTTGGATGAAATTTGAGTTTAGTATATTTATGGGTATACTTTGAATGAATTTCAATATATTTTAGGGTATGCTTTTTGCAAAGCTTACTATATTTATCGGTGCTGTTCCTAAAGTCAAAATGGCACACCCGTTCCCAATTATAGCTTGAGACCGCCCCCCGCCCCCGAGATTATTGTGCTGTGTACCCGAGTGGTTGGAATTCAAGCTCTTTGAAATGATAAGTTATGAAAATCCTACATAATTAATGCAGTAATGTAGTGGGAGCTCCATAGAAGAACCTCATGGCATATTTATAAGATACAGGACAATAATGCATGGTCAATTTTTAAATAGATGTGAAAGACACTATCACCATGGCAGTTGGACGATAGTGTGCATCCACATTAACGTCACTCACCATTTTGTGTTTTGTTATCAGTGCAGCTATCACCACTTTTCTCCAATCCACTCTGCTTTTCCATCAACAACAAGTCACCATTTTCTTTAATGTACTCTTTATTCACAGACATATTGCACTTCTTTATGTTTGATGCAAAGCCGAATATTGCAGCACCTCCACCTCCACATAATGTTTACACAGCTCTTGTGATCACTTATCAATTTGTTGATACGCCGTATTACAGTATTACCAATAGCAAGACTTATTATTGGACTAAAATACTGATTTTATTTTTTTTGCACAATCATAGCGGCTGAAATGAGATGTACCAGACACTAGACTGATGGTAATAAATACTTCCTTGGCAGTTTAAAGTCAAATAAGGCCACCAGCCTAACACAAAGTCATCAACCATCAAATTTGAAGTTGCTACCATTTTTTATTGGACCAGCTAATTGGCAAGTTGTGTAAAACAAACAAACAAACAAACAAACGGAAATTGAATTTCATTATAATATGTACGGCCAATCAGGAAAAAGTAAAGATAATTGTACAGTAAAAAGGAGCAGCAAAACAGAAGAGCGGTCACCTGTATTGTTTGATATCCATTACCATGAATCCAACATTGTATTTGCTGTAGTAAGGACATAAATAGTTGAATGTGGAAGATAAATGAGTGTGCTTAAATTTAAATTTAGAAGATGTTGATATTATATATGAGATGCACACGATGTAAGTCACAAAATATACAAACGGTGGTAAGGTTGCAACTTCATTAATACCACAGGCAGCACATCAAGACACATAGATCAGTTTCTTCGACCTTTCTATTGAATCACATGGCCAACATCATGCATCTCTAGCCACTGATGCTCAATTATTCCTATTGTTCAAAATAATACATTCACAGGATATTAAATAGGTCAGGGTTATCCACCATTGTTATCCACTGAACATAATTATAAAATCTTATATCGCATTTATTAATTCTATACTTGTGTTCACCACTCAATAGAGACTACAGCGTGAATATTATGAGAGAATACAAAAATATTCTTGATTCTAAAAACCCAAACCCCTGACGCTTGGTTATTGATTGACAGAGATATGTGAACCCACCGGGACAGGAGTGTTGGTCTCATACATATTCGCGGTTCTCTCCAACTGATGTATACTATTTCCATAGCAATGAAAAAGGCTACTGCAGTAAAATTATGATGCATATATTTTCTATCATTTGAAATAATTTCTGTAATAGTTTAATGAACTACAAAAAACAGCGCTAAAAAGCCAAAGAGTTAGAATAAATTTGTTGTACACAGGAATAGCAGATCCAGGTTTTTGGAAAAAAAGGATGGGGGGGGGGGCGCACTTAAGAGATTTCATGGGTTTCGTATGCGCCATCAATGGCGGACGTGTAAAAAATCCTATGCAAATGAAGTATTTTGGTGGGAAAAGGGAGACTTGTGCCCCCTGCGCCCCCTGGATCTGCCTATGCACCATGCTTAACAAAAAAGACAGAAAAACGAGAGAAAGAAAAGAGAGTTGTTGAATTATATATAGAGAGATATAATTGGAGTAAACAATTGATTTATTCTAATTCACACCTGCCAGGCACGAAGCTTGAAAAGAACCGCTCAAGCGTGCAATTGAGGCTAGGTATGGGGTTTCCTTGAAATACCAACTGTAACGCATATAGATTTTATTACAATGTACAAACGAAATGTTCTTTTAATGAGACCCCATCTTATGCCTCCCGCTCAAGTGGTTTTTACATTAAATCTCGTCATAAAATTGAATATTTTATTTGGTTTGTGTGACAGAACACAAGTCTACTGTTGCCTAGCGACACCAATTGCAGCCACGAGTCTAGTTCCTATACTGGATTAATCCAGTTTTGCCTAGACCAGCAACATAGCAGCATACAAAATCTTTTTATGGCTTGTTTTTTCTGAAATCAAACGTTTCCGCGATTTATAGTGTCTGAAAACTTGGACACATACATTGAAAGTTGCAATGGATATATGCAATAGACAATAGGATTTGATATTTACATGGATTCGGTGCTTTCAACAATATTACTGGAATTTGCTTGCCAGATTTGACCTAGGGCTCGTAGGAGGCTATGAGTCAATATTAATGATATTAGATTGCAATATATACATATCTTTTCCCTTGAATTGTTCAATCTAAGAAGATACCTTTATGATAAGCAACTGTGTGCATATATAATTTCAGATAAAAAAAATGAAGCATAAATAAGTTGGACAAAAT
>CM032662.1:23462965-23514518 GCA_019095985.1 Streblospio benedicti
GGGGTTTTTCGTATGCCCCAAAATCGGACTTTAAAAACCCTAGCAAATAAAGGGTTTTTTGGGGGGGAAAAGGGGGGCTTGTGCCCCCCCCCCGGGATCTGCCACCCATGCTTAAAAAAAGACAAAACCCGAGAAAAGAAAAGAGAGTTGTTGAATTATATATATATAGAGATATAATTGGGAGTAAACCATTGATTTATCCTAATTCACACCTGCCGGGCACGAAGCTTGAAAAAGAACCGCTCAAGCGTGGTAATGAGGCTAGGTATGGGGTTTTCCTAAAAATACCAACTGTAACCCAAGTAGACTTTTATTACAATGTACAAACGAAATGTTCTTTAATGAGACCC
This sequence comes from Streblospio benedicti, assembly GCA_019095985.1. NCBI lineage: Eukaryota > Metazoa > Annelida > Polychaeta > Spionida > Spionidae > Streblospio > Streblospio benedicti. The sequence continues at coordinate 23,463,316 of CM032662.1, forward strand.
CATCATGCCTCCCGCTCAAGTGGTTTTTACATTAAATTCCGTGAAAATACGGCGTCGACACTGTTGACTACAGGTGGTTTCAAAAATGTATTATATGGGCATATTATGTATTGCATATGAGCATGATGATACAAAATATTGAAACATTCTATAGAATCTACGGAAACACACGAGGCCGATATCTGCTTGGCAGGTATGAATTGTATTTCGTTCATGTAGATGTTTGCATTGCTATCATGCATAATTGAAAAGCTAAGATTTTGAACTTACATTGATATATTAAATCTTTAGCCAGATCTGACGACATGGGCCCCAGCATCATGGGAGGACAGAAACAAAAGACCAGGGGAGCCAGGATATCCACTTTAGGCTGAAGTTATGTTCTAGTATATACTTTATCACTTTAAATTATTGAAACTAGCTGAAACAAAAATCAACAAATGCACGTATCTCTTGAACATACGAACCTTTAAAAAAGACACTGAATAGCCACCCCAAATACGAAATAGATGAGGATGATAAAACTGACTATGTATACAAAGTAACATATTTATGATTATTTATTTTCAATAAACACAGGATAGCGTGACAAACCCGTTACACGTTTATATCAAGTTTTGTATGGTTATTCGTACGATACAACATAAGATTGTAAGACTAAGAATATGTTCTTTATTGTCCCACACCACATTACAATTATTAAACATTTTGACACATGTAAGTGGAAGGTCAAAAGCTGACCAATTTAGAGACTACTTAATACTTATTGCATATAGTAGAAAAAATATGTAAAACCTATTAGACATTTGTACTTGTTCTATGTTTACTTTGGGTTCATATTGGTAAATCATATAAAACAAGCATATTAGGGGTGGACCATTACTTCGTTGGGTGGTGGTGGTGGTGGTAGTGGTAGTTGGGGGGTGGGGGGGGGGTGTGTATTTTTTTTTGAACAAACAATTTTTTTTTCACATGGCCATATTATGCAACTGACAAACGTTTTTTTTTCAATCAGTACTTTAATGTCAACATTTTTTTGCATACAAAATGGACGACGACTTCTCAAATTTTGATTAATTTGTATTTATTACTAGTGTATTAAAACAGCATGGAATGTATTGAAAATACTACTAATATTTATATGTCAATGATGAAAATGAATCGAAATAAATTAATGCTATTCACGTGTGAAGCTTCAAAGAACCATATACATTTTTATCTCACCTGTCAGATCACCCTTTGGCCGTCAACTCGTTCGGCTGTACGTCCACAGTTAATATTTGTACACTAGTTTCTTGATTTTTCATTCAATTTTCATCAATCTTCCATACAACTTGTATGCCTAATAGATTGTTATTCCACGGTTGCATCATGCCCCATGGCGGAAAATTGACCCCGCCCCAGGGGTCAATCAAATTTTTTAGTATAAACCGTAGCTGGATCATTTTTGTTCAATTTTCATAAAATTTATACGTGGTGTATTTGTCTATATGATCACCATTCCATAGTTGAATCTTGCCTCTGGGGTCCATCAAAATTTGTAAGTATAAACCGTAGCTGGGTTATTTTTCATTCGATTTTCTCCAAATTTACACAATGTGTATGCCTATGTGAAAGAAATGGTAAAATATGCAAATACGCGGCCTAGATGCATCACTAGCACATCATAAAGCGGCTGTGGCATTGCAAATGCAAATTATGAGTGGCTTACAGGATTCTATTAATCCAACCCACTCAGAAGTATTTGAGCCAAGGCAAAAGTCAGTTGAGGCAAATATCCAAGCACTATGCGATGTTGTAAGGAACAGAATGGTTAATCCCTTCAATATAGACAGTGAAGCCTCTGAAGATTTCAAACAGCCGTTGATTTAACATCTTTTCTTCAGTGACGGCATCACCAGACATCACACAGTCATTGTGTGAAATACAAAACCCAGGTACTGATCTAATGTGTGACTTCATACAGAATAGATTAAATCATGCAGGCAGAGAGTTCACAGACCCTATTCTTAAGCTAAAATATTTGAATTTTGCTACATCTAACCAAAAGGCCGTGACCAAAAAGGATCAAACAACAAAATCTCTCAATATTGACAGAGAGATCTTCAGCCGATTGATAGTAATTGCCCCGGTAAGGGAAATTGACATAGCATCTATTCTGTCTTATGAATTATCTCCAGTACCATTAGCTTTATTTCACTTATCAGGAGATATGAGAAAAGAAAATACAAAATCAGACATGATGAAAGCAATTGAGAATGGCATTAAACCATTAGATTCTTTACCAGCTGAAATGTTAGGTACTGATGAAACATTTGTTGTGATAGACTTTATGATGTTGATACAAACGATGGCTACAGAAAAGGATGATTCTGTCCTTTATGAAGATTTGTCCAACAAGATTCTCAATATTGTTTTGTCTTGCAAAGGCAAATATACAGAAGTAGTGTGTGATCACTACAGAAGTGAACACTCAATTAAAGGTTGGGAAAGAGCAAGAAGAGGGGGAGCTTCCATGCAAGAGGTTCATAATCCAACACTAAAGACACCATTCCCCAAGCAAAGAAAGAAATTTCTATCGAACAAAATGAATAAGAGTAATTTGACAAATATCATGATGATGTATTGGATGGAGATAGCTAGTGATATTTTACTTGAAGGGCAGGAATTACACTTGTTTGGTGGATTCAAGAACACTCAAAGAGTAGTACTGGTACAATCAAGCAAACCTCCTCATGATGTCCACGAACTTTTCAGTGACCATGAGGAAGCTGATTCCAGGATGTTTGTGCATGTAGATCATGCACTGAGATATTTAAAGCCTGATATTGTCTTTGTGTGGTCTGTAGATACCGATGGTTTATGTTTATGTTACATACCAACTGCGCTACGATCGTGATCAATTTTATTTTTGGACGGGGACAGCCAATAAGAAAAGGTTCACCCCAATTAAAGAAATATCAGCAAATATGGGCACTCACTTAGCATTGCTTTTTGCCAGTGCTACATGCATTAAGCGGGTGTGACTCAACAAGTGCATTCAGTGGTTATGGTAAGAAAAGCTTTTTTGACGTCGTCAAGAAGTACCCTGAACTTGTGGATGGTCTCAATGAAATTGGCAACGATCCAACATAGCTTTTAGATAATGCAATGGAAGCTGTTATTTCCTTACTATGTTTCATTTATGGCCAAAACGACAGCTACAAATCAGTAAATGATTTGCGATACAAATTATTTGCAAAGAAGGGCTTGTCAAGCCAACGACTACCACCACCCAGTGATGCATTACATCAACATATGCAACGAGATAATCATCAGTCATATATTTGGAAGAACGCCCATGTGCCTACATTGAACCTACCAATCATGGCTGGAAAGCTGAGAATGTGACAACATTACCAGTACAAATGACAAAAGAGGCTGCACCCAAAAGTATTCTAGACTTTGTGTACTGTGGAAATTGTTCATGCACGACAAAGAAATGCAGCTGTAAACAAAGCAATCTACCATGTACAGATGTTTGCCGATGTGATGAGCTAGACTCTGATTGATATGATGTATTGATAGCATTTGATGACTCGTGTTGTAATTCAAAATGAACTGGTTTAAGCACGCCATATTATTTCGTAATCCAACATTTTACAGCTGCATCTCTTTGTTGTAATACAATGTAAATTCATGATTTATGCTTATAAGAATAATTTTAATGGGCTCATTTGCATATTATGTATATGCAACATAAGGGGCATGCCTTAAGCTTTAGATTGATGTATATATTTTGATTATATGTCCAATACTTGCAGAGATATTTGAATTTTAGTTTACATTGTAGGATATTGCCCATTTGATGGTTAATAGAAACTGGTGCATATGCTAAATTGTGGGAATTAATTCCACCAATTTTATAGCCAAGTGACAGTTCTAAACCATGATGTATTTAGGTTTGCTGAAAATGATATATCATAGGAATGGGATTGGTTAGAATGAACAAATTTCTGGAAAAACCGTTAAAATTAAAAATTATGCAAATTAGAATTATGTTAATGAGCTAATTTGTATTATTATTAATATGCAACACAGCACGCATGTCATAAGGTTTGATTTGATGTATATAACTTGAATATATTACAAATACTTGCAGAGATATTTGATTTTTAGTTTATACTGAAGGTTATTCATAATTTTATGGTTACCATAGAAACTGGCGCCTACGCTAAATTGTGGAAATTATTTGCCGTATCATTTGTATCAGTGTTACAGCCGAGTAGCATGGCTAAACCATGATGTATTTAGATTTGCTCAAATTAACTTATTATAGAAATAGGATTGATTGAAATGAACAAATATTTAGAAAAAACGTTAAAATTTACAATTTATGTAAATTAGAATTATATTAATGAGCTCATTTGCATACACTATTTCTTGGGAAGAAAGAAGTCAATGTAGGCTTTCATTAATGTCAAGATCATGTATATAAGATGAGTAGTTATGTTTCTACATACAATTATGTGATGGAACCTCTAACCCCCAAAATTAGCTACGTTGCCATGGAAAGCACGCCATAGAAAAAAAACTGCACAACTTTTCAGTTCGGCATCCTCACTTTCTGCAAAGCCCGATAGTTACTCTACACCACGGTATCGTTGGAATTTATCTAAATTCCGGATGGAGCAAAAATGGTGTTACAGGGGTCCCGCCATCCTACTATATGTATATGACAAGTGAACCTCTCTTATATTTGGTATAAAGGTCCAAAAAAGTAGCATTTTTCAGATAAAAGCTCATGGGTTTTCATGCAGAGGGATATGGTACACAGAATATGCTGATTGCATGCAAAGAACGCTTCATGTAATTATGAATACACTAGCGTACCCGTCTCCAACGGAGACAATTTTGAGGGAAGTATATAGCCTTACGTGAAAACAAAATGGACACGGCGAAAATGCATTGAAAACACAATGCAATCGGCTGAATATTCGTAGTTACAGTAGTCCTTGCCTTATACGGGCACCCCATATGCAGACACAAACTGGCCGCAAAAGCCAGGACACATGTGTCCTGGTTTTTAGAGGCCACCCCAGCATGGCGATAATGGAAGTCCAACAATTAAAACAGCCTAAGCATGGAATAAACTGTTGGAAACCGGCCGTTTTTTTTAATTCTAATACAATTGTACATACCGTTTATTTATATCCATTATTATAAGTATTTGTGGTATTAGTTTAAAAAAGAAAATCTATTTACATTAAAATAAATCCATTGTAAGAAAGAATATTGTTGTTCCGTTTAGTTTGCAATGCCATGTGTTACTGCAAGGTGAAGGACAAACAAAGAATCAATAGTCTTTTCATCACACATTTTAATCAAAATTTATTTAGTTTTCTTTTTAATCATAAGCTATTTCGCCAAACAATTGATACATCCTTATTTAGATTGACCAATGGATTATTGCGTCCTTGTTACGTCTTTGTTTTAAAAGGTTGACCCTGGGAGATTGACCAATGAATGATAGCGGCTTTGTTACGCCTTTGTTCGGCAGATTGACCCGTGGACAATTGTGTGATAACAAACCGTTGCATCAGCCAATAAAGGATTGCGTCGAAATGACTAACGGCCAGTGACCGGAAACAAAACAATATGGCAGTTCTACTTATAGTGCTAGGTATTATTTGACAATTTCCCAGCAGTTTTCTCATAAATGATGACATAATTGAATATGTGCGGCTTGTGAACCCATTTCTACATTACTGACGTAGTGCAAGTTGAAGTTTTTAAGTGACAACACTGTAGTGGTGAGCGCCAGGAGAGGAAAAATGTCACATAACGTCGAATCAGCATTGCCAAGCAGTTGTGGTGAAACAGTCTCCTAAATGAATAGAGAATGAAATGTATGGTGCATATGGCAACATGCACACAGTAGTAAGGCAGGGAGTGGGTCTAGGTTTGAAGCGCTAAAACGCCACTGATAAGAGCAAAGGGGGATAAATGTCCGAGATTCGTAGGGGGTGGTGGGCAAAAAATGTAACAGCCGGCTTTCGGTAATTATATATTAATTATGGATACTAAAAACTGTTGGTAACATATTGAATTTTTAAGCGATAAATGTAAAAATAAAGTTTTTGACTCAATTGTATATTGATAATCAGATTGGGAGACTTGTTTGCAGTACAAGGAAGATGTCACTGACATTCAAAAAAACTTTGAAGGAACTTCTTAATTCATTCATGGTATAATATGTACAATGTATATCATTTCAGTGTGAAAATTTACCTTTGCTCTAAGAGAGAGTAGATAATAAAGTATTTGGCATATTCAGAATGTTTGAAATACAGAATACAGAAGAAATACATTAGCATCACTGCCATCCTGTACGTAAAAATGAATGCCACAAACGCGTAAAAATCGACATTTGTGCAAACATTTTTTTCTTTACAAATGAAACACATTTTTCCTTTCTAAATGAGAACAAACAATTTTTCCCCATATGTGTGGTGAACAAACATTTTTTTCCATATTTTACTCGCGCACCCCAACTAAGTAATGGTCCACCTATTACAACATAATGAACATATAAAAGAAGTTAAAATGTATGTCTACGACTGAACATTGATGATGATAAAATATACAGTGTCTAATGACAATTAAACATATAGTGTCACATCTTTGCTTACACAAACACTAGTCAAGTACTTTGATTAAATATACATTCATAAAATACACTTCTATAAATTCTGTTGTATTAATTGGTTTTGAGAGTTAAAATGCAATTTAAAAAACGATAAGCTCGCTCCTTCTCAAGTTAAAACACCAATTTTTGAAAAGAAATGAAATATAAGTAAAATATACAGTGCAAGGTTATCAGTTTAAAAATCCTAGTAACTACGGATTTTTACTCGTGCTAATGTCCACTGTTTTTTTTTCAATATGTATTTTCCTTCTATTCCAACCTGTAGCTGATGGATGTCGGCACTATGCACTCATCGGCAACGAATATTGTATCACCGTTAATGTTGAAACTTGAACGTAACAAGTATGCATTATGATTTTTGTAGAAATATTAAAATTGTGCACATACAGCTTTATATCAAAGATGTCCTTGCGGTATTTAGAAATATGTGTTGGGTATAGCTATGTTAACATCTAATATTGAAATATAATGAAATAATTGAACCCAAGTCACATGATGTTAACGTGATGATAACACGTGGTTGCTTACGTGGCGAGAGGGTCGGCAGCATGCTGTCAGTGTCACCCACACCTCGCGTTTGCAGACGCCGAGAACAAACACAACCAGGCCCTGGAGAATAGCAGACGTTTGAAAATACTACATTTCAACTGAATAGGCATGTAGGTATATTGGTTTTCTTTAGTATATATGTATACAATGTAAATTTAAAAAAAAATGCACGAACTGCATAGTGCAGATCTACATTTGTTACAACAGATGTGAGAATTAGGCGCATTCACAAATGATTCTATTTTCAACATCTTCAACCTTTACCCACTCTAGACCTCTACGTTTCAGGTTTCAGCAACTTGGCACCACAGGTAACGTGGATTATCTCACAGTCATTGACACAAAATGGTAGCATTTAGTAAGATACAAAGTAGAATCCCTATTAACCACTAAATGGTAAGAATACCAGTCAAAACAATTATCTTGCTGAAAACAGCGAAATAATAGGCTGCCTATTTTTTTATGTATAAAATGGGAATGTTTTTTTCCCATCAAGCATGGGACAAGACGTTTTTTCAGACAAGTTTTTCGATATGCACCAGTCCCCCTGCCTTGTAAATATTGCACCGTCCCTTAGTAAGATATCGCAAAAGAACAAGTGTTTGGTTATGTGAACAAAGTAGAATCCCTATTAACCACTAAATGGTAAGAATACCAGTCAAAACAATTATCTTGCTGAAAACAGAGAAATAATAGGCTGCCTATTTATGCATCAGCTATAAAAAAGGAATATTTCTACAAATTGGCCAATATTTTTAGAGACCTACCAACGGCACGAGTGTTAACGACATCGCAGACATAAAAGTTTATCTTGGGGATATACCAGCCAAGTGATAAAATGCGCTGTGTCATCACCTGGAGTCCGCAGAGCAGGATGAAGGCGTACCACACGGCCGGGTGGTCCACGGCCGCGGCCACGAAGCCCACCAGCCACATGTGTGTGTGTGTGTGTGTGTGTGTGTGTGTGTGTGTGTGTGTGTGTGTGTGTGTGTGTGTGTGCCCCGCTGAAAACTCCACTGCCTGTAGCGGGAAAGGGTGGATAGGGGGTGTCAGCTGGTGTGTGTGTGTGTGTGTGTGTGTGCGTGCGTGTGTGTGGGGGCGCTTGTGTGCATTCGTGTGTGTGTGTGTGTGTGTGTGTGTGTGTGTGTGTTTGATTACAAATAATGTTTTACTTTATTTGTTTTCTTCGGGTGTGTATATCTAGCTTAATAAACCACTGACCCAGAAGCCTACACGAAGTGGTGGATATGTTGTTCCATTTTACGTGTTTAATATTCTAATCAACATTACACAATACAAGAACCAGCATTCTTTCCATTATTAATCAACTTCATTTATTACTAATTTCATGTATCCTTCATTTAATTTCTATCTATTCCGTTCCAAGCAGGAGTGTATCTTTTACCTAAAAAATAAACAAGCCAAATTGGCTCCTACTATATAGTACAGAGAATTCAACTATTATACTAGAACATAGGACTACCAATTGTAAAGTTTAAACAGAAGACTTCACTAAACCATATAAATAGTATAAACCACCTGACCTGCGTAGTCTGGATCATGGTGTGGTGGATGTTGACCACGGTGACCACGTACAGGACGAGGCTGTACAGCAGGCACGCCAGCATGGGCGCGCCGAACAGCGCGAGGTGCGCGAACTGTCCGCCCAGCCAACAGCTGTACGCCGCGTACTGCGGCTTGTAGAAATCCGCCATCTGAGGATGCATACAATTGTAGATGAGTGGGGGTGCACCTCGACATAGGTTCGCAGCTCGTCACGTGTACATTTTTAGTGACGTGACGATCTGCTGACGTATGTCGAGGTGGTGGTGCGCACATCTACACCAGCTTTATTTATGGAGATGTGTAAATGTAGTGGTACTGTGTTAAATTTAATCACCTGAGAGATGCAGAGATTATGTTTGTGAATATTGCCTTCTACTTGTCATAGTTGAAGTTTGATTATATGATGATGACATGGAGAAGCAGCCAATTGTTTGTAACAAGCAAGAGTAGTTCATTAGATATATGTGAAAGTTCAGGAATCCAGTCCTCACGCGACCATGCTTGCAAATTAATGCCGTTTATACATGATAATTTATTATGATAGGTGTATTTTAAATGTGCATACTCGTTTGGCTCACAGAATTAGAATAAGATTGAACTTATTTCTACATTTACATTCAAATTTTACATTAAAATCTATCGGTATTATCAAATAAAAGCAACATTACAAAAAATAAACACATAACATCACAGATTTATATTAACATCACAAAAACAACACAATAATTATGAAACTATTGTATCATTCATACATAACAGCTTGTATAAAACAAACTGCAGACTTGGAGCTGAAATGCTAAATACATACGTCCGGTAAGTTGTCCAGAAGGAGACTGATGGCCACAATGACGGAGGGGCCTCCCCAGGCGCATGTGACCGCAGTCACCCATGACCGCCAGCTGTAGGAGGTCAAATCAGCACGTACGCTGGCAAAACTACAACACGCAAGAGGTGGGATTTTATAAGAAAAAAACGAAAAAGAAAAAAAGTCCAACCAAAACAGTGGAGGATGTTGAACCATGCCTTCGGGAGAAGTCAAAATTGGAAAAAATTAGACACGTGCATGTCTTCGAAAAGTAAGAATCCCGATATATGATATATTTATGGAAAATGGGAAACGGAAAGAAATGAAGTGGTCTACATAAGTTGGTTTCACTGTAACCAACTGCCTCCAATTTTTTTTAGTTAAGAAAGAACCTTAATAATGAGCAGTGTCCCTGTGCGTCCTCGTGTGAGCGCGTGCGTACCTCCTGTACATTGTGGTGGCGATAACGACCATCCACATCATGGACACCATGAAACTCCAGTGAATCAGGACAGCGATAGTGTAGCACAACGTCCTGCAAAGTATTGTTATCACAACCAGTTTCAGCTAGAATATATTGCCACTAGGATCTCGAGACTAGGATGTACAATGTACTATATTTGTTGTTTATTTATTTTTTATTATGTTTTTGTCAAATCAAAATAATGATTGTGGCAGGTAGGTCATTGTGGCAAATTTACGTATAATCGATTGGTTTTCTAGTTGCATTGTGTTTGCAAAAATAATATAGAACTTTGCACAGAGTTCGCAAGAATATAGTTAATATTGTAGAAATATAGTGTAATGCATGCTATGACGGTGGATTATTTTGCTTGCTATTAGAAGTACTCGGTACATTTAATAAATGTGCCTTTCAGACTATTTGTAGCCTTATGATGGATTGTGTTGTATATTTGACTTGTTGTGACTTGGCCCATTCATCACATGTTTTTTGTGTTTCTTAAATACTTGCAAAATTAAAAAAAAAGAAATTAGTCCTGCATGATATAAGGCCCCAGCTAATGCATTGATGACTCCAGCACCAGCCTCGTCAATTTCCTCATGTACTTTACACCATCCTATATATTGATACGCTAATTTTTGGACTTTGTTCGGCTAACTCCTCTTTAACCTGCCTAGCTGGGCGCCATCTAACTTCAGGAGGTCGTTCATGGTACTGTGTAGTTTTGCACGAATATGGTTTTATAACAAAAATAGCAGACAGCGGCAGCCATGACAGCGTCATGTCGAGTAGTGTGATGTCAAAAAGACGCCAAAGGAGTCACACCGGTTCAAATACTAGGGCTTAAAACCACTTTGCCAATTGGGCTATGTGTTCAATAGAACTTTCAATCAAGACCAACTCTATAAATACACCACCTCTATTATAAGATGATTTATAACAGTCCCAAGTCTTCATAAAAAAGACCATTGCAAACGTCTCTAAAGAGACCACCCCAATATGAAACTTCTTGACGCCAGTCCTTGGGCAGTCTTAATAGGGATGTTCTACGGATGTGTGTGAGAATATCTGTGCCATGGAGGGCATTATGTTCCCATTAAATTAGGCACTAATTTTTCATCCCATAGCTTTTTGCATACTAGATGCCAAGTGCACTGTCAGTGATCAATGACTTACTTGAGATTGAGATATCCTCATACGAGCATCAACTCGGAGTTAATCCAGGTAGTTCTCCGTCTGCGCCAAGTATGCTACATCCAAGCTCAGAAATCCATAGCTTGGTCTTTTGCCTGACTTGCTCATTTCAAAAGATTCTATATTGTGGTATAGGAACTTTCCTATCTCAAATTACCTTCAGTGTTAAAGGTTGTTCCAAAACACTCTTTCTCCACATCATACGTGATACTTGGAAGGTGCTAAGTTGTCCATGCAATGAAGTGTGCCAATATTATTTATTATTCATTTGTATGTACTAACTAACAAAAGTGGTCAGAGCCAACGTTACAAAGTATCACCCATGCCCACAACTTGCACAAGGGTAGGTGCTGGAGAAAAAGAGTGCAGTACTCAATATATTCCTTTCCTAATTCCATGGAAGGCATGATACATAACCACTAACTTTTCCTACCTTAGCTGTGACTAAAATGACTTGACTGAGACCTAATTGTACACACATGTACATGTAGTGACTGTTCCTGTAGTCACATTATAGTAATCGGAAGTATGGATGCTTGCAAGATTAATATAATTTATTACCATTATGGTTGGACGTAATGGACAGAATGTTAGTATGAAAAGGACTTCACTATATATGTGTATTGTGTAAGTATCAAAATATGTCGGTATCTGCTCTATGTCAATGTGTATGTGGCTTCAAGCAGGATGAGAGGTTGGTAATGTTAGTACTATTAATATAAGTCATGGGTGCTGTCAGGATGCATGCAGGACTTGGCGATCGGTGTCAGATTTGGGGCTGAGCTTTTTTAGGACAAGGGTGGGTGCTATCAGGACGATGGGTGGGAGTGGGTGGTGTTGACCAGTGGTGAAGACCAGAACTACGTAATATGTATTTGTTGTTAATTAGTGGTCTGTGGATGGGGGTATGCTGGCAGGTACTATCAGGAAGTGGTTGGGTGGTGTAAAAATGCGGGCATTCTGGAATGGCCTTTATTTTTGGATGGTTGGTATCTTGACTTTCTTTTCATCATCGACTGTTGTTAAATGGTTCTGAAAACCTCCGCCTATGAATCATACTTGATGCGTATGTTTGCTGTGTAGTTAGTGTGTTAACATTATTTAGGTGTTTGTAATTTGTACTCTCTAAAATACTTATAGCCAATGTTAGGGGAAAATCACAATGACTTTAATTTTCACTGGCTATTACAGAGGATGGTCACCCTGCCATGTTTATATAGTCAAAACACTGCCTTTCAATGAATGACGCCTTGGCTTGATCCTGGATGTTGTGTGTATGGAGATGCTGTCAGGGTACTTTCAGGATGGGTGATGGTGCTCTCAGGACGTGGGCAAGTGTCGTCAGGACAAGGGTGTTTGAAAATAAAATGCTGTAAAAAACATATTTATACATTCACCAAATATGTCTTTTTTCTATGCCCACAGTGGTCATTGTGTTCCCATTTACATGGACACTAACATTTCCCCCCGTAGATTTTCATTTTACATGCCAAGTCAATGGATTTCACCAATGATTTAGTTGGGATCTACTTATACGATTACCTAACTGGAGTGATTCAATGTGGTTCTCAGCATGCCTCTTTGACCACACCGGTATAAGCTAGTTATAAGTCTCCGAAAGTAGCAAATACAAGTCCTTGAATAGGACATAATGTATGTGCACGACAACCACGCTAGTCCGGGTATAAATGTTGTAGTAGTAGTAGTTGTTGTTGTTTTTTTGTTTCATGGCTGGTAGGAGGGGCTCAAGGCCGCCATGACGAGTGACGTACCGTATGTGCGCAGTGAACGGGCCTGTGAGGAACAGCACGAAGGCGCAGCACTGAGACAGGCAGAACTGGAACTGCAGCTTCTGGGGCACATTCCACAGGGCAGGGACCAGCGGCTGGATCAGCAGGCGGAGCACGAAGCCCAACACAGACACGGACAGCACCACCTGGGTGGTGACCACCATCACGGTGTCCTCGCCCCAAGGAGCAAGGGTGGTAGGGGGCTGTCGAGTCAGGGAAAAGGTAGTACTGTTGATAGCTTAGCTTTCTAGATGCTTTAGATGAGGGTAATTGTAAAATTATCTCAAATATTATCAGAGTATTGTGGTAATGTACATTATTTACTATGACTCGTTTATTAGGATTGTGGAGTACTTGTAGAAGATCTTGCGTAATATTGTGCTAATAGTTATTCGATTTATTGAAATGTAATACAGTGTCTAGCGTTTTTAGAATATACGCACACATTAGTACTGGATAGTGTTAAGGGATCATTGAATAATCATATCAATAGTTGCTTCACTTTCTTGAGGAAGGCAGAACAACGAGAAAGGGACTAAGATTATCCATATTATATTATTGTGTTGGTACATAACTTACCGGATATCTTACCAGGGAAATATTCCGGTCGTTCAGCATAGAATCGAACCTCTTGTCTGAATATAGCTGTGCGGACATCACCTCTGAACAGATATACAAATCTCCATCCACCAAGATATGCTCAGCATAACTTGCAGACACCATCATGTTATGGATTATAAAACTACTCGCTTCTTGAATGAATTCCGTTGGCTTGAAATGAAGTAGGTTGCAGTCTGGTAAAGTTATCAATGCTGAGCTCAAATACGAGAACATATTTGCTCTAGTATCCGCTCTTCGTTTACAAAAATATTTCACGTAGGTCAAAAGCCAATTTACCATGCGTTCACTGGCTTCTTTTAACAATGCGTCTACTTCTGTATTATTTATTTCGGATGTAAGAGCAACGGAAAATTTGGTTTTTATGATATATGCCATCTCGCTCATGGTTAAATTCAGAAATACATTTGCATTGTCCAGAATGCCATTGTTGAGGTTGCTTAGTACTTCGTCCAGCTGATTGTGTAGCCCTGATGTCATATTGGCATTGATAGGAGGCAAATCGCCTAATCTGCTAATGTTATCAGCTGCGAACGCAAGAGTAGTAATCTGAGACAATTGATACAGCTTATTACCTCCTTCTGCATTGACAATATGATTGTGTTGTTTGATTTCGTTATATGGATCTACTTTCATTGTGCTAGCAACAGCCGTCATCATTTCTTGACCGCGTGAGAAGTCGAATAGAATTTTGAGCGAATTGCCTGGTACTGTGATATTTGGTTTGAGAGGTATCATTCCACCACACTCGATCTTTTCATAGTTGGCAACCGACAGAGGAACGCAGTGGGGATTAGGGTACGTGACGTTAGCCACGCGGACGTACTGCGCATGCGCCGCCTCGTCACACAGCAGTTGCTGCTCAGGCTCCAGGTCCGTAGACGGTAAACAGTACTGCATTAGGTGATGCATTTGAAAATGGAATGGGCAATTGCTCGCAATGAGGAACTGGATCAATAAGTCGATGTTAATGGCGCCATGGTTGTCGATGCGGATGTTACACTCGGTGATGATGTTAGCCGTGAGGATTTCTTGGGCGCCGTTACAGAGCGCACAGCTCATGCTGACGTAGAACTGACCGGGGATACGGCGGTCCCACGTCGGCAGGGGGAACCGCGCGCCGTCCCTGCCTGCATATACAGATGCTTTAAAAAAAATACCCCCACCCTCCTCATTCAACTATCATGACCTACTTTTAACCAAATCGGGACCTGTAGAAGTCATGGATATCCAAAACCAGCTTGCGATAAATGTGCAAAATTTTGACTCAAAATTATTTTCCAATTCCATAGTCGGCCGTGATCAGGACATGGTAAAGACCAGGTACAGACTAAATCGGGCAACATGATCTAGACAATATCCAGACACGGTAAATACTTGGTCTTGATAAGGTTAAGACGTAGTTAAGACAAAGTCCAGACATGATCCCAATCATGGCGACAAGGTAAGGACCAAGAAAATTTGACGGGTCGTAACCTGTTATTCATGCCGGTTGCGATAGTGGAATGGGGATCCATACCAATTTGCGACGTATTATTGAGTTAAAAGTGAATGAAGACAAGGTTCCGACTGTCCGACATGGTCAATACCAGCAAGACCAGATTTAACCTATCTCCAGATATGATCTAGAGATTGTTAGGACATGGTTCAGACATGGTCCAGACATGGTCCTATAATCAAGTATTGATTTTTGTGTATTGTTCGTACCACCAAGACTTTTTAGTTGGACTTATATGCAGTACCACTAAAATATCGCGGGTCCATGGAGACTTTTGGCCAAGACCAGAAGAGGGCTAGCTCCCGACTAACAAGACTAGATCAGGACGAGAACGCGACAAGGTCCCGTGCAAGTCTCGATCAGGTAAAGTCCTCTAAAAATGATAAGTCTAAACCTAGCTTTCATCCAGGTTCCGATGGTGGGATGTAAGGGTGGGTGGGTGGGTGGATTATGCTATCACTATCGTGTCTTGATCTTATCATAAACTGGAAACTCTGTGGTTGGTTCCACTTAATCACGAGAAAACTGAAAAAAATCGTGTACATTTCCATTACACTTAGGACATGGTCCAGACCAGCACCGACTATAAGAAGAAGCTAGATTGGGTAGCAGGCTAGGTCCCAAGAAGACTCCGACAAGGTTGAAACAAAAACAATGATGTTAAAACAAGACAAAGATATGGTCCAAACTTGGTATTATATATATAGTGAATGTTGAGACGTAGTTCCACCCGAGTCCCGACATGGTCCTGACAAATGTTTGATTCATTCATTGGTCAAATGTTGAGGACAAACCACAACCACTACTACCCTTCTATTTCACTATCGTAGCCATCATAGTCATTCTCTAGTCTTGTAAGTCGGGAGCTAGTGGTATTCTTGTCTTGGCAAAAAGTCGCCGCGGATGCATGACTTCTGCCACGACAAACTGGTTGGACTGACATACAGTCTAACTTTAAAAGTCGTCAGTGTTTTGGCAAAGACTAAAATATCAAGTTTTCGGAATCATGTTGTAACTATATCATAACCATGTCGTAACGATGTCAGGACCATGTCTGGACCACATCTGGAGCTAGTTTTAACCTAGTTTTGTTGGTCTTGACCATAGCAGGGACTTTGTCTCCATTTTTTTAGCTCAAGACTATGACAAGACTTGCCATGGATCCCCATAGCACTATCATAACCACCATTAAAAACCAGGTTACGACCTGTCAAATTTTCGTCATCCTTACCTTGTCGCCAAGGTTGAGATTATGTCTGGACCATGTCCGGACCGTGTCTGGACCATGCTTATCGAGAACAAGTCGAAACCTTGTCTGGATATTGTCCAATTTAGCTTGAGCCTAGTCGTTATTACATCTTGACCATGTTGGATAAATGAATGGGATTTTTTAAAGACTAGGTCCAGATAATGGAATTGCGAGGGGGGGGTTAGTCATGTAAATGATACCTATGTTTACATCAAAGTTAACGACAAAATAACAGTTTTTTGAGATGTCATCAGTGAAAGAATCACTGAAACCTGTCCAAGATTTACTAACTACAACATGCTGTAGAATAAGAAAAGCACTTGAAATACATGAAATCAATGGAACTTCTTCGATTCGAGGCTTAAAATGGAAAAAGCAAAGTTTTGTTAAAGGGCTGTGTTAAAAGATACAACATGAACATTTGACCTAACCACATTAAATTTTGTTAATGCTCGTGATTTGAAAAAAAAAGTTCTATTCAGTGCGTTGCATTGTAAACGATGAGGTGAACTTATTTTTTCCAATCACGACCATCAAAAATGCCGCCACTTGTGCGGGTGCATGTGTCATACCGGAATGATCGAGCTGGCACTGATGGGGTGCGTGTGGGCACGTGTCCACCATGAAGAAATGCTGCCAGCCCAACATGTAGAGGTTCTCCACACACTTCAACTCGCCCCATCGACTCGCTCCAGGCGACATCTAGATTAACATTTATCAAGATGTGAGGTACTGGCACTCTGACAGACATAGGTTTTCAAAAACACCCCGACTACGGGTATGGGCTCCCGTATCTTTAAAGATTCCACTATTCATATGGGACTAATTATGCGATACTGATAAGTTTGGATGATGCATGCCATGAGTTGGTGGTCAGTGGAATATGAGATTAGTAGAATGGTTGGTATGAAATGTAGGGCCTACTTTAATACTCATAAACATTTATGATAGAAAAACCATGAACTTTCTATTGCAAACCATTGCAATTAACAAATAAAGCCGTTTACCATTGCTGCTTATCTATACCGTGGGTTCTGTTTGAAGCAAATACTTGCGACCGATAGCGAACTTGCTAAAATCCCATGAAAATAAGGTATTTTGGTGGGAAACGGGATGGGGTCGCCCAGTGCACTGCGTGAATCTGCCTACGTGGGCGCGTACTATACCATATTACGCACGTGTGAGGTGAGGATGGGGACAGGCTGGGGTGCGTATGGGTGTATCACGATCCTCGTGCAAACAAAACAATTCATTATAACAGTTGTCATCTTTCCAGATATTGGTGAATATTAGTAGTCTTGAACCGTAATGTACGTGGGGAATAATTGCGTCACGTGTATTTTGTCAAATGACATTTTTACTTATTATGAACAGGGAGTACCAATCATCAAAGTAATCACAGACACAGGGCAAAAAAGCCTACCAACAGGCAGAGCTAGAGTATTAGTCCACATCTCACATTTAGAAGTATTTACCATCTTAAAAAAAAGCAGGATACTAGCAGTTTCGAATTCTTTGGGACACTGAGCCGCGAAGTCTGGGCAGCATGTGTGCTTGGTGTGGGTGCAGTGGCTGTGGCACGAGCAATGCACGTTTGTGACAGGATTGATCGCTTCCCCACAGCCGAGCTCGGCACAGCCCGGGCACTGCAGAACGGCCGCCACGCCACCGGTCAAGGCCGGATTCGTGGTGGCTACAGCAAAGAGCAACACATCTATACGACCAGGTTCAGTGTTCTGATCCAATCAGGATCCATTGATAAATTGAAAGTATTTAGAGCTAGATATGCAGCAAACTATTTAGCGCTACAGTGATGGACGTGTTATGATCATTCACACTACTATTTAACAAACATCCAAGTTATTTCTACACAATTGTGACAACGTAAATTAAGATACTGCGAATATCTAAAAAGTTCACGTACATGAGACGCCTCTTTAAAATAAATATACGCAGATGAAGTCTAGGTCGGGCTGATTGGGAGTAGGCGTCCTGTTACCACTTAGCATTTAACCATAACATTTGATGCATGTTGGTAAATTACTGACATTTCTTTCAATTCTAATAAAGTAACTTCCCACTTTTAACAAGCAAACGCACCAGGACCCAGGGACCGTCACAAATAGTTTTCAAAGTGAGTGTCAATTTTAGCATCGGCATATCCCATGGCTACATACCGTATATATATGAATATATAGACATTGTAACACTGAATGTATGTGCAGTGTGAAATAGATTCCTGTAGATCGATGATGCAATTTTAGAATCTAGAGAAAGTTACCTGGTTGCAGCCACTCCCCTGCCTGCCCGTGGTGGTGGTCGTGGTGGTGGTCGTGTTGGGTCAGGTTCTGACCGTTCGGTATTTGTCCTGGGATGATGAGTGACCCGCTAGTCAGCTGGATTACCAGCACCAACAGCGGAGTGACGTAGTCAGTTGCCATCACTCCGTGGAGCACGTGGAGGTGGGCGCAAATCGATCTGAGGATGATCAATTTTGTGACAGTCGATAACGCTATATTTGTTATGTGGGTAGCAGACGGTTGATATCTTTCAGAGATTAGAATGGAAATACAATGGCTATGATAGTAGGCAGAGATAACGTGAAGATATAGACAGCTAAATATGAACAGTCGCCTAGGAAAACATATTCATTCAGAATAAGACGTGTGGTCGGCTGGTCTTGCTGGTCTTGCATTAGAGCCATAACCGACCAGACAGTGTGAAGTCCGATAAAGGGAATGATCATAGATAATGATACTGGGGGTGGGTGGAGGGTGGGTCGTCCAAAATGGTGGGGGTGGGCGGGTCAACCAACTTTTCTGATTCCCTTGTAAGTGTGTGTGTGTGGGGGGGGGGGGGAGGGGGTTCGCTGTTTTTTTTTATCACGTTACGGTCTATATTTTTGCAAATGTTTTCTTTTAGCAATTGTTAAAAAATGTAATGTCTGTATAGAGGACTTTTGCATTTAGCGAATGAGGGGGTCACTCAACTTTTCAAAATGTTGAGGGGTCGGGGGGGCGGTCAACTTTTTCTTCAAGCCCCCCGAAAATGGACTAACACCCCCCCTAGGTATCGTTATTTATGATCGTTCCCTAGTCATACACTTCGTGGACGACTGCCTTCTATATTGGTACATAAACACATTCGATGCTCGTACTGGTAAACTAGCTATCAGAAATGGAAACCTAAGCTTTCACAAGGGGGATGAGATTCAAGTCAAATCATTCTTAGTGTGACACAGAAATCCCACCGACCTAATTATGTTGTCCCTAAATGGGTCGAGGAAATTCCCTGCCTTGGAGTGTTCCAGCCTGAAGCCATATAGTTGAACAATGCTACGGTGACAAAACATCCTTCACAACCCTCGGATTCCTGCGAAATCTGGCCTGAATGGACACTTTTTTTTCGTGGAGACTGGGTGAATTGGAACCATCTTGACATTGCAGAATCAAAGAGCTATGATGATTTTTAAACCTAATATCGGTAGCTCTACTAATGTGAGAGACACTTTTATCCAGCATCCATAGCATTTTTTCTTCTTTGGAACATGCAAAGTATCCATTCAAATTCAGATTCAGAGATGACATTGGATTTGATCTGCCAGTGATTTATGAAAAGTAACTATTAATGCAATGGTGCTAATGAAATCTGTCGACCGTAATTTGTCTTGTTGTGCTGGATCATACATTACATTATTTAATCACTACAATGGAATAAAGACTTCCCGTTGTTCGACCAATTTGTCTTACTTGGAATGCTTTTCAGGGTCCCGATAATACCTGTGAATTGATTCTTTGGCATCATTCAAAGCATCACACTGTCAATTAATGCAGATCTGTTACATCTAATGAGTATTCGTGTCCGTGTCACCTGACGTAATGTGTCTTCGATCCATTAAAAGCAGGTTATGCTATCTGTCATACATGTAAATGATTTTCGTCGTGTGCATTTGATTGTGCGGTTATAGTGCTGTTACAAAACTAAACTAGATCCAAAAGTGCTCGGAGAGCACAATATCGCTAGATCGACGTTGAGTTATGGGGAATAAAGATATTTACTAAAATACAATGAAAATCTTGACTAAAAGTAGTATGTAATCAGCCACAAATAATCTGTGTGTTTGTACTGTGTGCCTAATCATTTCAATGATATTGATCTTGATCACATTGTGCTGTAATACTGATTTGTCATTGTGCATTCAATACTAGTACGAATGTCGAAAATGGACCATAAATGGCCCTGTGGAAAGCTCACTTTAATTGGCAAAAAGTGTCCAAAGTCGAATCACTTGGATGGCGCCTCATACCTCATATTTGTGTGAAGTTTGAACGAAATCTGTTCTTCGGTAAACACTCTAGCTTGTCCGAAGACATACATAGTTAATTAATTTGTTCATTACAAATGAAACAAACACAAGGCTTTGCTTCAGCAGCTAAAGCGACACAATTAACGCACTTACTGTTAATTGCAGCTAAAGCGACACAATTAACGCACTTACTGTTCATTGCAGTAAGATGTGCAATATTACACCAGCAATTAGCGTTTGATTATGAATTTTCTCCTGTGATTGATACGTGATTTGCCCATTTGAAATATTAGCAGATGATTGGTAGCAGATTCTTTTCATGAGATGCCAATACAGACGTGTGTCACGTTGTCATGATGGCAACAATATGATAACTGCGCCCCCTCTGCTTTGCTTAGATTTTAGTGTTGGCAGAAAATCTAGTTTTTCATTCAGTAAAAATTTGGAGTATTCCTTGCTTCTCTCTCCTGCACAGTACAACAACTTGGTGAAATTATGTTTAGTACTCGTCAACCCTAAAAAATCTTACCTCCTCAATGACGGTAAAACCAAGGGAGAACTTTTGACAGCTCCGACTTCAACTAGCCAAACAAGTGTCAGAACTGTCAAATGAGTCATAAACTAGATCTACCACGACGCTAACACGTACGTGATAAATAGCGTTCAAAGAAGAAGGATATGTTTTCTTTTGTGGATAATTGGCAATTTCCTGCTGCTGAGAAGAAAAATGATATGGGACCATGTTCCCAGAGCTCTGGCAGCCATTGACGAACCCTACCCCCTGAATTCCTCTCTAGTCTAACCCAATTCTACATTTATACATGACTGGCTAACAACTGACCTCGCACAATAAATATTCAACTAATTTTGAATGAAATAACTGGTTTAACACCTTTATAGTCAATAGCCCATTTTGTCTACCATATCTACAATCAGTAAATAATCGGAACCACACCTACTGTTTAATTAAGTCATACTTCATGTGTTCTGACCGAATTTTTGCTGATTTTGCATTGATTTGGTGGTCTGAGCCCTAACACGACATACTAATAACTTCAGACATCGTTTTCTCACTAAGTGCCGGGCTAACAAATTTCTACCCATCTAGGCATCTACACATTGATGCGCACCATGAATATGTCTCTGGTACAATGAGGGGGGTGATACAGGATATACTGGAACCACATTGTATTGCGGTGTCAGTCAATGTGATATCCTACCCTTCATGATCGTGGCAATCATCCAGCCATTGTTTGGTTTCTACAGCATCTGCCTAATGTGCGTCTTTGGCCGAGTGACTAGGCAGTGAGACTAATGGCCAGAAGGTCATGGGGTCATTTGCCAGTAGGCTCTGTTTGTGGGTGTTGAGCAAACTCATACCTAAATAGTTGCACACAGCTCTGTGACACCTACACATTAAGTATGAACAAGTCATTGGGTTGAAAGAGCATGTGAGTGATTGTGTAAGTAATTTGCATCAGTGTGCCAATGACTTGGTGTAAAATGTAAAGTTGTGAGAGCAAAACTTCGATCACGACTATGAACCACCATGTTACATTTACCGGTACATCTATCTGACTAAAACCTCTACATTTTTACACTGCTCCAACTGGCACGTATGTACCCAAGTACTGAGTGTGAACGCTCAGTAAGTCCTTGTAGACAATTGTACCCCTACTCCAGAGCTTCAATAGGCCGATTTCAGAGTATCTGGCTTTATATGCATATTTGTAATGGCTTTGCACAAAAGATCTGTGCTGGGTGGTAAGATAAGGCTTTGAAGGTTCAAACCCACCATCAACGTGTTTAAATAGAGAAAACATTGCATGTTTGAAATTACAGACAGTTTTATATAATGAAAAGTGATGCAGAAAATGGCTCAGATTGCACATGTGAGCAGTCTGAGCACACAAAATTTCAACATTTCCCTGGGGGATTAACTCTCCCCCTCACTAACAACCTTGGTCGGCCCGATATATGGACATTAGCAAATTTGTTGACGGATTTCAGTCTACATTCCCATATTGTGGAACTGGACACTGATTTACAAAGAGCAATTGTGTCACTTCAAATAAAGCAAAATCCATGTTTTTGTTTCGTTCATTGAGCTCTACATTCGCTGAAAGATGCATTGTTCATGTACATACCATAGGATTGCACTGAGAATATATTATATTGAATACTCATCTGCACAAGATTTTTACATTATATATACAGTTTACAACTATCCCTTTGTGCTAGTTTTTATAAACTCACATTGATAGCCTTTCGGACCTTCCCGGTCCTTCTTCAGTCTGCCAACTGCCTAATCGTCACGTGATCGTGGTGTGACGTCATTGGCAGAGGCTGGTAGGATGTTGGTGTAGATGGATCCAGCCAAGAAAGAAGACGTTTGTGGTGTAGTTTACCAAATTAACTGTGGTGGATCAGGTTCTGAAGGATGTAGTAGCTCCTATGTGGGTGAAACATCAAAGACCCTTAAGACCAGATTCGACCAGCATAGACGCCCTAGCAGCACCTCCTCACACGTATCCTTACATCTACACCAACCAGACAGAGAGAGCCATCACATATCCCTGGATAACATCAAGATAATAGATCGTGACCAGAACACTTTTGAAAGAAAGATCAGGGAGGCCATACACATCAGGCGCCTCAAGCCCGATCTCAATAAGAACGTAGGGGCACTGGGGGCCGCCGACCTCCCAGCCATTTACACCAACACCCTACCAGCCTCTGCCGATGACGTCACACCACGATCACTTGACGATTAGGCAGTTGGCAGACTGAAGAAGGACCGGGAAGGTCCGAAATGCTATCAATCTGAGCTTATGAAAACTAGCACAAAAGGATAGTTATAAACTGTATTTATAATGAGAATATATTGAATAAAAGCAAAAGTTCTTGGTATATGTGCTTTGTATAGGTTAAAATTTGTTATATGGAATATGGTATGATTAAAGAGAATTATAAAGACCTCAACATTTCATGTATAAGGATATCAAACCAGTTTGCCCTTCATTTTCAAAAACTTTCACCCCTCCCGCCTCCTATATCCCGCTCGTGGTGGGAAAAAGCTTCTTAGGTCCTTGTTTATGATAAAAGAGGTCACTACCGTGTCATCAATACAAGAAACAACGATCATTGCTCAAAGTGGTACTTGTAGTATAGGTATAGGCTTCTGGTGATCTCCCGGGTACAAATACTGCCTCATCACATAAGAATGCCGAAAAGGTTTGAAAATAGTTCTCTATACTTGCAGATACACACATATGAATGTTCATTTATGCATAAAAAATAACCCTTAAATCAGTACATTAGAGGTATTCGGACCCCAGGGGTATACGTTTTGTGATATACTTTTATCTGCTTGGTATTTCTTTTTTTTCTTTTTTAGTAGTTGTCACCATATATCTTGCCTTTACCAGGACTGGAGATCATTTGATTTGATTAGATATTAGAACTTCCATAGTAAATATTTGATTCAGGTCAGCATATTATAAAGAATTGCTTATAAATATGTTCAAAATTGTTTTCTTCCGGTCATTTTCATAGTGGAACATGGAACATGAGAAGTTGTAGTAGAACATGGAACATAGGGGTAAAGGAATAGTGGAACATGGATCTCATGACCCCTGTGTCACCCCCTCTACAATAATTTCGCGACTCTGCAGTGCCTGTCCAGTCGTTATCTCAGCATAAACGATAAAATACAGACTGTTTCAAAAGTAACACATCACTTTGGACGTAATAGAATTGTTTATATCACTACAAATATATTATATCATATTTATCGTAATTATCAAAGAGAAATCATTTCAACATCCATGTTGTGCCACAGCAACGAGTGGTTGGGAAAGTTAGTATTGAATCATGCTTTTTACACAAACACACTTCATAAACACGTCGATGGAAACCAAATCAGAGGGCGAAAATTTATATGGTGGCAGATATGAATAGAAAGACCTATTATTTATGAAAGAATTATTCACAACAGTCAAATGAACCCAGAAGATTAGAAATAAACCCTATAAAATTTTCCTTTAGCCTGAGGTAACGTGTCGTTGATGTAGAGTGCACGGTACTAACTTAATGCCGAATCTAACAACAGTTTACTGATGAACCAACACTTAGTACCCATTTCAACAGGCAGTATTAAAACTCACTGAATTCCGAGCACATAAGGCACGAATTCTTATCTCCAATTTAGTAATTGAAATTCAAGCCCCGTAAGAAAATGATATAAAGGTGTGTGTGTGTGTGTGTGTGTGTGTGTGTGTGTGTGTGTGTGTGTGTGTGTGTGTGTGTGTGTGTGTGTGTGTGTGTGTGTGTGTGTGTGTGTGTGTGTGTGTGTGTGTGTGTGTGTGTGTGTGTGTGTGTGTGTGTGTGTGTGTGTGTGTGTGTGTGTGTGTGTGTGTGTGTGTGTGTGTGTGTGTGTGTGTGTGTGTGTGTGTGTGCGTGTGTGGTTGTGAGTGTGTGCACGCGCGCATGAGTGCGCGGGCGTGTGTTTATTAGGCATAGGTTGTCATTCTGAGAAGCGTCATTCTCTTTTCAATTCACCGTCTTTCTGTGATAAAAATACATTCATGTGATATATCAGATAATAAAATCAAAGAAAAAGATGTTTTTTATCAAATAAATATTTCAATAGGTCAAATTATTGAACATTCCCATGCTCATTCGGCTGGTCTAGGGTCCATGCAGACCACAATAAAATTGTTTTCGTATATATCGAACCAAATCAAATGATCGTCACTCCTGATAATTACAATATCTGAGTTGACAGCTGAACTCCAATCAATGTTTTTCCCCAGCACAACCTGTATCTTCTGTTATCAGAGGGTGTGGTGTCAGTGCGGACCATGAGGACACCAATCAAATATTTTTATTTTGCGCCTAATATTTAAAACAGTAAGTAGAAAGACACGTTTAGTATTTATTAGGAAACGAGAGGAAAGGCTGCAGCTCAAAGTATAAACTCCGCAACTTAACAAACTTTATCAGTAAAATGGTAAACGACATTTACCATAACATAAATCAGATATATAAATCAGATACAATATAGAAAGAAACGCACACTAAGGTTAGGCTATGGTATTTGGAGCATGCCTAATACTTGCAGGATCCGTAGGTTTGAACATAGATCATAATCTCTTGTCGTGCAAGTCTTTAGTGCAAACTGTTGTGAATAGGCGTGTATATATGTGAACAACATTTATACCATATTTTGTTGAATACGATGTTCATGGATACATTAATTTAGCCCCGTTTTTTACACAACACACTTTGAAAAAGTATGTACACAAAATGGATTGTGAGACGGACATAAATATTCGGGTAGGTCAATAGCTTCTTCAAATAATTATTTCCAGTAAACTGTTAATAAATTCAATACGTTCAGGCGTGGAATAACATGAGAGGACCTGCATTGTCCTGCAATGCGGATTCTCTTCCTTATAGATTATACTTACCTCAACCCGACACCAAACACCCCTCCCATTCTGTCACTGCAGCAAATCATGTCCACTATCTAATATATAGTGTACGTTTTAAAGCATGGGGCCCACCATAATGGGAGTGTGTGTGTGTGTGTGTGTGTGTGTGTGTGTGTGTGTGTGTGTGTGTGTGTGTGTGTGCGTGTGCGTGTGTGTGCATGGTGTATACGACTATGATTTACAAACACTATACCATACGCATTACTACCATTATATAGCCTTCTATATAATAGTAGGAGTAGTGTGTATGGTTATGTGTTAGTCAATCATAATCGTATACATACCACACACCCGTCCCATAATGCTGGGGCCCATGTTTTAAAGCATTTAGCTATAGGCCTACTTGCAACTCTGAGTTACTTGGGCTTAAGCTTAGTCGGGCCAATGTTCAAAATGAGCATAATATGCAGCACTGTGATTGTTATCATAATATGATGGTTTCATATATAAGAAAGAGAAACTATAAGAAAATACATGCAATCGACCCTGTATTTTTAAATAAAACGTGACAAATGTTATCAGTTGACAGATTTTCATATTTTCAAGGCCGACTGCGTAGTGGGTCTTGGTGATACGGGATACGTGACTATCAACATTCCTTTCATCAAATCTGTTTCACAGAATGACTTTCGTGTTTTGTTCACATATGAAACTAAAGTCTAGATTTAGATCAATTGTGACATTTATATAATATAAAAAGGATATATGATTTATTGAAATAAGTATTTGCACACTTGCGCACAGCAATGTGTATAAGACAACACATGGAAATAAATGTGTAATTTTCCACATGACCTTGCTCGTAGAGTTCATTATTCAAATCCCAAAATGGAAACCGGTTGTTGAGCTTTGCGTTTAGAAATGGACGGTGACGTTATGATATAATTAGGGATTATCTTTGCAATATTTGAGACCATGGATGGTCTTAATTAAATTAATATCATATGAGACAAATGTAGTTTTAGCAGTGACTTCTGAATAAATCATTTTAAATATATACACTCCATGTTACTCTAGAGAAAGTGTTCAAATGGAAGAGAATATCAAGTTTGCTTCGCATAAATGGCAATGACTGACAAGCGTTCTTTCAATCACAGGAGCGATCAGCAGTACTCGAGGATGTTTTTATGTAGGTCCCGAATGGATGGCAAACAATGTAGTTTGCACACAAGAGTTATTCTTATGTCTCTTATCATGTTGGCGTTAATTCTCGTAATAGTACAACAATTAAGTGTGTCAATATCTTTTTTATCAATTGATATTGTTACTTAGGTCACGTGTAGTCAAGTGCTGAGGATTTTGACATTTCCTATAAAATGCTTGTCATCCCACGTGTACTAACAGCTCGAACTTAGCACAAACACCAAGATCACACAACTCATACTTCCCGTGCTGGTTGTAAGTGGGATTTCGAAGGAAGGATCAGTATAATGGTAAGTGACATTTACCATTAATAACAATTAATGTCAATTGTCAATCTGTACTCCATGTGTAAGCCTAGCCTGGGTCACGCTACGGTCATGATGTTGTATTATTTACTCAAACATTTAGAAAGATTTAAATTAGACGTTATTTCCACATTAGAAGATGAATGCATAGTCGAATAAATTCATTACTTGAACGGCAGCAGGGAATCTCATTACTACTATGTGTTCACATATTAACTGCTGTTAAATATTGATGTACAATAATAAAACAATGACGACCCAAAGTTAAATTTCTAAAATTTATTTGCCAAGCGCTTTTGAATAGAAACGTCCTCATCAGAGCAGTCTTAGAATATCCCAAAATATAAAAAGATTTTTTTGATTACATACTGCAGCAAATTATCTGTCATAAACATGAGTTGAAAATGTACTAAACAAAAAATCAAATAAATTGAAAATGTATCAGATCATTGGTAAGTTTCCGTATGCCTTCGTTGATTTATCTACTCAGGCGGCCCTAGTCATTTTAACGTTTTATTTTCAATGAATTTTTGATGTTACATTGTATTTTAGAACTATGTGTAATGTAATTAATATAAAGTAATTCAATAACATAACTTTTTTACAGTAAGTTTCTAACATTTTGTATAATTAGCATGTCAATATTTGATCTATTTTACATTGCCTACTTTTATACTAGCTCACCCATAAAATGTATTTTAACTTGTATTTATGACAGATAATTTGCCTTATGTAATCAGAAAATCTTTTCATATTTTTGGATATTTTAGGACTTCTCTGTTGAGGATTTTTTTTATTCAAAGGCGCTTAGCAAATGAATTTTTAAAATCTAATAAGAAGTGAACATATAATACTAAGGAAATACATAGTCAACAAATGATAACTAATCCGGTGTCCTCTACCGTGTTTTAATAACCCGCTACCCCAAACCGTGTAAGTTTAATAGGTGTAATCAAATAAATTATTATTGGCTTGCCCCCAGTCATCACAATGGGATTATCAAAGTAAAGCAAATGTTGAACTGACCGCAATTACCCAGATTAACAATAAAGTGCAATTATGCAATTTCAAGCATGACCATTTACGAAACAAAAAGCCTTTTGGCTGCAGTAGTATTTTGCTGGAGGGGACTTCCACTAAAGTGTTATAGTGACCATAGCACACGGTTAACCGGTCCAAACTATACAGGTGTCCATTTACAGTTGACGTTCAACTGCTGTTATGATGTGATCCGAGCAGCATTTCATCTAATGGTTACACCATATATGGAATTTGAATGACATCTAGCACAGTTGAAAATAACGGTAACTACTGTAATAACTGCTATTTTCATTGATTGCTTTACACTGTAGTGCAATGGTTGCCACTTTGTTTTTATGGAACTGTATACTAACACCGTTGGATTTTGGTGATGATTATTTGCCCTGCGTGGTGCAAAAAGGAATAATTGCTACGAAAGGTAAACTAGAACTACTAAATGCGTAGCCATTTGCTGGTGATGGTGGTGGTTTTACAGATAGACTTTACCATTGCTGTTGTGAATGTGTTATAGAACAGGCGATTGCGCTGATAATACCGAATTATGCATTCGCCTGTTTTTATGCGAATCCGGGACTTTGAATCTGTTTCTTCATATACAGTGTTTACACTATACAGCTACATGTATGGTAATAGGCACTAATATTACCATGGGCCTCAGCAACGTTAGAAGGGGAATCGCGATGGAGATATGTTATACTTCACACTGTTGAAATAAGCTGACACAGTCCTATGCCATCACAATTTAAATATTTTCCACAATATTCCATAGCTTCCTTTGTCAGCAAATCAATCAAGAAATACTGATGGTTTTTGATTGGCCTAATTTTGTTAGGTCTGTAGGAATTGACCACGAGATTGGAGTGTCAATAGTAAAATTGAGCATGCTGACGTCTGATTTACCCGAACAAAGTGACGAGTTTAGACTAGTGCCATAGTAGTGGTTTCCGCGCGTGCAGTCAGTCGTATAATTGAGCACGCTGGTTGACCAATCAGCGTTGGTTTTTGGCAGTGATTTTTGCATGGAATGATAGAATGCATTATTGACCGTTTTTAATTTATTTTATTTGATTTATTTAATTACTCTCAGATTTTATACAGGCCGTATTACCCCCCCCCATTTTACTAGGAATATTCCGGCCGGAATCTCAAAAAATCGCTTGAAAAATGGCAAAGTCAGATTCCGTGTACCATTCCGGCCGGCGATTTTCGGGCTCCGGGCATTGAACCGGAGGCTGCAAAATCCACTTCTCATGGGAAGTCATTTTTCGTATTCCGGCCGGAATGCAAAATATCGATCAACGTTAATCCCCTCCGGATTATGGTTCCACCCGGCTTAAAGGCTCCGGTTAGGCTCCGGTTGGTTCCGGTTCAGCTCCGGCCCGGCTCCGGCTTGTCGTAAAAACCTCCGGATTGCTCTCCGGATGATACCCGCGAACCCGGAATTTTTGCGCTACAGCCGGCGTATATTCTCTCCGGATAGGCTCCGGCCGTAGTGACTGTTCGTCGTTTACGCTCCGGATCTTCACGATACGTGTACTCTCCGTATCATTTTCCTCCGGTCTTACATGCCAGGACGGCCATCATATCAGGCTACGGACAGTGGCTACGGGCGGACTTGATCCGGAACAATTTTATAATGAGTTTTAATGGGGTGCAATCCGGCCGGAGTGATTTTTACTCCATACCCGGAGACATTTCAATCCGTTTGGCATTGATCCGTCATTTTGTACAACGCTACGGTCTGTTCTCTCCGTAGGCAAATTGGATCCGTCCCGTCATGGACGGGGATAGATGAGGATCTACCTACATCTGTATGGTTTTAAGCTGTATATATACCCACTGACTAGGCTTGACAGAAATGCTTGTGTTTAGAAAGTGGGTATCATAATAAACACTTATGTGACACCATATCCAACAAATTCAGAACTCAACTTGAGGCATGCAATGTTACCCCCAACCACAGCCTCCCGTATTCCTGGTGACCATGTTTTTTCCACTTGTATTCATATATAAGTTCAACAAGTTTGTGGACCGTGCACGAGGCTGATTCCCGTGAATTCCGCCCGTCATATATAGCTGACACCGCCATTTAGACTCCGTTTAGCATGACACCGTCATTTAGACTCCGGGCTGCATGTTAATTTGCCTATCTCGCACGGAGCCTCTCCGTTTCTCGCTAAGCCGGGACGATTTTTCAGCCTCCGGTTGCCTTCCGGTTGCATGTGGGTGTTATATTTTTACTACGGCGATAGTCTTTATGCCTCAAATGAAATCCTTCATCGCAAAAAAGTCCTTGATTGATTTACTGATAGGAGGACGGAATCATCTGTAATTGCGAGGACTGGACCAACTCAAAATGCTGAATATAGTAGAGCATAAATCAAGTCCAAGACAGATGCCCTGGCGCCCCTGGTCTATGTGGCTGTCACTTACCATTCTATATGTAACAGTGGCAATGTGTGTGATGTAAGATAAGTAAATCGTAATGAATAAATACATACCACAATAACCTCCCATGATGCCGGGGCTTGTGAATATTAAAAACACGTGAACTTTGGTTTCAACTTTGTAAAATTCAAATAAGTTTGTTTTGGTCACATGCAAAAACTTAAGTACCAGAATACAATGCTAACATCGTGTTTTGCAGATTATATTGCCAACCTATTGGCGAGGGAATATGTATAGATTGTTCACAATGTAACAGATGGCTACAGTAACAAATTGAATGTACCACCATACTGCAAATTTTGAGATGGCAGACTGACCATTTAAACAATCTTAACTTAGATAACACCTGAAATATAACAACTGAGAATACTAAACTCACTAACATATAGCAGTGTCTGCGTCATGCAGAAATTAGTTACATGACTAGTAAGCAAACCATTGAATGTGTATCTCCTACATCTTTTTTTATTTTGAGGTATTATTCATTTTAGCTAATATGCCTCAAATATGTGACAACCAAACATATATTCGGCGTAGTATATAACATAAAACGCATCTTCCGTGTATCGAAAACAGAATCAGCATTACATTTTTAATAAAATATATTACGCTCTAATTACATATTACATAACATTTTATTGCTCTGGTGGCGTAAAAGAATTGCAACAAAATAAACAAGACCATAAGTTAAAATGTTGGCCCAGTACTGCTGACCCGACAAGCGAGAGAAAGTATTTGGGTTTCAGAGAACAAATAACAGAGTGTGCACCTTGCTGTTCTAAAACCGGCGTGCTCCGTGTAAACATGATAGCAAACGAGCTTTCACCAGACGCATTCTACATTGTATGATTGACACTTACCACCTGTGCCTTGTGAAGCAAATCAACTTTTCAAACTAACGATTTGCGTAAATATGTGTGGCTATCCTTATAAGGTACCATTCGAAATTTGAAAAAAAAAGCGACTGTTTAAAAAAATGTTTTAAATACATAAGCTTCGACCTTGCACAACAAGTTATCGACTTACTTTAGGCCATGGCACGATTCAGTTGATAAATCATCGGTGTCAAAAGGTACCACTTATTGCACTCATATGTGCCACTTTGGAAAAATTCCGTACACTTTTCCCCTGCATTGAATAAACATATTTAATGGTGCACGAACGATTATGGTTTAATTCTATGTAAAGACCGGGCATGGAGATACGCGTCCGATGCTGAAGCTGTTACAGCGACCCTTTATGTTATTACCTTGAACACATTTTATTACTTGTATCCATAGCTAACGCAAAACCTCCCGGAGCAAACGCAGGACTCCCGTAGTGGATCGTACATATCTCAGCATGCTCCCGCAGGCAACACCTGCTACCAATTTCATAACCCCCTGTTCCCCGCATTTCACATGGAAAATAAGAGCTCCAGTAGGTGCTCCAGAGTGCTCCTGGTTTGTCATGTCATATTGGGTCGGCTTAAATGGATCCATATTTATTACACAACCGTCATAAGACAAAGATCGAAGCAGGCCACAGTTGATCGGTGTTGCAGGCTGTGAGCTCTAGATAGATAGCTTTCCAGAGAAACCTGAAAATCAAGAAAATGGTCCATATTAGCGTATATGTGTCGTCATTTGCTTGCCGGTGGATTGTAATGGTTATAGGGTTACTTACAGCTTGGATCTTTGGACCTTACAGCCTCCCGAAGCCTCCAGACGAGGTGAGCTTTAAACAGGGAGAAATTAGGATGCTCGAGCTCCAGATGGTCGAGATAACCCTCCAGACGACCCAGAAAACCATACAAATCGGCCAGATTAGCAAATCAATAATCCATAACGGGAGCCCATTGGCTGGGAAAAAACCACAAGCCAATTCTCAGGGGAGGCGTCAATATTTCTTCGGCTAGAACCATCCAGAAATGTGCCATTCCCTCAAGGATATGCCGATCCAGCCAGATAGCTCCAAATTTGAAGCCATCCACTCCAAAATCACTGTCCAAAACGAGAGCATCTGGAGCTACCATCCTTCAATCCTTACA
The DNA here is from genome assembly GCA_019095985.1 of Streblospio benedicti. Classification (NCBI taxonomy): domain Eukaryota; kingdom Metazoa; phylum Annelida; class Polychaeta; order Spionida; family Spionidae; genus Streblospio; species Streblospio benedicti. Next base: position 23,496,503 of record CM032662.1, read on the forward strand.
CAGTCTTCCAGCATATTTGAGTACTACATTTTTGTTCACAATTTTGATATGATTTTATTAGTATTTTTCAAATAATTATCGAAGGCTTTAAACGCTACTTTAGAGCCAATAAATTAGAAAGTACCTACATAGTTGTTTTTTTAAATTGACTGGTAAGCAACAACAGGCTCAATATGTCATGATAACGTCACTTTAACCTAATTCATTGATAATTGTGATAATTAGGCCCAGTGTTTAAGCTACTGCCAAAAATATGGACCATGAAATGCAAACTTCACTAATTAGCATGATCTACATACATGTATGTGCACTGTCATAAAAACACTGAATGTTTATCATTTTAACCCATGCTGATTTGAAAAGGTTACTACAGTATACATAACCCTACTTAATCAGGACAACGATGCATTTATTATGAACGACAGACTCGCTATTAATAAAACCAAAGTTGAATGTCCTCGCAAATTCACACAAATGAAAGTTTAAGAAATAAAAAATGTGTTTGTATTGGTAAAAATTATCAGTCCAGTAGAACAGAGTATTTATATATGAACACGTGAACAGATTTCTGGCGCCTGGTTGTGTTTGAATGACTCTCAACAAGTCCCTCTAGATTAGTAAGAAATCGACATAAGATGTATAGATATCAGCAGTCTATAGAAGCATTCAAAAGAGATAAGATCTTACTGTGGTTAAAAAATGATTCATATCAGACGACAAATAGAATTAATTTATTACAGCGGAAAAGTTTAGAGCTTACACTGTGTGTATAGGTCTCAATTACAGACCTCGGATCCAGACATGTGATTTGTAGGGGGCGAATCCAGATCCCCATCCTTTTTTGTCAGGTTGGTGATTTGCACAAAAATCTGAGGACTACTTGAGGTTTAAAAAAAATATTTGCCTAAAACCCGAAACAGTGTCAATTCTGATTAGGCACACTCTAACTAACTCGGCGTTTTAACTAGCCTTGGATAGTCCAACACCAATACAAGATTAGTGCCAGCAACACACCATGCGGTTATTTATGAGTTTGGTGAACACACGTTTTTACGTTTACTATACGAACGCCATTAACGATCGCGATTTGAAATAAGTTACGAGTGTTTCTCAAAGTTGCTAATTGTGAGTTGTATCTGCAGTATACAACAAGTATTATGCACAGTATTCCACACGTGGCCACTTGGCAAAGGGGCCTTTTAAGGGCTCCAGTAAATTTACAAGACACTTGCTACAGTGACAGATTTACTTTATAAAAACAATGAAATTGGGAAAGATCATAGCAATTTTACCACAGTCGAAATGCAAAAGAAAGACAAAAGCCGAGAATAATGGTACATGAGTAAATCCAGGTTTAATGCAGTGACTGTTCAATCTCCTTGTGAATTTAAGCTTTAATATTGTTTTTGATTATATGCAATAATTTTATCTATTATTTTAATTAGATGATTTTAAAGTTATGTCATCTAGTATACATAAAGTTAAATAAATTATTGACATGTAAATTGGTTAATTAGTTTATCTTACTTTTATGTATATTGTTAACAGAAATTAAGATATTCTCAAAGTACAAATTCATTCAAATACTAAAATATAAGAAATTATTAAATTTACATTTTTTCTTTATTAATTATTCATATCCAGGACAAATATGTCACAAATTATTAAACAACAAAGAATCGTTCTCTATGTAATATAAAAAACCGAAACACTCAACTCAATTGAAATAAATACAAAAACTTACAAGTGCAACCAAATAAAACATTACAGCAATTTTCACTGGACTAGGTGGTTATTTGTGCGTCGCAAATTAGTGTGTAGGGGACGCCTGACTGAAGCACTGTGTGTAGCACCGATGTGAAGTTCTCTTTCGTCAGACCTGGGATCTGACATGGAAGCTGCTGCTCAAGGTTAACAGACCACAACGAATGGGCACTTCCAATTGGACTGACCAGTCATGAACTCAAAACTATATTAATAGACCAAGCTTCCGACTGGTATTAAATACCATGATTTACAAGTAGGAATGTCCGTTCGAGTGAATTTTCCATATGATATGGGAAGCTCATATATATCTATAAACGCAGCATAAGTATTTTTGCTCAACATGGTTGTTTCCAGGTACCGAAATGTATACAAATGTGTCAAAAATAAAATAAAATGTCCCTTTGTTAGCACCAATTGGCTGCTTGGCTTTCTTATTTTATCTATAGAAATTGTCAGCTACAGTTTAGTTATGGATCCTACTAAAAATATTTTTTGCAATGCAAGGTATAGAAATGGGTTTACTGGTTTTTGTCATTGGGGGCTGGAGCCAATTTTTTAACTGAGAGGGCACCGCCCCCCTCCGCCCTCCAGTATATGTATGTATGGGTGCCTATATAGATTAGAAATTACATGTTTCAAAGCCATAAACTACTTACCACATCTGGTATTTATACCATATCTGATAATGTTTCGAGCTCAAGATTTTAGTGTATTCATATTCAGATATTTTATTTATAATAACATTGTACAACAAAAACATTACAATACCATAAATAATATAAACAATATAACACAATAAATAAAAAAAATAATACATAGCACCATGAGATTAGAAACAGGGGCCAGTAAAATTGTTTGCTATGAACAAGAACTTGTTTCCAAAGTAGACCCCATGTAGGGCTAGACTACATGTACGTATAGAAAACTATCAGAAATACTCGTCCGATTTTTATGTAACTTTCACAAGTATTAGGACATGTATCTAGACCTACACTGACAAATTTTCATGCAAGTACGTGAAACACTTGCAAATATAATCGACTAGTTTTGAGTCTCTTCATTACCTGAAAACAACAATACATCATGTATGAAGGAATGATTCAAAGCTGCCTTATTCTACTCAAATGTTATGACAACTCTAAAGAACTCATGTATGTAAAGCGCAATTTTGTTAGGAATTCAATTCTGTAATTATAATAAGTGATACTTAAATATTTATAAAGATATAGATGAAAACCTGTAGCAAATCTATGAAAATCTGCTTGGAAAAAGGGGTTATTTAAATTATAATCATCCCAGGGCCATTTATCAATGCCTTCATAGTTAAGGGTGTCTGCAGCCAATTAAAACAGCCCAGTTGTGTGGTGTAATTGTGGCTGAAAATGAACGTTTAGAGTCTATCTCTTACTGGTAATTCTTAATTTCCCTGGCTGGCATCCACGCCGACAAAATAGCGCATTTTATGCAAATATAGCCCTCTTTTGAAGCAGTTTTTGAATGAATACAAAGTATTGCAATAAATCATCATATGCAATTTTTAATGTAATGATTTGCATGTAGCAGTTTATATATATACACGTTTGCAACAATAGCTGTTTGAGTTTCTGCTATAATATATAGGCTACTGATATCGGTTCGTAGGAAAGTAATGGAATGGCATGTTTAATCGATAGGAAAATAATGAAAACATAAAATCAAGAAAATTGTATAGATTAATACTAAAAGGAGCTAAGGATCAATACTTAATATTGGCTTTTAGATCATCAATAATCTCATGCACATCACTAATTAGCAGCATGGATGCAATGAGTACAATATACGTGTACAACTAGGTCAAAATATGACCGACCTCGCCTGAAGCAATTACAGTCATGAGAACTATCGCCCAATATCATAATGAATTCTACTACTACGCCGGGTGTATTCATATGCCTGATTGATTATCATATAGTAATTATAACATTGGCAACAAGCCAGCAAATCATACGATGACATGCATGATGTTAACCTGGAATCCCTCCAAGGTCATGACCCTTGGGCGAGACGTTGCATGTTCTACATTGTGCAGTCATTGTAGGTGCACGACTATCCGTACGCACAATCTTTGGTAATACTCATGTAACATCTATATACCTAATATGCGTGTGCGTTCTCTACTACCTTCAGGACGATGAGCGCCTTACCACCACCGCTAGTGACAAAGACGCGTGTCGCCGCATCATCGAGCGAGAGAGTTCCTTCAACTACGACGCCACCGCCGACGCCGACATGATCGACATCCACCGCCCGGCCTTCACCCAGCATGACCTGGACGCCTTCTACGGCTACAAGGCGGAAGACGAGCGCACGTGCTGCGAGCAGACACGCCAATGCTGCCGCGACAACTGCTCGTGCAGCGGCGCGTGCCTCAAAGCGGCCGTCCTGTCCAAGTTGCCGTTCATCCACACGTTCCAGATCTACCAGTGGAGGTCGTGGTTCCTCTGGGACCTGCTGGCGGGCATCAGCGTGGGCGTGATCCACATCCCGCAGAGCATGGGCTTCGCCATCCTGGCCAACGTGCCGCCCGTGTACGGACTGTATTCGACGTTCTTCCAGTGCGTCATCTATTTCTTCTTCGCCACGTCCAGGCACATTTCCATTGGCACCATGGCCGTGCCGAGCATCATGGTGAGCGCTGTGATCAGCAGACAGCTGGACAAGCTGCCCGCGGAGCTCACAAACCCCGTGTCGAATTCCACTGGCAATGGCACGACGGACTTTGACGAGGACGCTTTCAAGTTGGATATCGCGGTGTCTGTCACGCTTATCATGGGGTGCTTCCAGGTTAGTGGCCATTTGTAATCTTGATATTGTTGCCAGTGAATGGTGATTATAGCTTGATGAATTGCATGCATGAGTGTGATATATTTTATGTTTGTTCTTTGAATCATAAAATCACCGACGAGACATAGACGAAACACATTTAAACCGTCTGCTCTGCAGCCATTTAAGTTCACGTGTGCGATAATGTATTTACCATTGTCTCATGAATGTATTATCATTACGTCTTTTGGGGCATGTCTGATGCTCATAATTCTTGTCATAATGGGCCAGCTGCTGTTACGCTAGTATAACATGTGAAGCACAATCGCAACAGTCCTGGCTGACCGCCACCTGACCACCTCTTGGCATCGCTATTCACTTTACTGGCGGGTTAGGCATTGATGCCTACTATTGTAGCGTAGAATAAAGCGTAATGTAAGCCCCAAATGTAGTGATGGAAACCATGCCCCCCACCTGTGAGTGTAAACCAACAATGACATCACCAAACATCAGAACATGTTTTGTGTGGACAGCTTCATAAGACCATACACAACATCTAGTAGGTGTCCCTAAAGTTAGAGAGAAATGATATGCGCACACATATGACAGATGTCCTTAAACGGGATGTGTCCACGGTGCAAGTGCCACTGGCAGATCCATTATTTTAAAGGGGGTACACTTCATGGGTTTTATGGGTTTTGTACGTGAAATCGATGGCAGACACGACAAAAACCATATGAAAATGAGTATTTTGATGGGAAAGGGTGGGGGGGGGGGCCTCCCTCTAGATCTGCCTATATATGAGTGCCCAATTCTGGCATCAATCCCTGGCCACTTCCGACCTGCCGCTGTCACGTGCCTGCTGCAGGTGCTGCTCAGCGTGCTGCGGCTCGGCATCCTCGCCACGTTCATGTCCATGGCCTTCGTGGGCAGCTTCTTGTGCGGCGCGGCCTGCATCATCATCACCAGCCAGGTACAGCTGTCTCGGGGAGGGCACGGAGGGCGGACGGGAGACGAGGGGAAAGGGTGGTTATCAACTAGCGGTACCGTGTGGTTTATGTATACAGCACAGGGCTTACACCACCATCGTTTGCTCCTTCTAGATCGTGTCTATGATATCATGCCTTGGGCAAACAATTATACTGTGGGAGCAAACCGAAGTACACATGGTCATGGGGGGGAGTGCCGAGTGGGTAGAGTGTACGAGATTGTCATCATTGTTATTGTTTCTCTTGCAATATCCGTATCAATCAATGGCAAGTATGTTCAGTCGGTATTTTCGCTATGCGCCTTGCAGCAACCAAATGCTAGTTTATGGTCTCCTTTGCTGTTGTACTTCTTTCCTCTCTTTGTTGTAATGTAAGTGGTGGAAGGGACCATGCAAGAGAGAAGAATTCTCACACATGACAGTTTCACAGTTCTTTCTTAGTGAGCTACAATTTTATACGTTGTGCATGATTAGTTAATAGATAATGTATCATGCAAATGTACGGGGAGCGTGAATCAACTCTCATTTGCTACACGTAAATATGACATTGTAAGCGAACCATCTCGGGCTGATTTGTACGTAGTAACCCTGAACCATGTTGAACCCATATGTGGACATGATAGCCAACACACACCCAACTGCCAAACTTGCTACTACGTGAACGGGCTGCATCCAGTTTGTGCGCTATTAGAGACAATGTTTCATTTACTTTTTGCGTTGGACACGTCAAGAACCATGCACATGAATGAAGTTGCCTGTTCCAAAACGAAAAAAACAAACAATCCGCCCGAGGCGCTAATTATAAGTGCCACAAGTGTGTTCCTTCAAATGACATCGAAAACGAAGGTCACATTACATATACATATTGTACCGTGTTTTTATACAAGCTCTCTAAATTACACATGATCAATAGTCAGTAATATATAATAACAACATTTTCATTTACTAAGCATTTCAATATGTTCCTGCAGGTGCCTTCTATGCTGGGCCTCAGTCTTCCCAAGTATACGGGCGCTTTCAACTTGCCACTTAACTGGTACACCATCTTGTCGCACCTGCCGGAGACCAACCCGGCCGAAGTGGTCATCTCCGTCGTCTGTTTGGCCTTCCTCATCGTCGTCAAGATGATTATCAACGAGAAGATCAAAGAGAAGGCGAGGTTGAAGGTGCCCATACCCGCCGAACTAATAATCGTCGTGGTCGGAACGATTGCCAGCCATTACGGGGAATTCGCCGAGAAGTATGACGTCACTGTGGTGGGGGATATTCCCAAAGGGATGCCAGCGCCATCTGTACCGAGTTTACACGACGCTCAAGATTATATTCTGGACGGTCTCATCATTGCTATTGTTTCCTTTGCAATATCCGTCTCCATGGCTAAGATGTTTAGTCAGAAGTATCGCTACCCAATTGACAGCAACCAGGAAATGCTAGCGTACGGACTCGCGTACGGCGGCAGTTCTTTCTTCTCGAGCTTTGCTGGAGCCCAGGCACCGCCGAGAACGCTGGTACATGATGGCACTGGAGGGAAAACGCAATTGGCTAGCCTGTGGTCGGCTCTTCTCGTCTTGCTTGTCTGTCTCTTCCTTGGACCGTTATTTTATGTAAGTAGACCATTGAGGAATAGAAAACAATCTCATGCTGTTTGATTATAATTCGATGTTTGACATTTTGAAGTAAACTTAATCAAACGTATAGATTTCCGCAAATACATGTATACCATATCTAATAAAACAAAACTGTTTCAGAACCTGCCCAAGTCCGTACTTGCCTCGGTGATAGTGATCGCACTGCTGCCTCTTTTCAAGCAGTTCCTAGACCTCAAAGTCTACTGGCACGTCAACAAGTACGACCTCCTCGTCTGGGTGGTCACATTCCTCAGTGTAGTCATCATTGACATCAGTTATGGACTCGTCATTGGCATTGGTCTTAGTCTACTCACAATTGTATCACAGTCTTATTTTGTCCAAGGGGTGGGCATAGATGGTCATGGCAAAGCCTCAGAAATTTACTTGCAAAAGGACATATATAAAGATGCCTCACCTGTCCCAGAAGGCATTTACATATTTTCATTTGAGTCCCAATTGTTTTTTGCTAATATTGACCGCTTTAAAAGTCAATTGTTTGAATATACTGGTATCAATCCATCGCTGATTCTTGCTGGACAGAGACCAAAAGTAGTTGAAGAAGTGGAAGTGAAGTGGAGTCACGAAGGCTCAGAAAATTTTGAGACGCACGGTATCAGTTTAAAAGCGGTCACGCAAACGAATGAAACGATATCAACAACAACTACACAGGGTAAAGATAATGCTGAGAGTGTTAGTGAGTCTTCTCAAGTAACACTAGATTTAGATAATCAGAAAAATGCCACACAAGAACCCGCAAATGGGAAAACATCAAATGGTAAAATGTCAAGCACCAATTTTCACTCAAACGGAGACGGACACTTGACGGCATCATGTGACGTGAGCAAAATGGTTGTGATTGACTGCTCATCTATTACTTACTGTGATATCATGGCCTTGAACTTTTTAAAGCAGCTGAGGGCTGATTACAAGGAGTTGGGAATCAAGTTTGCGCTGGCTGGCTGTTCTTACAACATGCTGAGGAAACTCCAGAGAGGTGGCTACATTGGTCAGGACGGTCTCACCAAAGAGGATATGGTGTTTCCTTCTGTGCATGATGCCGTTGTGGCTCATAAGAAAGCACAGCCTGTGGTAATAGCTTGAATGAAATGTATGCCATTTTTGTTCTTTCGTACGTTATTGACATGTGGGAAATAAAAGTGGGGATTGTTGAGTGCTGGGTCGAGACATTCGATTAAAATGCGTGACGACCATTGTTTTTTGTAGTGGGCTGGCTATTATTTTTTGTAGTGGGAATTGATTATTACTTACACACTGTAGCAGTTTAGCCCCATAACTGTAATTGTACGTGTAAATGTATTGTTTCAAATAGGGCTATACTCATTAGATGTATTTTATAAGAGATGTATTGCTTATGTTAGATTCATCATATTCACCAATACCAAATGTGAAGTATATAGTATGCAGCGCTGAGTCATTTATTACTTAACAACATCTTTAATGGAAATTTATGTCTAACAAATGGCTCATGCAATAATATATATTGTGTTTACAATTCATGTTAATGAAGATCAACTTCACTTACCGGTATGTAGTAATATTGAAAAATCTAAATATTTGTTCAAAACAATATAATCATTACAAAATAGATTATTCTAAATGGGCATAATTATATTTTGGTAAAGGTATATCGTAATAACCGGAACAGGTCTAGTGGCATTTACTGCCATGGGCACAACCTCAAATGATACACACTTATAACACCCAAATGTTGATTTTCTTTATTTTTCAAATGTTATACAAATACACATGACACTAGAGTATTCAAATATACATAAGCTTTATACAAAACGTTGGATTTCACACACCGTATTTAAGTTAGACTTAATCAATAAATTTATAAACAGTGTTATTATACAGCACGAAAGTGCAGAACATATGGCATTGTAATATCACAGCAACAAACCAATCACCCATTGCAATAACATCAACAGAAACAAATACCTGAAACTTTACACAAGTGTCCACCATTAAGAAATCTCATGCACGTACACCACCACAGAATTGTCACAGCTTGGATTCATCTTCTTCAAAAGCTGTGTTTGTCACACCGCCGGCAGCAGCGCTTGATCCAGATTCTGACCCAGAACTGTTGATCTGAGCGCGGATTACCTTGGGCGTTCCATCAGAGGAGTAGGCATCAATGTCCGTGGTCATGTGTTTTCCAGGGGAGCTGGATGTAGATCTTGGGGTAGTCGCAGCACTACCTCCCATCGTGTAACTGTTGACGCCTTCCTCTGGATCATCAATGGCGCTGATCTCTTCTTTCTTATACTGCGGGGGCGGAGTGACGGTCTTTGATGAGCGGTCCACCACGCTGTAGTACGGTTCATCGGCTGGGGTGGACGTCTGTGGGGGCTGGGTAATGGTGGTAGGGCCCATAGGCGGGCCTCCCGCAGAATATGGCTTCCTCTGAACCAGCTGGAACGGTAATGGATTGGATGAACAGAATGTTGCTACTGTTAGACATGGAAGACAAAACAAATGTCTGAGTATGAACGTCGAATGACGTTGAATATGTGTCTACCAATTATCTATCTTCTGACTCCAAATTAACATTACCTGGTTGCCATTGACCGGCTGCATGTTGATCATCTGTCCATTGGCTGATGAGGAGATGGTGGTAATTCCTGTGAATGACGTCATGGAAGTCTTCCTGCTGCCAAGACCGGTGTAGCCCACACTGGACATGACCTCCTGCTCCTTGGTGTCTTCCATCATGTAGCGCCCGGTGCGGTCGTTCTTGTTGGCCGGGCCCCATGAGGGCACTGGCGAGGACGTCCTCTTCAGTAACTAAAATTCAAATTCAAATGCTAACTTTGTCCATCTAAAATGCAGATCCATGTAACTAACTTCTAACATTAATGCTATATGTATGTAGGTATTCCGTACTAGTTGCTAGTACACACATGTCGTTAAATAACGTAAATAATTTTAACCCTTGCAAAGCAATATAAAACTCACGCACACAGTAAAAATGAACTTACTTCCCAGCCGCCATCAACCATGAGCTGGTAGAAGAACCATCCAGGGATGCAGACGAGCGGCGCCGCCACAATGCACCAGCCGAGGATCAGCGACTCTGGCGGGTACGGCATGTCCAGGATGGTCAGTGGCTCGTACTGGATGGCAGTGAAGATGATAATCGCCTGCAATGGATCAGTGTGGACTTAGATGATTGGTATCTGCAATATGTAGATAATTTTCATTTTTTTCCCATAATGCAAACTAGACATTGAACTTAACCCTATGGTACAAAAAGGTATTTAAAAAAGTAAAATATGATTGGGAAAAGTAATATACTTACAAACAAAAGACCAGGGGCCACGAAACACCATGTGACCTTGAAGTAAATGTTGGGTTTCTTGCCAATCATCATAGCAATATCTTCAGAAAATCGGCCCAGACCTATTAGCAGCAAAATCAATTTACCATATTATAAAAGTTCAATTAGCATTGCTACAAGCATACATCACTCTTATTTTTATACCACAATATGTTCATTTTCACTTAGGTCTAAGTTCATTCGTATTGTATGAAAACATACGTTCAGTTAGGGAACGATCATAAATAACGATACCGGGGTAAAACAATTGAAAAATGGAAATCAAATAATTTCGAATACAAAATTGTACATGACTTTTAACATACCGTAAATATACATAAGTACAGTAGTTTCAAAGAAGCCTATGAAGAGGAGCGGGAAACCACCAATGAAGTTATCGACCAGGTTGAATAAGTAAAAACCACCCTAGAATAAAATGAATAATAATGTAAATTTTTTATTGAATAATACAACAATCGCACTTGTAAGATTGCACAAAACGCAAAACAATGTAAAACGTCACACATGATTACATGTAAAACAATATGATTGTCTTTCCCAATACTTGTAGGTATTGTTAGACCCCAAAATATAACTAACGCAAAATATAACCGGTTATGATTTGTGTTAACACAAATTGTAACCACAGCCCAGAAGATGGTCCAGCTAGACCAAAATGTAACCACGGCTGCAAATCATATCGAGTGCAAATGTACGTTAGTTTTAACGTATAGTGGAACCCACTATTAAGACAACATCTGTATTGAGACCGATTTTATGCTAAGACTACTTTTAACACTTTTAACCCTCCATAAAGCTACCAGAATGAACTTCCATATAAGGACCATGTCTCTATTGAGCACGCATGACACACTGTGTTGTATGCATAATCACAATCCAAGTGAATAATTGAAACTAAAGATAACAGTGAAAGTCTGGCATAATATGAAGAAACGGTAAGTATTTTGCACCAAAAAACACTTACAAAATCATTGGTCAACGCTCATTGAAATCGCCCGATATCTGACGTTCAATTCGAAGCATTACATGTAACTCACATTGGTGACCATGGGCAAGCTGATGAGGTAGAAAATGAGGATGGTGACACCTCGGAAGATCATGTTGCTCCGTGGAGAGCGCCGCAGAACGTCTGGAAACTCATCGACCACAGCAGAGAAGAAACACTCTGACATGGAGAACTGGAAATATTCAGCATCTAGTTTAGCTGATTAGTAGATGATAATGACAATATTTTGGTACATCAAGTATTTTAAAGCAATCTTAAAACTTTGAAAAAAATACATCAATTAAACAATATTTTGTTTACAAGTTTCATTAAAGTGCATTGATTTATTTGATAGAAATATTAATAGAATGTATGAATCACGGTAATTGCTTTTTATTTTAGGTCTTCAATCCAAGATGTAGCGTTAACATATACAGGTGATAGAAACAATGGTTCTTTGTGTTATTCGTATCTTATTATACTTATTTAAAAACACCATAGAGGATATAAGTGAACAATAGTAGTGATTTTTGGATATTATATACTTTGGAGTGTTCAATTACTTGTTAGATTAAACAATTATAGAGTATCATCATTGACTTTATATCTTCTTCGTGTTGTTTGAATTATAAAATAACCTGAAATAATAATATAGACTTGTACAGTATATAATACGTGTAATAATATCTGAAAATAATCATAGGAACATGCACACTGTAGTTCATTAGGACAATACATATTCTAATTCTCTATATGAGTTACTAAAACATAATACTCTGTTGTTGTTTTTTGTTTTAGAAAACTAACTCAAGCGTGGTATTCGAAACCTCCGATATGCTTAGACGTTAAGAGTATCCAATGATATAAGCAAATGATGCATTGTATACACAGAAACATTCATTGCGTCCTATCAGACAACATCATTTATGAGCTAGCCGTATGAAGATACAATAATCTTTGTATTTTACACCCAGCATCATGTTTAGACCCCCAATCAGAAAATCAGGTGGCCGCACTACTAAACCATTTTGTGACACTTCTGTGGGTTTTTCCCACTTCTGTTTGATTAAAAAGACCCTAAAATTAATTTCAGAACATGATCTCCATTTGTAAATACCCAACATTTCCAGAGATCTTTGCTCAGGAAAGGGCCACCATGTGGTGTGCGAGCAGTACTAGATAATACCAACCGAAAAACAATGCCTTATAATTACACTCACATACAATGTAATTAACTAAAAAAGCACACACAACTGTATACAATTGCTCGAATGATTCTATTGCACTAGTACAATAGATTTGATCTGGTCAATGGCGGCCATTTTGAATTTAAATTGCATTAATAAAATTCATAAGTCTTACTTACATGCATAGTAAACCATTCTAAACAATAAAATGGCTTAAGCATATCATAATGCATCGGAATCAATGAAAACATGTAAATTTTGTGGTTACGAGAGTGGCCATATTGGCGGCCATTTTGGAAGTAGTTTCCCACGGCAAAAAGTGTCAAAAAGTTTTTTGTTTCAAAGCGAAGATGCTTAGTAGCAGTTTGTAACAAAAAACGAAGCTTTTGGGGGAATTTATTTAAGACTACCCCCTTTTTGAAGTTCGTGTACTGGACTATACGCTGATATTGTTGTTATCACCAGTCCATGTCAAAGGCTTGATACCCCGTGCCAATGCTTTAGCTTAGTGGCTGTTTCTAAAATATGGTCTACATACCTCTGAGCTTAAACCCAAAGTTATCAACATGAAGAAAAACAACACAGACCAAAGTGGCGCTACTGGCATTTGTGCGAGACCCTCTGGGTACACGACAAAGACTAGACCAGGACCTAATGTAAACGGGGTGTAAAAGACAAAACAAAATAGAATTAAAAATGATTCAGTAATACGTTGAAGGAAACTAATCATGCTATGTACAATGATGAGTGCAATGAAAATTATGAAATATCAAGTCAATAGGCTTTGAAGTCCATCTCACTACATAAGGCAGATGCCATCGAATGATGTGACCTATGGAAATGATGAACTTTTATGCAAATGGTAATGCATGAAATATGAATGAAAATTAAATAATGACATTAGCTAATGTGCAATATTCAATACAAATTTTAAAAAATGTCGCCAAAGCTTGTAACAGATTGCTGGAATACTCGTCCAAGAGCTATGTAGACAATGTGATAAATACATGATTGCGTTGTAAACCAGATAAAGCTATGTACATTGTTACACTTCTATGTTATTGTTAGCAAACCACTACTACCATTTAGACAACTGAAAACCTCCATTGTTGTTTCGAGCTAATAGATATAAGGTAAAAGTATTAAATAAAATGTACATAAATATTTAGGCCATGGGCCCCAGCATCATGGGAGGGGGTGGGGGTGTACATACTACTATGCTTTACTAGGTTTAATATCATAAAAATAAAGCAGACATATTGTTGCTGTTAACGTTCACTTGCTGTCACGAGAGCATAATTATCTAGTAGAAAGGTAATTTAAAACAACAGGTTTATTATATACGTATACACTTAAAGACGCATTCCAATATACATTCAGACGCATTCTCACTCCAACTCAAGAATAAATTGAATCAATTGTTAATCAAGTCATTGTATTTACAACGATGAAAGTGAAGATTCACAAAGCCACAAAATGTGATTGGGCATCACATAAAGTCTTACCTCAGAACTAAAGCCCAAAGTAACTAACATGAAGAAGAAAAGTATGGACCAAAGTGGAGATACTGGCATTTGTGTAAGACCCTCTGGGTATACGACAAACACCAAACCAGGACCTAATGTAAATGGTTAGTGTTAATAGTGTGCAATACACAATAATGGCAACTGAAAAAATGACGACCTCATGATAAAGTAGAGTTGGACGATTTTCACTTTTCATAAAAACATAATGTCTTACGATGCAAAGACCTTTGAAACTTTGGGACAAGTAGCCCTGACAAAGTCTGTGTGGACCCCCGACCCGAGCTAGATGTTTTGGTATTCACAAAGTCTCTGATACCTCTAGTTTTTCCTTCTTTTTTACAACAATAGAACTCCTGGGATTTGTGTTGAGAATGGCCTGTCTTAGCTGTTTATGGATAGTTTTTTCTTCAGGGTTCTTTACCTAGTACCTGGGTACGTGTACCTGCGACTTAGCAAATCTAAAGATTTTGCAATCTCTGACTGAACAAGGAGAGACGTGATAGGTGCAACAAGCATATCCAAGTCTGACTACATAGTGTTTGATTATGTGTACGTGGCTAATAAAAAAATCAAAGATCGTTGTTTTACTTTGTTGATAGACAGGGCTTTGTTTTTATTTGTCAGCTACCACAGAAAAATGTAGACATCCTCACGGATAATGGGTTCGTACACCCAGCCATTGTGATCACAAATGTTAGTGATCACAAACACATCAAAGGAATGGTGTCTTGCTATCCAGTCTCCATACACGTAATGAACTTCTTATTTTCAATGGGAGTGCGTGGTGAAAATTTCCGAATGCCCCCCCCCCCAAACGCCTTCTCTCTCACACAATATAGTCCAGCTATAGCATGAACATATAACATGGAACTATGAACGCGTGAACATGGTTATGCGAAAGAAAAACAATGAAGAATGTATATGTGCAGATCAGATTAGTACTTAACTAGAAAAAAGTATGTTCAACGTTGCACGACCGCCATGGCGAAAGTGTTTCTATATGAAAATATGAAATACAAATATACAAAAGTATACTGTCAAGCAACCAGACAAATAAAGCAAACAAAACATATAATATGTTATTATATTGTTGCTGCTGTGACACTCACACTTGCTGTTCAAGAGACTACAATAGTCTAGAAGAAAGTGTAATTTCATCATTCAAAAATTGATAAATCATACACTAATAGACATGTACACTCATTCAAACTAACCGGTCAACTAAACAATAGTAATAGTCATTAAATATGAGAGTCTGAAGCAATGCAACAGATTTGCAAATGTAAAGATGACGACTCATTTTACCACATCGCGTGCCAGGCCATCGCGGAAAATCTTACCTCGGAGCTAAAGCCCAACGTTACTAACATGAAGAAGAAAAGTATGGACCAAACTGGCGGGGCGGGCATTTGTGTAAGACCCTCTGGGTACACGACAAACACCAAACCAGGACCTAATGTAAATCGTCAGTATTAATGGTGTGTAAACACACAATCATTATATATGTAAACTGCACACTTAAATTTACACTGAATTCTGCGCGATATGCACAAATTATAAAGAAAATTCAGAGATCATCGATCAGGATTCCTGTGTCAGTGGTCACCAACAGATACGGAGGAAATGATGGCTTGCTATGAAAATAGTTCATTAGACGTTATGGCAGCAATTACACATAACCTGATAACTGGAAACTGCATACTATGGGACAATTATGTGACAGGTACATATATTTATGGTCACTATATGATGAAATTCCAAAATATCATCAACACTGGTGCATGGCAAATGAAAATAATGAAAATTGAAACCAATAGATATATGCATGACATGATTTTAGATAAAATGGTTAATGGTTGGCATTTGATTAATAAATGAAGAATATAATGTCAGTAGTAAACTAAAAAATGAATATATGTACACAGTTGTGTTTCTGTGTCATTGGTCGTACACCTCTACTGCCATGGTAAACCATCAAGAGGTGTCACAATCATGTTAATAAACATAAAATGGTGAAATATGACATGAGCTATGTACAAGATTTGACGTTAAGGATGATCAGGACATACATGTGGTGCCGCCTTTCAGAAAATCCATAGAAATGTAGCCGCATTGTGCTGCCCTCTGATAGTTTTTTTTAAATACAGGTTGAATTCCAAGAGGTTAGCGACCCCATTCATTTACAATTTAATAGATCCCTAAAATATTGGCACAACTATTTTTATGATAAATGATAGCCCGAATATGGTCATTCCATTTAGTCTTTTTTGTTAAAATAAAACATGAATGGGAAAATATTCATGATGAGTGTCCAGGATTTTTATAGAGGTCCTGATCATCCATAAGGAATCAAAACAAGTAAAGTAAACAAAACAGACAATATCTCATAATATTGTTGCTGCAGTGAAACTCTCACTTGATGGGAAAGGAACATAATACCCTAGTAGAAAAGTAATGTGATTATTTTGAAAATGGCATTTTAATAGACATGTACACTAATCCTGATGACTCCAAATAACGATAGTGTCATGAAATGCTAAACTCATAAAGCTAAGCAATTTAGACTCATATACGTGAAGATGACGTTTCATTTGGTCAACTCGCGAGTCGTGGCACCACATAAAGTCTTACCTCAGAACTAAATCCCAAAGTAACTAACATGAAGAAGAAAAGTATGGACCAAAGTGGAGACAGTGGCATTTGTGTGAGAGCTTCTGGGTATACAACAAATACCAATCCAGGCCCTGGTGTAAATGGTTAGTAAATGGTTAATGTAGTGTTAAATTTAAAGCAGTTAATCAGTTTCCACATTGGAGATGGTTATCACAACAATAACAAGGAAATGGTATTGTGAAACAAATCAAGGAAACTACACTATCGTAAGGTACAAAAATGAAAGAATGACACATGGACATGTATTCATGGGGAAAAACATTTAGTAAAAATTGCGCAATATAGAACATCCAATAGACGTGGAAATTAATATTTGGATAAAGTAAAATATGTGATAATAAGTGGTAAAATAATAAACAATGAAGAATGTAGACAAAATAATCTGAACATGGTAAGATCTAGATGTAAATGTCTTGCCCATTACACCATTTATAACACACAAGGAAAAGGTTTATAAGACTGCGCTAACTAGATATTAAAACAACTAAAAACATTATATACAAAAGAAAACAAATACAGATCTACGCATCCCAAAACATCGGATCAAAGTCTTACCTCTGAGCTAAATCCCAAAGAAACTAACATGAAGAAGAAAAGTATGGACCAAACTGGTGGGGCTGGCATTTGTGTAAGACCTTCTGGGTACACAATAAAAACCAACCCAGGACCTGATACAAATGATTATGGTTAGTATATGAAAGCAATACATTAGTTCAGATCTGTGAAATTGATGTTAAGAACCTTAATCGCAATAATGGCTCCTTCGTCGGTGCATCTACAAATTGTAGAGAACTAAGGTAGTGATTGAACTGATTTTACAGTATGGTGGAGACGCTAGTTATCTTGTGAGCCGCCGTTGTGAGCTGTGGCCTACACATGTGCACTAGCAACTTGCAATCTACATACATGTGCCCACATTGATTGTTGTGCTAGTGCATTACCTCCTACCTCGGAACTAAACCCCAAAGTTATCAACATGAAGAAGAAGAGAGAGACCAAAGAGGCGGAAGAGGCATTTGCGTGAGACCTTCTGGGTACACAATAAATACCAAACCAGGACCTACGAAAACAAAAGTGTTAGTCGTCAGGATGTCTG